>JAQMRL010000008.1:20955540-21555540 GCA_035578175.1 Catonia carolina | reverse complement strand
ACTCTGATGGTGGTGCATTCATAGAAACATGTCTGCATAGCAACTGAATGAATGTTCAATGAAAGATAGTATTTTTACTTTCTCTTGCCCTGTATGAATATATAGGGAAGGAAAGTTTTGTTTTCATGTCAATTTTTCTAAATCGAGTTTTCACCGGAATACATGTTTTCAGGTCCCTGAACCTGAAAGACATGGTTTTAGCGTTTGCCTGTGAGTGAGTGTGTGTGTGTGTGTGTGTGTGTGTAAACAAAATACTATCTCAAGAACAGAATAGCATACAAAGATGGAAGTTGGAACTTTAAGTAGGACTCAACAAGAATATTTTCATTAAAATTGGTCAACTAAAAGTAGTAGTTTATTTGTGCAATTTTTCACTTTCTTGCAAATTTCTCAAAAATGGCTCCTTCAATTTTTGAAAAAAATTGCTTCGTTCATTACTTTTTTTATGGTCTACAAGGTAGGATGAGCACCATGTATACTAAAATTCTTAGTGCTCTCATGGTAAAAAGTGTTGTTTTACGATTTCTTCCTATGCATTTTAGGACAAAAATGCGTGATAAAAAGTTGTAGAAAATTAATAAACCTACAACTTTTATTTCAAATATTTTTTTCTATATGATTAGTTTAGCAATCAGTTGGGAATTTTCTGTATTTTTCTCATTAAATTTAGTGGAAAAATGGGGTTTTTAAAATAGTGGCCGTAGTATGCACTTTACGATAAAACTGTGTATAATTTAAGTTATAGGAAATAAAGAAAATCTACAACTTTTATTTCAATCAGTTCTTCTACAGAGCTTAGTTTAGTATAATTTTTTTGTTTTCTAAGTCAATCAGAGGTTGATTTTCATTTTTCGTCATTCACTCATGATTAAAAGTAGGTTATGTTATTCATATCATATTACATTGTTTATTAATGATTAAACATAGATAATATTGTTCATTATTTACATTGGTAAGAGAAAGTCATGTGAGTATTTCACACCAGATTTCTATTTAGATACACAAACTAATAATATTGAAAAATAAATTTTACATCATTGCGAAAGACTTTAAGAACCAGGATAATTACAGTTCATAAAAAATATATATACATATTTTTTTATTTCCTAATGTGTGTACGTTGCAATCTGTTCAATTCAGAACAATAAGCAACCCCATGACCCAATGAGATGAGGATGTTATGTATGACGTGTATATGAGGTGTAATCTTGTACAGACTTAGGCCGACCATTCCTGAGAGAGTATGGTTAATTGAACCCCAACCATCAAAGTATCCCGGTAACCACTGTTTAGCATTCAAATCTGTATAAAAATACTACCTTTACTAGGATTTGAACCAGGAACCTTCATCTCTGAAAATCAGCTGTTAAACAGCTGATTTTGGTGATGACTTTACCTCTAGACCAACCCGTTGGGTTTAGAGAAATATGCGTAATATTTTATTGCATTTTGAACCAAATTCACAAGCTAGGTGACTAGTATCAGTAGTTGTACACTTTTATTAAATTTTTATCAGTTTCTATCACCTAAACATCAAAATAAAACAGTTGCTAATGATAAAATAACTTACTTCTCTTGGTTCAATTGTGTAGATTTATATTTTTAACAACCTGACATCCAATAATACTGAATTTCTGAGACTACGGTATTACAAAAAATTATTAAATAAACTTACAATTTCATTGGGTTGCTGATTCTCTGTGGTTGTAGATCCATCACTTTCATTTACAACTAAATCCTCATAACTTGATCTCGAGTCCCCAGACTCTCTTTCAAGTCGGACTCCATATCTTCCACCACGCGTAATAACACCACATGGAAAGGCAATGGTGATTGAGTTGCTTGAATTGTGTGAAGGTGGCGCAGTAACGGGTATTGAGCCCATGACTGAAAATCTAGATTTATCTTCTTCGGATCGTTCTAGTAGTTGGATCCTGGCCTGCCTGCTGTCCGGCTGCATCCCCACCACTGTCACCACAAGATCACCTGATAAAGCCTTGTATTGGTTCGGGACTCGTAGCTCTAAGCAGCTGCAAAGCTTAAGTACTGAAACAAAAAAATATACAAAAATACATTAGATAAAGTGAAAAATGACATAAAAAAATTTTGATATTTCCTTGAGCAAACAATTAAAGATCTTCTCATTTGAAAAGCAACTGGAAAATTTAAGGTTATTCCCAACTTTTACCTGGAAATTTTAATATAGAATGGCATACCATTTTATGTACTAAATTTTCTACTAAAAGCCCAGGTGTTGATGTAACCTTATTTAAAACTTTGTTTTTAATCTCTAATGTGTGTACGTTGCAATCTGTTCAATTAAGAACAATAAGCAATCCCATGACCCAATGAAATGAGGATGATATGTATGACATGTAAATGAGATGTAGTCTTGTACAGCTTCACATCGACCATTCCTGAGAGAGCATAGTTATTTAATTTCTAACCATCAAATTACACTGGTAATTTCTATCTAATATTCAAATTCGTATAAACGTAACTACCTTTACCAGGATTTGTCAGGTATAAAACTAAAAAAATAAAAATAAAACCTATAAATGAGGATAACGATTAATTTATTTTCTGTACTCATTTATCTAGTATGTTAGATATCTTAATAATCGACAGGTTTCCTCACAGAAAATAAAAATACTTAATATATGCCCTAATTTCAATGCTATAATTGCTTACTTATTTACCTTAAGCTCATGCCAGTAAATAAAGAAAAAATAATGAAATTAAAAAATATGTTTTATAGAAGACAATACTTATTTAAGCCACCTCTATGGTATAATTAGTGGTTAGGGTGTTAGACTTCAAAGTAGAAGATTATTATCATCATTCTCTTTAAAGTCTATCTTTGAGTTTATCTAATCTTTAAATCAGGCTCGAAAAATTCCTCTCTGCATCTCTTTATCGCTAAATCAACTTTCCTCCATTGCTCTTTTGGCGTCTCATCTTCTTCCCTAGTTCATCATAACTAAACCTTTCCACTTCATTCTTGATCTTTTTGCCTCAATCTCCAAATACGGCATTGTTTTAGGAAGTCTACCTTCCTCCTACTGACATGACCAAACCATTGTAGCTTTGTCTACCCAACTCTCCTTATCAGGTTGTTCATCGTCAATTGTTTCCTAATTTCATCATTTCTCATTCTATCTCTTCTTGTCTTACCTCATATACTTTTCTTGAAGTTCAATTCTGTCACATTTATTCTACTCTTTACCTTCTCTCCTCCAACCCATATTTTTGCTGCATAAGTAGGTATTGGTACAAATCATAAAGTAGTATACATAATTTTCTTTTACTACATGGGAACGTTTTGATTTCTTGACTTCTCACACCAAAAATACCCGCTTTCTTTCTATTCCCTTTTACTTAACTACTTTTCCAATTTTTCATCTGATGAGAAAAGTCTCAAAATATATGAATTCTTTTACTCTTCCTCCAGTACTCTAACATTTATCCTAAAACGTAAGAAGAACTTCTTATCTCAGCTATGGTCTGTAAAGTTCAACAAATTAAAATTTACTCAATAAACTAAAAATATTTACTTTTCTTAAAAAAAAAAAAAATAATTTAAAATATTTTGGGCATTTAAAGATTAACTACAATCAATATTAGGCTAGTTTTGAATTAAATTTTTAGAAGTCAATTGAAATATCAGTATCTACATTATATTTTACTTTTGTCTACAAAATAAAAGCTTTTATAATGACGGAAACGGAAAAAAAAACGGAAAAGAAAAATGCTTTTGTAAGTAGTATATTTTAATATTTAAGTGAAAATATATAGTGCATTATTTACACTATTCTTAAGTAGTAAAATAATCTTTTGAAATCTACTACGCACACTCATGAACAAGTCTTTCCTTACTAATGGATTTAATAGTTCCAAAGGAACATAGCTTGTTTCTATTGAAGTAGTTTTAAAGTATATATGATGCAGATGTAAATCTAAGTCCTTCTAGTTTTTATTAGGTATTAAAAAAAGAACTATCCATTTTCATCGCACAATGCTTTTTCATTTATATAGAATGTTTAACTCTGATAATGCATATACTAAAATAAACTAAAAGTAATGCAGCACTTCAGTTTTAAGTTTAAGAACCTACAACTTACAAGGAAACTGTTTCAATAAAATATTAAATTCATAATTCATTAAACTTTTTAATGATCTTCTTCTTCTTCTGCCTTTCAAGGATTAAGCCTGTTCCGAACCTCTCAAATCTGCCCATCTCTTTCTCGGGCATCCTCGTTCTCTCTTGCCCTCCAGCTTATAGCCCAGTGTCTGCTTAGGTATCCTATCCTCCCGCATTCTGTTTACATGCTCTAACCACTGCATTCTGTTCTGGGATACCTTGTTGTTCATAGAGAAGATGTTGAGTTCTTTCCTTATCTTGGTATTTCTGTAACGATCTTCTCTACTACACCCATACGTATGTCAAAGAAATTTCATTTCAGATGCTTGCAATCTACTCTCCTCTCACTTTGATAGCACCCAAGTTTCACTGCCATAGAGTAGGGTCGGCACTGTTAATGTTTTATAATATAAAAATAATATTTAATAATAATATAGCTTTTTAATAATATAGCCACTAAATTAGTCTAATGGTAGAGTCGTTGCCACAAGTCAGTGGTTTAACAGTTGATTTTTGGAGACCAAGTTACCATGGTTCAAGTCCAAGACGTCCGCTAGTGAGGGAACTGATATTGGGAACTGGTATTGCACATTGAACCATTAAATTCCACTTAATCTCTATTGATACTGTTGATTACATAGCCTTCATAACCTTCTGCATGTGTAATTGATCAACTTTTGCCAGAAAATCCTGCTTTCATGAGTCTTTAGTCTTGAAATGCATAGCAGGATTGCCATTATGTACTATGATGAAAGAGCAGGAAAATGGATCCTTGCCACCTTAAAATGGAGATTATTTGGTTAAGGAATAGTAACCCTGACAGAAGGTTCTTTGGTTCTCCAGGTTGGGGGCAGGGAGAACTATCTAATGTAAAAATGAACTGAAATTAAAAATTATGTGAGCTGTAAAATTGTTAATTAACCAAAACAACAGACTCGGATTATGGACAGGAACAATTCCTGTCAGTAATTACAACTTATTAAAGAAACAAAACTCTCAAAAAAATAGTTGAATATTTGATTT
Source organism: Catonia carolina (assembly GCA_035578175.1). Lineage (NCBI taxonomy): Eukaryota > Metazoa > Arthropoda > Insecta > Hemiptera > Achilidae > Catonia > Catonia carolina. The sequence goes on along the minus strand of JAQMRL010000008.1, from coordinate 21,550,376 downwards.
TTATGGGTGCCAGAAGATAGAGGATGCTACAGAGAGAATTAAAGGAGGGTTGTGGAGAAAGAAAATGGCCACCATGGGCCTTAGAGCTACAAGATGATTAAGATGATGAAACTTAATAATTGTGGTGTCACTACTAGTTACTAGCTAAAAATTAAATTAAGGAAAACATTTAATGAGTTCTATTAACAATTTAACAAGTTTTAATTACAAAATATTGTTAAAAGATTTTTTGATGCATAAAAAAGGATGAGCAAATTGTGCTCGCAATACGCATGAGTATACTGTTAGCTTCAAAGAGTTTGCAAATATCAAAGAGATTAGTTAGAGCATCATAGTTATAAAAGTAAATTTATTTTACTGTATGAAGCAAGAGAAAGGTTAGAATTTATTGTCAAAAAAAGAACTAAACTATGCTAATTATGTAATTAAAAGGATGCTTGTCAGTAACCCCACAGGTGGGTAGGCATAAGTTACATGGAAAAATAAAGTATAGAAAATTAAGTGCCTTAAATATTGGACATAAAATAAAGTTCACACAAATGACATGTGAATAAATATTCGAAAAAACATAAAATAATAAATTAGGCAAACTAAAATACGTGTGAAAAGGAAAAAGTGAAAAAAACTTAACACAATTGCATTAGCAGCAATTGAAAAAGAGTCTGATGTAAAACAAAAAAAACCGTAATAAATTTTTCACGTAGATTATGAAAATGATGTCACTGAACCAATACAGTGTCGGGTAATTCCAAATTAATGCAGCTATTTCAAAGTTTTTGATTAAGGACTCAAAACATGGGCTCAGAGAAATTTTCGTTTTCTATGCCTAAAAATATATAAAAAATTCCAAATCTCTGAGTAGGTCAGAAAAGAGCTGAAAAATTTCCAGATTTTTCAAAACTGTACATAATTTCATCCGAAAAAATTTAACTTCCATAAAACTTGCACCTTTCATGAAGAACACAAATTAATTAAGCATGTTTATCGTTGCAGTTAATCTTCAAAGAACTGAATTTGTAAAGAAACATTAATTTTCTGTGTAAATTGGGAATCTGAAAATAATAACGATGGGCAAAAGGCAAATCCACATGTGGGGAGAGCTGCATTCAAAAAAAAAAAATCCAAAGGAGTGATTTCAAAATCACTCCAGTAGGAGCTGATAAAAAAAACTTTATTGTCATGTAAAATAATTTACATTATATATGACATGTAAAAATGTTTAGGATAAGGAACTGGAAGGTTATACTACTGTAGAGAAGGCAAAAAGGAGACTGACCAGGGATTCACTTGGATTGGCCAAGGAAAACTATGCGTAAATCCAGGACAGCCAAACATTAAGCTAAGCAAAGATTGACTACAAACGAATTATTAATCGTGTAGTGTCCATATTCATAATCTAATTTAATAATTATCCATTAAAATTTTAGCATTTTAATTTACAGAAAACCGTATCCTTTTAAATCCCTATAGATAATTATAAATTTTGTGTCACAATTAATGATGACAAGAAAATTATTATTTCAGATGAAAGCAAAGCTGTTCACAGACCAGTTACTTACTGGCAAGTCATTAGATATCTTCTAAGCTATACAAAATAATAATAATAATAATATGATGTTGAAACCAAAGGCAGAACGGAAGACGGAAAATGAAAGGGAAATTCATTCGCATAGTATTACTATCATTGCTTCCGATTCCTTGTCTTCAATTCAATTCATAGCTATGCTTTAAAGTCATTCTCTGTTTTGGTCCAGCCATCGTAGTCTCTTTTCTTCTCATTTATCTGATCAGAACTTTACTGATATAATCAAATCTGTCTCTAATCAACAAGGGTTTTCTATTTCAGCCCGCACCACCATCTCATTGCCCGATTTTCTATCTCAACGTTCCATTCTCTTTGGAGTAAAACACAATACGAATCCTAAATGTGCCTTTCCTCTTGTTGTATGCAAACTTTTCCATGGTATCTCAACCCCATTCTTTTTTTTTTAACTTAAAAGGGAATGCTAACACCCTCTTCAGTTTAATCCTTAACTCGTGCGTTAGGAAATAAGGGGTGAATTTTCCCTAAGTATTCAAGAAAAAAATAATAAATAACAAAGTATTTTCTACTCTAATTCAACTGGAGGTTAAATTACACTCATAAATAATAGTCTTTAATTAACAAATTATTATTTTAAAGATGGTTTTACACTAAATTTCCAGACAAGTACAAGACACAATCATTAATTTTATAAAGTTAGGGTGGAAAATAAATAATGGGGTTATAATTCAGTAATTGGGATGAAATATTGTTTTATTAAAGGATATGAGGTTACAAGAGCCTAATTTAATACATTATTTTTTTAATAATATTTCCTTCTTTTAAAAAAATTAATTTCATATTTTCAAAAGTTAAATTTACAAAAGCAATAAACCTTTTATTTTACAATAATACTGTTACTTTTTATCCAGGTTCATTCAGAATCTTTTTCTTCTTCTTCTTCCTTTCACGGGTAAGGCATTATTGCCTGTTCCGAACCTCTTCGCCTCTACAATCGGTCCATCTTTTCATTGGACGCCCTCTATCTCTTTTCCCAATTGGTTGGTATATCAGGGCCTGCTTAGGGATCCGCTATTCACTCATTCTGTCCACATGTTGAAACCAATCCCTCCTACTCCCATTTATTTTATCTCTCATTGAAAATATATTCAGCTGAGCTCTGATATCCGTGTTTCTGAAACGATCCTCTCTACTGCACCCATATGTTCTCCGCAGAAACCTCATTTCATAAGCTTGCAATCTGCTTTCATGCTTGGATAGCACCCAAGTTTCACTTCCATATAGTAATGTCGGAGTCGCAATTGTTTTATAGAACTATTCAGAATCTGTTAGTAATAAATGATAAACTTCTTTTAAACTTATAAAAACTATTATTTTATAAAAAGAATATACACTCTTTTATAAAAAGAATATACTAAGAATAAATCACAATTAAATTTCTGAGGCTACATTGAATACAAAATTTTTGGTCATCAATTTTTTTGCAGCATCGTTATCGAAAGTCGGCTTTCATTCTTTGCCACTACCATGACATTTTATTTTTTTATTATTATTTTTTATACTTATTTTGGTATTATTATGATTATGTTTGATAACTGTAGTGTTAGTATGTATTATTAAAGTAAGTTTAAAAGTAATAATTAATGATTCTTTTTCTTCATTTGATATAATTTTACCGTAAATAATAATTACTATATTTTATCAAATTATATTACATATATTGTAGAAAAAGGGAAGTTTTATTTGTTTTTAGTAATAAATAAATAAATATTAAATTATTACAAACTTAAAGCTTAAACTAAATTGAACAATCTACAATAATTAAATAATTAACTTACTTACAAAATCAAATAATTGTACTCAATCGATGTATTACGGAAAACTGCTCACTCATAAAACTTAAGTACTAAATTAGTTTTAAAAAATAAAACGTAATCACATTCGCTTTATATTAGAATACTTTTTTAATATTTTCAGAATTTAATTAAATCGATAAGCTGTTATCGTCAATCTATGAAAATAATTATTTCATTGCGTTAAAAAATTGAATAAAATATTAGTAAAAATACTAGTCTGTTTTTTTCATACATAAAAGTAAAATTTCTGTACATCGTATTTATCTTAGTCGTATCTACATTACATTAAGTTTCTCAGAATTTAATGTCTACATGTTGAATTAAAAAAAAGATTAAAAAAATGACATCACAAAGCATTAAACAAAGTTATTTTACATTAAAACCCATGATTTTTTTAATTTTTGACCCCTAATTTTGTGTTTTATGACATAGATTTAATAAAATGACTACCATAAACCATTAAATAAAGGTTTTTTACATTTAATCAATGGATTTGTTATTTTTTATCCCTAATATTGTGTTTCATGTTTTTTTTGTGTTTCAAAAAAATATATGTAAAAAGTGCGCCAACTAGCTCCGGTCTCCACTACAGTTAAGTATTAAATAAAAGTGAAAAAAATTGAATTAACTGTTCAAAAAGGTTCGAACAACGATCTTCTTAATAAAAATTAAGTACTTTATATCTCCTACCTACAATTAAATTTCTTATAAATTCATAAAATTGAGGATAATAAAGGAGTAGCAAATGAGGCAAGTAAACTACAATAGGGTAGAAAAGAGGAGTAATGACTATAGAACTGAAAATAATCCCCTTTTCGATACTGTTCTCGACACGGCTCATTGAATAATTATAATTGAACCATTGAATAATATAATGTAGTGACACCTCTCATTTAGAATTCAAAATTAATTGATTCTCTTTGTAGAAATTTAAACTCTTTGTTTCAATTACAGTCTGTTATCGAATACAATTGATTACATTACATTTATTAATTCATAATAATTAAAATACAGTATACTAAATAAACAAAAATACCTATTGACCTATTATGTATTTAAAATCAACAAAATTTTTATTATTTCTAATTATACTAATTAAATCATAAAACAATGGCCTACCTCAAAAGTAATTAAATTAAGTAGATTTCACTTTTGAGAATTAATTTAATTTCATTAATAATATTGTTGTCAAATTAATAAGTGGTTTTGTGTCTATTAATTGGGTCAAAATTAGGATAAATTATAATTAATTTAGAAGTTAAAATTGATATGAATTTTGTAAAATGAAATTACTTTTTAAAACATTTGAAAATTAGTAAAATTATCAGAAATTGAAATCCGGTGTAAAAAATAATAGAAAATTACATTAAACATTAAATCTAGTTTAGAAATAAACTACATGAAAAACGATACAAATCAAATGACACAAACATTTATTAAACAAATTAATAACTAAATTTAGAATATGAATTACAAAATTTAATTTAACCAATTGAATTTACTTTAATGAATTTATTGGTGATAACTACTGATAAAAACTAAATTAAATTGAAATATTGATTCTACAAATTGCACTCTAAATGTCTTTGAAACATTTAAATAAATTTTAAATTGAATTGAATTTACCATGAACTCAGTTTTCTACGATTGTGAAGTGAAATTTGAAATTTAATTTTAATTGAAGTTATTTGTTTAAATATTCTATATGTAATATGTAATTGAATCAAGCAAAAATCTTAGGATTGAAAATAAGGTGTAGTAGAATACTGGTAAGATAAATTGGGCACTGACAGGTGGGGATACAAGTGCAACTGTACAGTTACTTCTCATTATAACGTGAGCCTACTGTGAGCTACTAAAGTGAGCTACTGTGCGATTAGGCCTAATTAGTTGGTCTAATGTGTGTATTGTTGTACTTGATCACAATTTTATTACATTTTAACATTTAAACATGACACAACAAAGACAAACTAGACACGTCCATACTTTACAGGAGGTGCGAGGGATTTGTACTTGTAGTTTTATACTTATGTTATACATCCATAATAGGCAGGTGGAGTGTTCAATTATTTGCACTTGATCTGCTAGTTCCAGGGCTACAAAATATAGTTGTTTCTTATCACATGGTCAGCCAATTATATGACTGAACTATTTAAGAAGAGAAGAGGTAAAGGTGTAAAAGACACTAGTCAGAGCTATCTCCTCTGAAAGTAATGAATTTCATTATACAATCAGACCCAGTGGTGAATGAAGAGAAGGTGTCATTTGCAGGGTGCAGAGTAGATGGTTTTTGGAAGGACTGGCATGCTGATAAGCATAGGCTACTTTTGTACTCGGTGAGGAAGGCATAGGTATACCACCTCACTGCTCGATTTACTTAGTAAAACCTCTAGAGGTTCAAACCAGCTTTTCGTTTGCTGACCTAAACAAGAACACTTATGTTATAAAATGCATACGAGGACAGCAATACTAAAACTTTTTACCGATATTAATGAGCAGAAAACGGAAAATCACGTGACAATAAGCAAAGCACTTTTAAAAATCAAGAAAGATAAATTTAATAACTTAAAACATGAGCATTTGTACTTATTTCTTGTAACAGATTGTATTTTAAAGTATCATTTACATAATAACATAGTGACTATAAAATGATTTATTTCATGCAATGTTAAAAGGTTATATGTTATACATGTTCTGTTTTTTTGCAAGTTATGTATCTTTATTCATTTTAAATTCAGGATTCTCAGGTGTTACATTTATTATGTTAATGTATATTCTCTTTTGTAATATATATATTTTTGTTTTATTCCTTTACATTCTGTCATTGAAATCATAAGAGTATATACTTTGTATATATAAATAATAAATTACTTACTTTAATTTGTATTGTAGAATTATAATAATTTGTAGAAAATTTGAACCTTAATTAAAGTAAAAAATTACTTTACAATTACTTACTATAATTTGTTAAACAAGTATTACTTACTCAATCTATAAGAATAAATTTGCAAGAAAAAATCATGTTAAAACAAACTTTTGTTGCTGTTAACCAAGATTTCGGTTCGATACAAGATCTCTATTACGATTAAGTTACAACAGGTGGTTGAACAGCAGGTTTTGGATGATCACAAGCTAACTCCGTAACGTAAATAATACTGCTCTCACATCGTCGAGGTAATAAATTATTTGAATTATTGATTTAAAAGTTCAACAAATCCATCAGAGATAGCTATCCCATCAAGATACATTTCATATTTTATTTATTATTATTATTATTTTGGGTTCAAATATTTTAAGTTATTGTTGTTTAATGTACCATGCGTTCTGAAAGTCGCTGTGCACCAAGTGACATGACAGGGAATAATTTCATGGCTAGGTTGGTAGCTCTGTGCTGTTCAATTGTTGCCGAACACGTCGAGGCCTGTCAGTCATTGAGTTGAAGTTGTATATGTTTCATTTATTGCAGTTCTGTTGCACGTTTTTTGTTGTTGGACGCGATGGTTCTTTCAGTAGAGGAGCGCATTTTCCTCGTTGAATACGTATTTCGCGAAGGTGACAAGTACAGTGATTTAGTGAAGCGCAAATTTTCTGAAAAGTTTCCAGATTCAATTATTCCTCACCGTAATGCAGTACGAACACTGATAGAAAAATTTCGGGCAACTGGCTCTGTTGAGGACGCTGAACGTAGTGGTAGGCCCCCTAAGCTAGACGAACAAAAGCTGCTGGATATTTCTGATTCTATGGCACAAAGTCCAAAAAAATCAATGCGTAAGTTAGCACAACAGCATAATATCGGACTTGCTACCGCACATAAAGCTGTCAGACAAGAACTTAAACTATTCCCATACAAAGTGAGGTGTGTTCAAGAGCTGAAACCTTCAGATAATGACAAGAGACTAAATTATTGTCATTGGTTTCAACGTTTCATCAACCAAAATTCCGAAGACATCCTTGACGTAACGTTTTACACAGATGAAGCGTGGTTTCACTTGGGAGGGTATATAAGTTCACAAAATACTCGAGTATGGTCGACAACTAACCCTTGCGCTTTACATGAACAGTCCTTACACGAAGCAAAAATTGGAGTCTGGGTTGCTGTGAGTAGAGCACGTATTGTTGGACCAATTTTTTTTGCAAACACAAACATTAGTGAACGTTATTGTTCTGATATTTTAGAGAACTTTACGCATCAAATAACACAAGTGGAAATGAATAATGGTTGGTTCCAACAAGACGGGGCAACAGCACATACATCTAACATCTCAATGGCTTTCCTGCGCAACGTGTTTGGTGAACGAATAATTTCAAAGAATTTGTGGCCTGCAAGATCTCCTGATCTGACTCTCCCCGATTTCTTTTTATGGGGTGCGGCGAAACAAACTGTGTATTGGAACAGACCACACACGATTGACGAACTTAAAGCCGCAATAACGGCATACATTCAAGGAATCACTGTTCTTCAGTTGCGAAAGGTGTTTGCAAACAAAATGAAACAAGTGCAATGCTGTATTGATGCCAATGGAGGTCATTTCGAACACCTTCTATAAACAATGTAATCACGGTTTAACAATGTAATTAAGGTATTGAATAAATTTTTTTCCAAAATGCTTAGTCATTTCTTTATACATATTTTCATAAATCCATAGTCACAATTCCAGTGCACAGCGACTTTCCGAACGCACGGTATAATACTAAAATGTTTTAAGGTTTTTAAAATTTTTTAGAAATCCTATAATTTTTTAAAATTGTCATGGTTAAGCCCTAGTCTAGTTTATATATCAATTTTGTATCGTGTTAATACATAAAACAAAAGTACACCTACCCTAGGAATTGGCCTTTAGCCATAGTTGGGTATTTGTACGTCAATTTCCTCCACCTTGTACATTGTGAATTGTAAATATATTGTAGCTTTCGGAAAGAATGTTTTTGAGTTAATGTTGTTAAAAATAAGGAACTAAATAAGTTTTTGTTGTTATTATATTATTATTATTCATGGTCAGCCACCATTACATAACAAGCATTTAAGAAGAGAAGAGGTAAAGGTGTAAAATACACTTGTCAGAGTTATCTCCTCTGAGAGTCATAAATTTCATTATACAGCCATATCCTGTGGTGAATGAAGTGCAGGGTGGAAAGTAGATGCTTTTCAGAGGGCCTGGCATGCTGATAAGCATATTTTTTACTTAGTTGGGAAGGCAATTTTTTTTTTTTTTGGTTTAACGTCCGACTGTTTTGCAATTGCTGCTAATGCAGACGGTGAAGGATGAAATGAATTTTTTGTAACGTATGAAAAAATGCCATGCCCGAGTGGGATTCGAACCCAAGACCGCGTGATGAGAGGCGAGCACGTTACCAACATCGCCAACGCGGCCGGCTGTGGACTGTACACTGTACAACGCAGTGTTGTTGTTGTTGTTGTTGCTTAGGTCATCAGCCATAAGGCTAGTTTGAACCTCTAGAGGCTTTATTAAGTAAAACAAGGAGTGAGATGGTTGGGAAGGCAATGGTAAACCATCTCACTCTTTGTTTTACTTAATAAAGCCTCTAGAGATTCAAACTAGCCTTATGGCTGATGACCTAAGCAACAACAACAACAATGACGACAACAACAACAACAACAACACTGCGTTGTATAATTATTTACTGGAGCCTAATTTTGTGAACTTGATTCTTTCAGTAATAAAATGTGATAACCGTTGCGTTCTCCACAATACTGCTCTCACTTGTCTAGTCAGAATAGCATAGGCTTCCCCAAAGATGCTGAAGAGCATCCTTGAAATTGTGGATCAAAGACCAATTTGGAAGCTGGTGTACGTGTTTTAACGTAATTACATTAAAGTATTTTACTAATTATTGATAACATTTAATTTTAATATTTTACACTTGCATGTAATGAGCAAGGGGTTATGGACTCATGATTTAAATTTTGTGACGGTTTTTTAATGAGAGATCACCCATTATGGAGATCTACGCTTTGCAACTGCCCCAAGGTTTACTCTTTCATATTCGTAACATTATGTGTAATTAATCTGGTTATTTAAAACGTAAATGGAATTTCACGTTACATGACAAAACATTTTTAAAAAAAATGTAAATGTATGTCATATTATCTTCTTGGAAAATGGATGTGGGTAAAATGTATACAGTTTCTTTGATGTAAAAATATTTTTTTGTAGGAATAATTTAACATGTTAGTAATTTATGAATTAATGTATATATTCCGTATATATGTTCAAGTTTAGATTCATAAATTTTTGAATTAAAATAAAAATTTTTATGAGTGAGAAAGTGCAATGTAAAAATATAGAAACGAAATACTAACGGCATGAAACACTGACAGTTATACAGTACAAGTGGTACCAACACCAGAGCCGGTTACAACATTTTCTACCCTTGTTCTTGGCTCACCTTGAATTTACTACCGTGAGGGGTGTTTCACCCTTAGCGCCGACACTGTTCCTGGGGGTAATTCGTTCCCCCTTTTCTCATTCTCTTATACCACCTATACAGTCATTTCATCTGTCTTACAGTTAGGGGTTCAAACCAAATTTGTCTTGAGCCTAATACTTCTCCCTTGCCCCGTCTATTTCTAACTCGCTTCTATCTTACACCGTAATACAGTTTACTATCCCTGTAGCGTCACTTTCATGGTGTAGTAAGTTTTAACTCTTAAAGATAAAGTAACCTAACTCCTTTGATTTAATATCATTAACTATTTAATCCTCAGAAATAAAAATAACTTAAGATTACCTGCGACCTAATTTTAAAATGATCTTACTTAATGTTAACAAGAAAACATGATGTTTAATTAATCGGTTTAATCTTCAGAATTATAACAGGGAAAACTTGTTTACCCAAAACACCGTGTTAACTGAGAAAAAGTTATCACTACAGGGATGGTCATATAGACTATTATAGTTGGAATCACAGAATTGTGAGCTTTACTAAAAATGCGGGGTTGTCAAGTCTGTTACTTTATGCAATCTATTACATTAGCTAAGATCACTCACTCGGGCTTAATTGCAACTCAGCTCAATCACTTGATCATCGTTGCCATTTCGCTAATTTATCAATCATGTGTTCAAGATTTACAGATATACAAATTCCCTTTTGTTGATACTTTTTCCCATCAGTACTAGTCTAGTACAATCATCTTTAGTTATTTTTTGTTAGCTTTTGGTAATCAAAGTTGAACCCCATTTTGAGAATCGCAATTCTGAGAATCATATGGAATTATTTTGCTGGCATTTTTTATTTTTGAATTCAGTAACCCATGCACTCAATTATCAAGATGTGATAATACATTAATATTTAATAATAAACATTAATAAGCATAAACGGAAACCAAGTGGAACTAGTTAAATCGTTTAAATATCTAGGCGAACACATTACACACAAGAAAACAGCGTGGGAAGAGAAACTGAAAAAATTATCTAAATCACATCAAATAACCAAAAACATATACAACAAAAATGCTTATCTATAGGGCCTACATACAAAAATTAAACGCTATAAAACAGTCATACAACCACAAGTTACATATGGCAGCGAAACATTAGCAGTAGACAATGTCCTAAAACTTGAAAGACGAATCCTAAGAACCTGCATAGGAAAGAAAAACGAAGTAGATGGGCGATGGAGAATTCTAACAAACGAACAAGTCTATAAAGAAAACGAACCCATAACAGACACAATAAGGAAGAAAAGAATTTCTTTTCTTGGACATCTTATCAGAACACCTAAAGACAGAATTTTAAACAAGATAATTAGAAAACTCTTTCCAATGGTGACATTAGGAGCATAGATGCGAAATGTCAAAGAAGACATGATTGAACTCTGATTAACTTTCGATGATTTAGAAAAGAAAACAGAAAAATTAAAAATCTTAAGAAATAAGAAAAGTAGATATGAAACAAAATCAGATGAAAGAACAAATCCAAGTAGGAAGAAACCAGTCGTTTCACAGGAAGTTCGGCAAGCAAGATCAAGCCCGAATGAGGGCATACTGGCAAAACATCAAGCTAAAGAATATGAAAAGGAAGAAGGCTTTCTAATTTTGACTAAAGTGATCCATTGTGGTCATAAAAGACAAAAAAATCAAAAAACTATTAATTAATAAATTTGATTTCCATTTTCCGTGTGTTACTGGAAAAATAATTATTTTTTCTTTATCATTACTAATTTATCATTTAAAACGCTTTCATTCACTAACAGGGAAAGTTAACACAAAGAAAAATCTCTTAAGTGGTAGAAATGACGCATGTGCACACTACAGAATTCCCTCTGTTCTTTATTTCATTTAAATACTATCATGTAATTTCGAATGGACTGTACTAGTCAAGTATAACCATCTTTAGTTAGTTTTTGTTTGGTAATCAAAAGTGAACCTCAAAAAGATGAAATTTTACTGTTGAATGTACCTATATTGTATTGGAGAAACAGAGAAAAAGTAAAGAAATACTAATACACAATTATTTTACTCTATTTGAGCACAGTGAGTAGAAAATACTGAAATATTTTTTCAGGTATTTCAATGATATTTTATTAAATAAATAAAATTACCAGAACTGTCATTGAATAAAACCAGGTATAAATCTGTTTTTTAAACCTTTACAAGTACTTCTGCAGGATTAAAAGATTTTCTCCATAATATCTGTGCTGTTATTTCAAAATAATTGGTTTCTATAGATTCACAAATGAAATACAGAATATGTTTTTAATTAATAAATGCAATTTTTAAATGGTAAAATAATTTACAGAATTAATAAAAAAACATATAACCACTTTTCAAATAAAAATTGATTATAAAGTTAAAAAACACAAATCTTTCATACACTGTTTAAACATTTGAATATTGAACTGCAGTATTTTTTAATTATATTACTATTATGGTAATGACGTAATACTTTTTACTGTTTGTAAAGTTACTAACGTATACAGGGTGTTTCAAAAGGATGATATGGTTTTTAGATGACATGAATGTGTACAAAATATAAATTAATAAAATATCTCAATCATGTAAATCTAAAATTGCAATAAACAGATGGATTAAGTTGCGATAAACCACTTCATCCACAGATTTGTCAAAAAATAAAGGCTCTATTATACGATGCCGAGAGATCACACACAAAACACCAATTTTATGTGCTTGTAATGGTTGTTTGTGAAACAAGTGAGGACTTTCAGTGCCCATATTCAATAGTTTTTATTGTTAATACAGCCATTCAAGTAAACCCACGCCTCATCACAAAAATAAACACGATCCAACACCTCAATACCGTTTTCATCGACAAGAGAACAAAACCAACGATAATACTGTAAACGGTTTTTATTTTCTTCTTGCAGTTCATGTAAGAAACCGATCCTAATGTAGTTCTGAAAGTAGTAGATAGTGAAATCCAAACCAGTGAAGATAACACCCTGAGCTATGATCTAGGATGGTCTAGGAGAGCGAGTCAAACATTCTTTTACATCTTTCAGAACTTCCACGGTTATCATTGTTCGTAGACTTGTGCTTTTGTAATATTTTATACTCCGTCAAAAAATTTATTTAAGAAAAGCATTAGTGTCTATGTAAGGGGTTGGTCGGGTGAAATAACTTACTCTTGTTATTAACAAATATTCAGTTTAATTAAAGAAATAATTACATAGCTAATACTTAACTGCCTATGGATTAACCTTATTACTAGCTTATAACTACCACTTAAACCTACGTTGGTTGGCCGGTCCCCGTCTATACCAGCCCAAACTGCCTTCGCCCTCAGTTCGAGGCTTTCTTTCCGACTCTTGCAAGTCGGGCAGCGCTTCTCGAATGGGCTCGGTATCTGTTAGAGCTGGCAGATCCTACAACCAATCCCTAATCTAATTGTTATACTATTCTTAGCCTACGCAGTTCTGTCCATTAACGATCTTATCACAAAATTACCCCGATATGGTCGTGTCCACCAATCTTAACTTACCTAATACACACTTAAATCCTAAACTGTACTACTAAATAAGTCACTTCGAAACGCTACACTAGTCCCGAATTATATTATACAGAACTACTACTAAACGCAACTAGTACACAAGGCTATTCTAACACTACCTGGATCAACTGACCACACACTTTGCCCGCTCAACACTTGTACACTACCATCTCATTCAACCATCCGTTATACACTCTGTACTCGGTAGGCCTATTCCACACTTGCAAGGGTTGAAAAGCAGTCCCGTTATAATTGTTCTTCTTTATTGCCAGCTATCAACCCTCAATACACCCACATTCCACAGAGTCCAGTAAAATACATGTCCACTCCTCACTTCGCTTACATGCTAAAAGTAAACCTATTTCAACTGTAACTATTACTAATCTAATGTACCCTATTAATCAGTACCTTACATCTCTAACAATATTCTTCTATTCCCAGTCATAAGATCTTTAAATTCTTCAAAAATTGATAACTTTTTTAGCTTCTTTTGCACCACCAATACCAACTTTGCACACTTGTCATAAAGATTAGCTTATTTTGCAACAAATATAAGTTCATTTGCTTATGGTTAAGAAAAGTTCTTCTTAATAGTTAATATTCTTAATCTTAGTATTCAAATTATAAAATTAATTTTATCTAAATTATAGTTTCTGAAATTCTCATGAGTTTTTATCTAAAGATATACACTGGTTTGGGTAGTGATAAAAAATATTTTAAAATGAATACATATTTTATTAAATAAAACAACTAGTAAAAAAGAACTAGTTTTAACTAATTACATTGAATGAAAACTCAACCAGTAAAACTAAAATGGGATAACTCAACCCTTGAACAATCCTTGAAATATTTTATGCTTGAAATACAAGGATATTATGATTTGATACTTTGCGAATGGAATTATCACTATTGTTGTTAACTTTTCTGAACTTAACCAAATTATTGTACAATATAAAGTTATAACTTTCATGGCCGGTAAAGCAGGTAAATTACTCTGAAGATAGTTTTGTGGCGACTGGACCACATTCAGTGAAGCATACTGTAAAACCACAGAACTGTACTTCAAAGTGGCTACTTTCAACGAAAGCTACGTTGAAATACATAGTAAGTAATAATAATCTTTAATGACGTCAGTCAAACATAGTTTTCCTCTCGTTTCCAATATTACCAAAATAATGTTGCCAAACTGGAAAATTATAATCTACTAATGGAATGCAAAACAATACAATGTCTAAAGTAATCCTGGTATTTACCAAACTGAGCTTGAACTTTAAAGATAAAAAAAGTGAAAATAAAGTTAAAATAGTTTATTTTCTTTCAGTTGGGTGATAATGCATACATAAGCCTTGGATTGTGCTTAGTTATTGAGATATAGGCCTAATTTGATATCAGAATGAAAAATCCCCAGTCTTGACCGGGAATCGAACTCGGGAACAAGATTATTGTTATTGACTTCTTCGTTGTTAAGACTTCTTCTAAACTGGTTGCCAATAAATTCTGGAAACGATTGAATATTATAAACAAGTGTTTGTTGATTTATTAAAATAAAATTCTCTGGATTGTATTGAAAATTTTTGTCGACCATCATTAGCTAGAAATAACTGGGGAACAGTTCTGATTTAAGAAAACCACTAATTTTTGCAAATTAATGTTGAAACTAGAGAATGTAAAATCATTTTCAAAGACGTTTTGAAACTTAAAAACCAGTGTCAGTGATACAGTGAACCAACGTTGACTGCGTGTCTAAAAATAAAAAAATAACAAATCTTGCACAAAAAGATTCGGCCAAAGTTTTCACTGCCACTATGGCCGATTTTCGCTTGAGTTTATTTTTGACTGTAATTTGAGAGCATAGTCCCGATTGCGTTTACGCGCAGCGCGAGCTTATTCAAGCCTCAGAAAGGTGCATTACACAAACTTGTTTATTGATTTTCCCGGTTTATCTGGTTTTACACAGTTTAATTTTCGATCAAAGCCCCCATAAATTACAGCAGACATGGCGCTTACCTTATCATGATGTAATAAAGCACATTGTAGTAAAGAGGCGATTTTAAATAAAAAATCGTTAAAGCCGTTTTTGAGGAAATTGCAAAATGAGACAAATCGCACGAATAAACTACTACTTCTTGTTAACCGATTTTGATGAAAATGTTTGTATCAGTCCCATGTATTACCTAACTTAAGTTACGTTTAACTTTGTACAAATTTCCGTTTTTGAGATAATTCGTTTACACATACACACAGCCATGCACGCACTCAGATCAATGGATAAAAACACGTTTTGGGAGGGGGGGTTGGGGGCCTGCAAACTCGATTTCGAAAAATCAACATGAAAACAATACTTTCAATCCTATATTTCATATAGGACGAAAGAAAAGTAAAAATGGCAAACAAATTAAAATTAAAAAAATACCATAAACCAAAATGTTAGGTAAATAACAGAACTAATATCAGTGGTTTTGAAGAACTGGATGGAATTCAGTCATTCAAACAACCGACTCATGAATGAATTTCCTCTCGTAGTTACTAATTTTGAGAGGTAATCTGTTGGTAGAAACATTTGAAAGATGAATGATCAAACACTTGAGTTACTGGTAGAATAACTTTTCATTAACGTGCTTCAAAGTTGAACTTACCGAGAATATAGTATGTCTATAAGTCACGATTTTGTAATCTGTGTTCGAACACGTCGCTTATTATAAATGTAAAGAGTAATAGCCTTAATAATGATAAACTGAAATTTCAGACCTCTTTGGCATATTTGTTCAAAATGTTCAGAATTTCCTCATATGTTAGTTTGTTAATTTTTGTTGCTTTCTCTTGCTCTATATAACATTGTTGTAAAAAAGGACGGAAAGTATTGTTTACATTTCGATTTTTCACCAAAAATACACGTTTTCATGCCCTCTGAATCCAAAACATGTTTTTAGCGATTGGTGTGTATGTGTGTGTGTGTGTGTGTGTGTGTGTGTGTGTGTGTGTGTGTGTGTGTGTGTGTGTGTGTGTGTGTGCGCGCGAGCGCGCGTGTAAACAAAAAATCTTAAGAACGGAATGTCGTACGAAGTTGTAACTAGGAACTTTAGCTCGAAACCACTAGGGGATCTAAAGTAAAAATTTTCATAAAAATCGGTTGAACCGAGGTAGTAATTTATTCATGCAATTTTTAACTTTTTCACGATTTTCTCAAAAAGTGTATAAAAAGATAAAATTTGAGTTTTTTAAAAACACCTCATTTACACATTTTTTCTGTTCTACAAGATAGGCTAAGCACCATGTCTGCTTAAATATTTGGAGGTTGTGCACTCGTGGTAAAAATTTTTTCTAAGATTGCGGCCTTAAAATGGATCTGGCCAAAAATGTGTATAATTAATGATAGTAGAAAATAAAAAATCTACAACTTTTATTTCACGAATTTTTTCTACAGAGCCCAGTTTGGCGTAAATTTTCCGTTCATCTTTAGTCTCCGACTTGATTCCTTGGCAATTGATTAGTATTTATCACCCGAGTCAGCGGATTATCGTTTGATTCTAACTTATCCTTAAATCACTGATAAAACTTTAAGAAGGTTTACTTGATAAAAGGGACTTGTAGGTCATCGTGTAAAGTTTTGTTTGATACTATTAACGTGTTGTCAGTAACTAACCTTAGGAATTTTGATAGGAATCTTTGAATTCGTATCTCAATTGTTTTTTTTTGCTTAGCCGTAAATCTGACTGCCATACACCAATACTTTTTTTTAAAAAGCCTTATGTGTTGTAATTTAAAGCCTAATCATAATTTAAATCATTAAAATATAAAAATAATCTTGAGTTAGTAGTTCACCTAGTAGGACTGGATTTTTCAGTACAAACAAATTTACAATCAAATAAAAAAATAAATTTTTTTTCATATAACTTTTTATTTAATGCATAATCTGTTATAAATAACAATAAATGCAACTTATCAATTAGACACAACTCATGAAAAAATTACAACCCACTGGTGAAATTAACAAATTATAACATGAAAACATTTCATACTGTTCTTAATTAATATTTACAATCGAAATTTTATAGTGATTTTTTAATAAATAAACAAAAAATAAAAAAACAAAAAATAAAAAATAACCAAAACCTCCTTTAAAACGATAAAACAAATAAGAAGTAATAAATAATAAGCACACGATTCCGAATATATGGACACCTAACTTTTCTGAAAATAATTCGAAACGTTCATTCAGTAATTTACAACATTCACACTCAAACACGACAGTCATCTACAAAACACTAACATTATATTATTTACAACTTTAAAATCACACTATCAGAATCGCCCTGGGAGATCCAGTACTGTAGCACGTTTTAGCCTATTGACATCATTACTGTTGTCTAAGAGATTCAGTGCTAAGTGATTTTCGTGGTTGTTTAGACGTTCGATATATTTAATAAAACAATTATTTACAATCGGCCCACGCAGGGACAATAAGTCTGACAAAACGAAATAATACCAGTGCTATATTTTCTTTAAAAATGTTTTCTAAAAACAATAAAATACTGAAAAATTTAATTAATCTTGGAAATAAACAAAAACACTTATAAATGCTTAAAAAGAATCTGTCGTTTTTCATTTAGCAGATAGAAATGATATTCCAATTTAATTTTGTAATATTGTTGATACGTTTTGTAATTTATTCTCGTATTTTGGTCAGTGGTATGTTAAAATCCTAATTCTGACGAATTCGTCCGAACATTTCTTAATTAATTATTAATTATTCATTTTTTTAAATTTCTTTTTGTGATCTTATTGTAGATTTGCTTAATTTTATATTAATTAATTATTATAGATTTCTTAATTAATTATTCATTTTTTTTAAATTTCTTTTTGTGATCTTACTGCAGATTTGCGCCTGTACAAAATTTGTTAATGTCCAATAAACGGGCGCCATTAGCTATTTCATGGCTGATGGTTATAGTGATACAAATGATAACATGAACGACATGGGGAAACAAACCACCCATCGATGGAGCTTCCATGGTTTCATATTTATTATAATATTTCATAAGTGAAGTTATATTTATGCGGCAATCACCTAAATTTTAAGAGATCAACAAATTTCTGTTCCAAGCTCTCTTTAACTTTCTCGGAGGGTGTTCCAGTAAAGTATATGAGCTAATCGTTCTGATTAGTTTGTTTTATGCCTTGCTAACGCGTAAGAAATTTTCGTTTGTTGTGAAAAGGCTTGTATGTAGGGTAGTCCGTTTTAAATTGGAGTACTTTGGGTTGGCAGGACCGTAATCGAAATATATTATTCGGTTTAGCAGATCCGTAATAAGTGAACCACATATCCACATCAGTTTTAGGAATGATCGAGATTTAATTTCTTTGATAAATGGAAAAAACACTGACTACCAATTAGACTATACAAGCATTTTCTTTTATGTATGAGTATTTGGAATTTTAATTAAATGTGAGATTTTCATGCGAGTTTTTTCAAGAGTAGCCTACTTCCAAAATATCTAACTGTGTTTTTGAGCAAAATATTATATTCTAAGATGTAACATCTATCTATGTTTTAGCTTTAAATACCTACCGATGCTAGCTCATTCAAAAAGCTAAGCAACATAATCTTGCGTACATTGTTGACACAACTATCAATATTATATATTTAAAACGCAAAATCGCTCCCAATGTATTTTAATTGGGAATTTTATTTACTCCTAAATAGAGAATTCTAAATAGAGTTCCTAAATAGAGGATTGTATAATGTTTACATAGTTTCATAGAGTATTTGCTGATTTGCCCAAAAATTGAAATTCATGCTAATATTAGGTTCATTTTTTGAAATAAAAAATTTCGTGTACAACGTAGCGGTAATACAGCGTAATGTAATGCGGTTATCCCATTTTTACCCCATTCATAGCCATACAGGATGTATCATCTCTCTTCTCATTTCACAACACACTCAGTCGGTATTAGACATTGTGTTAACGTTTTTTATTTTATTTTTAGCAGTTATTTTCAGGACGAATTATCGTACTACTGTGCTTTAGTCGTTACTCACCGTTCTTCTAAGAATGGTTAAGTTTGTTGTTAACTTAAATCATTTATTTAATTATAGGGGTTTGAAACACAAGAACGTTGTGTGAATTTATTCGCACGGGTCCACTATGCTAGTATAATTTAATATAGTTAAATTAATATAATCTTAGATAAAACTCACATTTTAGAACATTTTATTTTTCCTGATAAAAATTCAGGAGATTGGGTTGAAAAGGAATATACCTATATAAATTTTCTTAAAAGGAAACAAAAGAAAGAGTGATCACTAAAAGAAACTAGAAGAGTCAGAGAAAAATGGAAAAGAGGGTTCTTCAACCATTACCCTACGAAGATCTGATGAAAAAGAAATAAACCTATTCGGATAAGGGTTCATAACTAAGTAGAGAGTAGACCATTTCAGAGCAGGAATAAAAGAGAAAACTGATACGAGTAAACTGAGTTTAAATTAAATTTATTTTTTATTTTATAAAAATGTTGCATATTTATATTTTTAAACGAAATCACCATTACATTTAATATTTTAAAATATAATTCAAAGCATAAGGTTTAACTTCAATATAAATTTTAGTAGTGTCTCCAATCTTATATTTTATTCGCTAATCCAGTAAAATTAGTTGCGTTTCATTAATACAGGACCGATTTTGTTGACTGAAAAACCAAATTAAACATTATTAACCTGTAGATTTGTTCAAAATTATTAACTTTCCTTGGAAACACTTAAATTATAATAAATTTATCATTTACAAAACTACATTGCCCCTAAAGCATCCCGTTAAGGTAAATAAGTAGCTAATTTATAATATCCAATTTTTTTTGGAATTTAGATTTTATACAATTTATAGTATAACCATCCAAAAGTTTAAATAATTTTTTAAGATTATTTATTTATTTATATAGGCCTACCTACGTCTCTACTGTGAATACATTTTTAAATATTTTTTTTATCATATCATTTATTTGTGTCTGTACAGTGAATACATTTTTAAATTAACAAAAGACGTGGAAATAAACAGCAAATACAAGGAATAAAAGAAAAAAATACACACTATAAATATAGCTGATCAGTACGAATCATTTCGCATAGTATTTTTTAAAATTTATTCTTTACCTAATTCACAATTACATTAAACGTATAGTTTTATTATGCAATGTTTTGTATTAGTATTTTTTATGAAATAAGATTAGATAATTATACACCTAAATAAACAATATTCATCACAAAAACGATTTTTTTAGCCGGCCGCATTGGCGAAGTTGGTAACGTGCTCGCCTCTCATCATGCGGTCTTGGGTTCGAATCCCATTCAGGCACGGAATTTTTTCATACGTTACAAAAATCATTTCATCATTCACCGTCTGCATTAGCAGTAATTGTAGAACAGTCGGACGTTAAACAAAAAAAAAAAAAAAAAAAACCAAAACGAATTTCCGAAACAAACTGAACTTTGCCACGCGCCGCCAGAATAGTAGCACCACCAAACTTTAATTGAATTATTTTATTTCTTCGCAATATCTCATTACGGCTTTTACCAATTTAAATTTTATGACTTCTCTTTACAGCCACGTAGTACTCTTTTAAATCAGTCCGATAAGATTCTGTAATTAAGGAAAAACAGAATCCCCATTTAAAAAATATTGGACGAGATTTTTCGTTTTAAATATTATACGATAACAAGAATTTTATGCAATGTACAATGTTTTTAATTATAACAAAACACTGCAAGATGTCAAAATGAAATCTTTTAAAAATATTAACATGAGCAACAAGAATGCGAACAACTCAGAATAAAAATAAAAAACATTACAAAGGGAAACAAATTTTTTTAACATCTGAATTTGTTTACAATCAGTTTAAAATAATTTGGTTTTTTTTAATCCCTAATGTGTGTACGTTGCAATCTATTAAATTCAGAACAATAAGCAACCCCATTATTCAATGGTCCGAAGATGATACATAACAGTATGTATGACGTGCAAATAAGGTGTAGTAGTAAAAACTCAAGCCAAATACTCCAGTTTTTTCTGCTTAAATTTAAATTAACATTAAAAGTAGTTTATATACACAAATTTAAATACCACATTTTTGTATTTACATTACACCATAGTTTTGTCTTGAAAACAGTTTAAACATAATGTTATACTTTTACGAATTAAAATAATTTAAATCCCGTTATAACAATTAACCTTTAGAGAGAAAAAAATTTATTATTCTACCTTCAACAATTTAGAAAGCTGAGTGTTGTATAAACTTTTGAACTTAATCAACAAACATAAATACGAAGAAAATTATGGATGTGAAAAAATAAGTAGTGTATTCATAACACTATGAAACAAAAAGAAATTTAAAAATTAAATTTGAAAAATTATGTGAGATTACTATTTTGTGTATAATAAAGCTTACACAATTTTTTTTATTAACTTGTGTATAGTACTTTTTCCCATTTTTATAAGTGTTATCGTATTTTCAGAAGTGGAAGATGGATTTACACAGGTTTGTTAATGGCGTTTACTCAACAACAATGCTCTCTCGGAGAGTTCGCAAACAAAAGAGGAGCATTTAGATTTATATAGTATTATAACAAAAGATAGATAGAACTTCTTATCTTATTGTTTCACATTGAATTACATAATTAAATTATGAAAATATTATTATAGTACCTTGAAATTTCATTAATAACTATTGTATTACATTCTGTTTGTATCTACTTAAAATGTAAAAATTAGAAACAATGACCTAACGGAAAGAACGTATTAACAGACAGGTGTTATGTCATAAATTATCTTAATAAAAATTCTGATTACTCTAAAAAAAATTATTTAAAAAAATTTTGATTAATTTTAAAACCGGTCTTCAAATCTCGTACAAGGGAACATATTATATTGAAGGATCACCATCAGACAACCTCCCCGTTAGAACTCGTTTTGCGGAAAGACTTTCAAAAAACAAAAATCCCGTAATATTTAGCATATCATCGGTAGTATGGAAAGTTGCGTTATCCTGCTGGAACCAACATTCTCGTACTATTTATTCTAACATTGCAATAAACTGATGGATTAAGTCGCGATAAATCACCAAAACTTCAGATTTGTCAAAAAATAAAGACCCTATTACACGACGGTGAAGGACATGCTTTTGGGATCTTTTACACTACCATTATCACGAAATTTATTAAACAAACTCAAGTTTCTTAACTTATTCGGAACAATAGAATTAGGAAATATTAACCAAAACTCGTCTTTTACTCGTTCGTAAGATTTCTAAGTGAAATAATACTCAAGAATAAACACACGTTCGTCTTTGAAAAACGACATCGTTGACACAATAGAGACGATTGGATACCGGAATAGCACTGGTGCACAATAACGGCATTTAAATTGTTACAAGCTGTTAACCTTGAATATAGTGTTGCCAGATGAGATGTAAGCAGACATGAGATTTACTTATGCGTTACATCTTTTTAATGTTATGGTTACGTCTTTTTGAAAACACCCGTTATTTGTATATAAATTTTAATCGTATATTTTCTTTTCATATTGTCGCCGCCTGCCCTTCCAACATTAGCGCCTGCACACGGCCCCACTGCCTGCCTGACCTGCAGAGCCTACAGTGCCTTCCCTCCACCTTGAAGTGGACTCATCGGAGGGGGTTTAAGTGAGATCCCTGGCCCACGAGAGTCACTCTTCACTCAACTCTTAACCGGAGAAGAGCAAGAAAGAAGAGCTCCAGATAGAAGAAGACGAGCCCAGCCGAGACAGGATGCATCATTCCTGATTTACGCTACCGGTGGCGGACGCTGCATTCCCGCACCGGTCAGCCTTCGCCGACCAGGAGAGACCCGCCTCGGCCGCGCTATCGGCGATGGCCTACGCCCACCCGACACTGCCGGGCTCTGGAGGCCACTACTATCACGCTGCAGTGGGGACCCAACTGCCACTGAGGGAAGGCTAGGCCTGAATCCGGTAGCCGAGTCGTCACTCTTCGGGCTCCGCTTCCATCACGCCGGCTCGCCGCTTCCGACCGCCAACAACGGCCCTTTTCAGGGCCACTAATTTTACAAACAAGGTTTTGCCACGTGTCGTCGACCCCAGTCGGCGACAATATATAACACTACTTTTGTTCCAAATTCCGACTCTGATTTATTGACTTCCGGTTTTGGGTCAAATTCAATCCAGCCTCACTAAATTTTTGTATATAGTTTACGAACTTGAAAACCGTTTGTTGCTATCTCTTGTAGTTTCTGACATCTTAGTGTGTTGGACGGACGGAATAAGGAAAATGTTAGATGACAATTTTAAAAATTTCCACCAATTTACTGATTTGGTTAATCAGCTGTTCTACATTTTAGCAGACAAAACTGACTGCTACAAAATAATTAAATTTCAATTTACATATTGTATTAGTAGCCTACAAATAGTATTTATTTGTTAGAAATCTACTTGTTGTTTTGACAAACATTTGTAGAGTAGTTCTAAGTAATGTAGTTTATGTTTCAATTTATTTAATGCGATGTTAGTTTTGTTGAATTGTGTGGATGTATTTAGACCAGTGAGCATAGCTTTAGATGAAATAGGAGAGAAAAGATGAGGTTCAGTAAGTTTGTATGTACTACAAATGGAAGTAGCCATTCTGAATTTCCTGTAACTAAGAATTTTGTATTAGAGGATAGTAACAGACGAATGAGTGTACAAAGTTTACATTCAACTGAATCCCCCCCTATTCTAAGCCATTCAAAACGATTCCCCTCCGTTTCACTTTAGTCGTTGGTCTTTCCCCTGAAATGTTCTTCTCCAGTCTCTATCTAAACTGTCGCTGAAAATTGTCTACCACTATTTTCATCGTGAACCCTACTATAATACCAGTATACCTCATTTCCCTTCTTGGGGGCTTTCTCACCTTCGTCTGGTCTACATTTATAGTACCTTCATCTGTCCTATTCCATTTTAATATTCATAAGACCACCTATATGGTACGAATTATCTTATATATTTTATGCCGTATGTGTCAACCAAACAACTTTACAGTCTATATTAGGTAACAATATGAAACCTTAAAATTAATGGGATCAGACCTATTAAAACATGTAGCTAATCAACTAAAAAGTTAAAAACCTAAAAGTTTTAATTGGTATTACAATTAATTCAAAATGAAAATTAAGTGCTTCATTTGTATTTTTTTAAGTGGGTACTCACTCAAAAGTATAAATTTTCCCCTTAATAGTTACAGAAATTTTTTTATTTCAGATTAATATTTACAGTTAGTGAAAAGCTATGAAAAATTTAAATACCTAATCTTTGATAGGAGTGGAACAAGTTAGGAGCGGAGGTGTGGTGTGTCGCGGATCGATCGAATTCCGGATTCCGAAATTAGGAGAAGAATCAGTGTTCAAGGAAATATCATGGATACCATATCCCGGGAGCAGTTAAAATGGTTTGGCCATTTGCAGAGGATGGAGGATGGTAGGTGGCCAAAGAGGGTATGAGAGTGGACGCAAGCCGGCAGAAGGAGGAGGAGTAGGCCAGAAGTGACATGGTTGGATGAGGTTCAGGAGGCAATGTCTTTGCGGCGGCTCTCCGATGGGAACTGGTGAGAGAGAGAGAGAGAGAGAGAGAGAGAGAGAGAGAGAGTGAGAGAGAGAGAGAAGGGGGCCTTGGGAAACGAGATACGGCTGGGGCTGTAAAACCTCGCATGAATATATATATATATTATATATGATATATAGTGAACAACCAAAACAAAACTAATTAAATATAACTTTCACCTCAGAGTATTACATACATACTCTGAGTACATGTATAATACTCTGAGGGGAGTGTTATTTTTTTATTTTTTATTGAGTGATGATGCCTACATAAGCCTTGGGCTTGTGCGTAGGTAATGATATGTGGTGATTTACAGACGAAAAAAATGCCAGACTTGACCGGGAATCGAACCCGGGACCCCGGCATAGTAGCTAGTTGCGCTGACCACTACACCACGGGCCGGCCAATTCAATTTGTTTTGTTTTGGCTGTTCATTATATATCATATATGAAGTGGTGCAAACAAAGGAAACATAATGTATAATAAAAAATATATATATATTATTATTATTATTTGCGTATAGTCCTTTTAAGGAGAGCGCTAAAAACACAAAAATCTAGCTTTTGGTGGTGGCTCTGTTCCTCCGTTTAGCTTCCCAAAAACCTTTCATCCTCTCAGTTTGCACCTTTTTCTCTTCGTCTGTCCATTTTCGCCCACTTCTTTTGGTTTGTGATCTGAACTGAATTTCCTGGTTTCTGATAAAAATTCCATTCAGTTGGCAGAGATGCGCTTCTTGAGATGGATTAGGAGAGTAGTCGACTGGATCGGTTTGGAATGAGGATATACGGCGAGAGTTAGATGTGTGTTCTCTTAAGGAGAGAATTATAGAGTACCGCTGGAAATCGACCGAGACATTCTTGAAAGAAAATCACCACACAAGATTCCTAGACTGGTAGAAGTTACAGGCCGATTGGATGAGGCGACCGGTAGCAGAGATTACCGTGCAACTTAGAATCACGGAATAATAAAAATACAAAAATAAAAAGTCTTCAGTGAATGAATGCTGAGAATTAGGGCAGCAAAACGATCTTCCAGGAACGTCTAATGTCACCTCACGTGGTCTGAAATTTTCTCTATACGAAAAAATCTGTCCCGTAAATAATTTTCAAAAATTTTGAAAAAACGTAAGAGTAATGGATGATACCATCTAGTAATGGATCCATCGAGTAATGGATGGACCATTGCAAGATGTAATACTGGTAAAGTCCCAAACGATCTGACACCAAACAAACAAATTAAAATATTGACTATTTTTCCCAATCACTATTTTTTTAAATTAAAAAATTACGTTTTGTTATTTAATTTTCGTTACTTACGAAGCTAAAAGTTTTTTTTAAAAATACGAGTAAAATATGTTTTTAAATTGATTAGGTAGTTTGAGGTTACTTCGTACAAACAGATAAATAAACAACCGTTACTTTGATCTGTATGGGTCTATATAAGATTTTATTTAAATTCTACAACGAAAAATTTCACAATATTTTGAAAAATATGTTTTTATTAATATATCATCAGATAACATGTAATAACTACGAAATGACATATTTCTCAGTTGAGCTTTTCACAAAAGAAAGTGTAGAATAATAACAAACTTTTTGTCAATGGACATATTGAGATTGAATAGCAGATGGAGAAAAGTTTTAAAAGAAAAGTAGTTGATAAAAAAGAAAAGTAATATAAATATAAAATGAAGTAAAAATGAGCATCGACGCTTTTGAATGTTGATGAAAATACAAATTTTCTACTCGGAGCGAATATGAGAAACATGAAATTGAATTTCTTGAAATAATGATGCCAAGTTGATGATGATTACATGAAAAATAATTTAAAGTTTGATAGAAATAGTAATGATTAAACTTCTTGTAACAGTAAAAAATATATTAAACAATAAACAGGAACAAGTTGAATCACAACATTGTTTCTTATTTGCTTTGTTAAAAATCAAAAATATTCTCGCTATACCTAAACAAAGCTAAATATTTATAATATTTTCTTGTAGAAAAATAATTTAGCGTTTTTAAAATATTAAACAATGTAGCTCTGAATTTTTTTATCATACATACAGAATTTTCACACAGACATACATCAAGAAATCTACTTCCCTATAAATCAAAGTGCTTTCCAGAAAAATTCTTAAAATTAAATTTTGGAGTCACAACCCGATTGAGTTATGAGGGTATAGGATCCTCCAACGTGTACTTGATTTAACAATTCTTTATTGGCAAGTTTCATTTTCCATTTTTCAATAACTTTCTCCAGAACACAGATAAAAAGAACCGGTGATAGTCTATCACCCTACCCAACGCCTGTTTTAATTTAAAACTCTTGGGAGATTTCTTTATCGTCGTTCCCAAATCCAGTTTTCCAAGTACCGGTCTTCACTGTCTTCGTCTTTATTTTTTTTGTATATCCGGTTTTTCAGTTCTTTTGCCTACACATTATGTTTTTCTCTAAAGTTAAAATAAACGAAAACTATTAAACCGCAAAATTAATAAAACCACGGAAAAACATTGAAAGGCTGAAGAAATTGCAAGTCCTTTTCGTGATTGATTAAAGTGGTTCCATGTCGGCTAAAAAAGTAAACAAAACAAATTTCAAAAGCGACTTCTTTTTTTCTTTAATGACCAGATATATTAACGAAAATGAAAGAAGAAAGATGAAAATTAGCGAAGAAAAAATTCCTGACCTGACCAGGAATCAAATCTGCGACTCCTGGCGTACAAGCCAGAGAATTCGTTATACGAGATTTTCTTCAAGCCAAAAATAAAAACAAATGTTCATCATAATTTATAAACATAGGTTCAAAAACGCTTCGTTAGCGAATTGGCGAAAGAAGAATATAGAAAGCAAAATGAGATTTTGAGCTACAAAAAAGTAAAATTGTAAATTCTATTATACGACTAACGTTTCTAAATACGAAAACCAGGACGTATTAGATAGAATGTTAAGAAATGATTTTTTAAGAAAGGCAAAATAAACTGATCGTACCTTAGTTTAAAATTTAAGCGTCATCAGGAATCAGGAAGTGTTCTTAATGAATTTAATTAATATTTCAATAATTGTAACATTGATCTACAATTTACGAGAGCATTTAATACATCTGTCTTTAAGTTAGAGTTTACTCGTTAACTTTATGTAAACTTGTTATTATCATTCGTGTATCTTAAATTCTTGAATGTAATAATACTAGTACTTCTCCTACCTACATTTAGCTGAGATTCGTATTAAAGTTTCCAATTATATCTCTCTTCAACTAACTTCTGAATTATTGATACTGTTATTTTCTTTTGTAATGTTCCATGTTAGCAGAATTATTATTAGTATTGTTTGTACTTTAAATTAAGTTATTCTGTTTTAAGAGATTGACTTGAACTCTCAAAATACCATTTTTGTGTAACAATGACTGAAACAAATTTCAGTCAGTTTATTTCCTTGATTTTAAACACAACTTTTGTTCGGTAAGGTTAAAAATATTATCATGAGTGAATGAAAATTAAACCTCTGTTTGGCTTAAAAATACAGAAATTACTAATTGACGCTACATTAGGCTCTATTAGTATACGAAAATGCTTGAAATAAAAGATGTAGATTTTTAAAATTTACTTAACGTTAATTATACATATAGGCTATTTGTCGTAAAGGGCATACTAAGGCCGCAATATTAAAATAGACAAGTTTTACCGATTTTGATGAAAAGTATACAGAAAATCACTAATTGACGCTAAACTAAGCGTTGTAGAAAAAACCGCTTGAAATAGAATTTTTAGGTTTTTAAAAGTTCTACAACTTTTATTATAGCCATATACTTTGCCCCACGATCCGTTTTTGAGAAAACTGCAAAAAAAGTGAAAACCGCACGGTTAAACTACTACTTCCGGTTGACCGATTTTGAAAAAAATGTTTGTGTCGGGTCCCTTAGTGGTATCTAACTTAAATTCGAAGTTTCAGCTTCGCACTATCGTTCTTTTTTGAGATATTCTGTTCACACGCAGGTCAATCGGTAAAAACATATTTTCTGGGTTTAGGGGGCCAGGAAATGTGTACATCCGATTAAAACTGGATCTCAAAAAATCGATATGAAAACAATATTCTTTCCTTCCCTATATATTCATATAGGGCAATAGAAAGCAAAAAAAACGAGGAAGAGAAAGTAAAGACGAATATGTAAGAGGAGAAGAGGAATAGATGAAAGATAATGACGAAGAGAGAAGGGGGAGAGACGGGTCAGGAGAAGAAAGAGGAGAGACTGAAAAAGAGGAGGAGGAGAAGCGAGGAGATGGAGGAAAAGAGGATGAAAAGGAGGGAAGGAATAAAAGTTGGGGACGAAGGAAAAACGAGAAGTAGGAGGAGTAGGGGAGGAGGAGGTGGAATAGGAGGGGGAAGGAAGAGAGACTGAAAAGCAGACGAAAAGGAGGAGTGTTTGGAAGTGTGAAGGGGAGGGAATAAATACATGTTTACATAACAAGAAACCATCAATACTCAGCAGAGAATGCTGGTTGTATACCAAGATATTTAAAAAAAAACTCTTGTTACGATCATAAAGGAAAAAGTTCTGAACCTCTCAACTATGAAATCTAAACTAATGGTTAGAAACATCCATTACTTTAAATAGGTACTTCTTTTCTTTTTCTCCGATGCACAGAACTGAAATACCATTCTGATTCAAATATACTGTCTGACTGTAACTTGATGGCCCGTCGCAGAGGGGAGCAATATGCGGATTGTAAAACCATTTGAGAAAACATATTTAATTTTTTTTTGGGTCAATGAAACTTTTCGGAAATGATATTTCGCATGCTTTTTGTTCTATAAAATTATTTCGAAAAACACACCCCTCAATGAGATAATGTATAATTTAGTAAAAGTTTTGCCTTTGAAGAAAAACCCGTATTTTTTCAAATACATCGTCATTGTTCAACAGCTATTCCACGGATTAACGTAAAATTTGGCACGCACACAGTATTAAAATGTTTGTAACATTTATAACGATCTATTTAAGATAATTTCAAAAAAAAATTATAGAACTCCAATGGAAAAAGTTCTAACACTCCTTAATGGGAAATGAATTTGAACTAAAATTTCAATATTATCTAAATATCTTTTAATTTTATATTAGTAACTGTGTCTGTCATTTCCTGGCAATTATAAATTATAAAACCTGTCAAAATACAAGTTTTGAAGTTCCAAAAGACAAGTTACTCGTATAAATAAAAGGACCGAAAAAAATTCGTTTCAATTGTTTTTGAGATACACTGGTAACAGAAGTTTGGTGTACTTTCCAAAGATTCTTAGGCAGAGGAATTTGACCTTCGTACTATTTTTCAACTACCCTACGTTTGTTTTTAATTTTTATTATTTTTGGCACAATATTTTCATATTTTACAATAATTATTGCCACTTTTGATGATGTAGTTTTGAGCAAATACTAATTACCATGTTTCCCGTTATCAAAAACTAATTTTAGAGTAACATGTACAATTTGTAACTTTGCATTTTTATATTATTGAGGTATTAGAATTGTAGAATTGTTGAGAGGCAGTTACTATGGTTATTACAATATTAGCATTTAGAAAGTTGATACAACTGTTAAGAATTACAGCACGGATATCAGCAAAAGTTTTACCAGCAGAGTTTTATGAATACAAAACAGGTTACGTTTAACGAAATCCTTACGCAATAATAGAAGGATATGATAATAACATAATATTTCCCCCAGGAAATTCTTCCCCTTATCTCTGCTTTTAAAAGATTTAATTGGGCTTAATCATTTTTAAAATTACTAATTTCTATTCGAGTCATTTACTCCAAAAGATTATTTGAGGGTGTAGTCTTTTGAGGCAAGGCATTATAGTTCTTAAGACTTATTGTTTAAATGTGCTATGGATAGATGGTGAAGAGGAAACACATTAATAAACTGATATTAAGGAATAAAACTTTTTTTGTGAGTGTTCAAGAAAAAATGTTGCAGCCTTCCCTGCTTCAGGAAAGTCGCAAACGTCAAGGTAGGTAACCAAATAGGTTAGATAAATTTTTTATTATTTTCTATTGAAATTAGTTTATCAAAATTATATAGATTTTTATATTTTTACTTTATTTTCCCCTATATGAACATTTAGGGGAGAAAAGTAGGCATATTGTTTTCATGTCGATTTTCCGAAATCGAGTTTTCACCGGAAATACACGTTTTCGGGCTCCCTGAACACAAAAAATAATTTTTTTAGCGATTGGTATGTGACTGTGTGTGAAAAAAATATCTCAAGAAGAATATGGTACAAAGTTGAAACTAGGAACTTACGTTAAATACCACAAAGGGACCCGATACGAATAATTTTTATCAAAATCGGTCGACCGGATATAGTAATTTATTCGTGAAATTTTTCACTATTTTGCGATTTTCTCAAAAACGGCTATTACGATTTTCTTTTAAATTTCCTTATTAACAAAAATTTTTTGTTCTCTTGCGTCATGGCTACTGACATTCTTGCAAAGGCAGTTCTCTCGGGATAAAAACGGTTTTTTATTAATTGCGGCAAATTTTATAGAGCAAAAGTGTACTTTCTAAAGTTGTAGGAAATTGAAAAAAATCGACAACTCTTATTTCAAGCGGTTTTTCAACAACGCTTAGTTTATCGTCAATCAGTGATTTATTTTTATTTTGTTCATTAAAATCTGTAAATTTTTTTAAAGACAGCCTTATTATGCATTTTACGACAAACGTGTATAATCAAAGTTATAGGAAATTAAAAACCTACAATTTTATTTAAAGGATTTTTTCTTCAAAGGTTTTTTTTAGCGTCTAATAGTAATTTTCCGTATCTTTAAGTCAAGCAGAGGTTTCGTTTTGCTTTATTCACTCATGATTAACATTAGGTTATGTATTTCATTCTACACTGTTTATTTGTAATTAAACATGGGTTATATTGTTCGTTATCTTCATTGGCAAGAGAAAGTCGTGAGAGTGTTTCATACTAGATTTTTTTACCTTCATAAAACTGCATTTGTTTGATAGTATTTTTCGTAATATATCTTTCTTGTTCATGGTTTAGAGTTGGGTATGTAATAAGTATATCAAAATTAGTTAATAGAAAATCTGCAAAACGTCAACTCCGTTTATGTTGTACTATTTATTAATTCAAGAGAAACTGTAGTATAATTATTTAATGTCAATTACAAAACAATACATCATTAAAACAATCGAAATTTTGACAAACAATGTAATTGCTGTATAGTACCAAGGAGTAATGTTACGTTATATAACATATTGTGGTTTGAAATTAATAATTCCTGTATCATTGATATAATTGTACTGCGTATGTGTACAGCTGAATCAATATACTTAGTCCATTTATATACTGATTAGAACTACTACAAACCTAACATCGCTACCAAGTAAATATACGCACTAGTAATCAATAAGGTTATCATTATGGAGAAAATTAATATTATGCCTTTATACCTGTATTAAACTAGCAGTCCCACTTACTTCGATTTGCACACAACGCCGTTGAAGATTAGGCTTATTGATAATTTTTTTTCTTTGTTTTAACGCTGCATCAACTACAGTGGTCATTAGCTTAGTTGGGTTGTAACTGTGAAGGATGAAATGATTTTTTTGTAACGTATGAAAATATGCCGTGCCTGAGTGGGATTTGAACCCAAGACCACATGATGAGAGGCGAGCAGGTTGCCAACTACGCCAATGCGGCCGGCGTAAATTAAAATTTTGTTTTTGTTTCTGACTATCAGTGGTTCTTAAACAGCCAACTTGGGTTTAATATTTCAATTTCTTCGTATGTAGATGTCAAGAACAAATGAGATGGAGGTGTAAAAGAGGCTGTATTATATGGTCAGCCAATTATATGACAAGCATTTAAGAACAGAAGAGGTAGAGGTGTAAAAGACACTAGTCATGAGTTATCTCCTCTGAAAGTAATGAATTCATCATTATACAGACCCTGTAGTGACTTCATTCGCTTCAGGGTCTGACTATATTACTTAGTCAGCCAATTTATATGACCAGCATTTAAAAACAGAAGAGGAAAAGGTGTAAAAAACACTAGTCAGTGTTATCTCCTTTGAGAGTAATGAAGTTCATTATACTGCTAGACTCTGTGGTGAATGAAGTGAAGGTGTCATTTGCAGGGTGGAAAATATGTGCTTTTCAGAGGACTTGGCATGCTAAAGCATACTTTTCAACTCAGTGAGGAAAACAATGGTAAACTACCTCACTCATTTTTTTACTTAGTAAAACCTATAAAGGTTCAAACCAGCCTTTCAGCTGATGACCTAAACCAAACATCAAGCAGATGTTCTAAATTCTTCTCTCTGCGTGCTCACACAAGCAGTATGAACATTATGTACAAACATCCGGTATGAAACATTCACGACTTTCTCCTGCCAATGTAAATAATGAAAAACCTAGTTTTAATTATCAAAGACGATACGAAAAATCACAATTTGAAGCTAAACTAAACTGTATAAAAACCGCACATGAAATAAAAATTGTTTGCTGTTAGTTTTTTATAAAACTTTTTGCCCTAAAAAGCATATTAAGGCTACAATCGTGAAAAAAAATTTGCCACGTGAGCCCAGCCCCCCGCTACGAATTTTAGCAGACATGCCGCTTACCCTATCATGTAGATCACAAAAAATTCAGTAAATAATAAAGCGATTAAACAAAATCATAGGAGCCTGTTTTCGTGAAAATTGTAAAAAATTGAATAATGAATAATTTAACTTTTATTAAATTCATTTACTCTGACAGATTTAAAGTTTTCTTGTTTTTCTACTGATGAGAACGGCTCTCAAAATTTAAAAAATATGTAACGGCTATACAAAAATGCATAATTTTCCATCTTGGAAACGACAGATATATTAATTTTGACTTTTTTTGGATATGGCAGGTTCCGGATATGGGAATTTCAGATGCGGCAGATTGTCCTGTACTACATAAACCCGTTAGTTAACATCAATAAACTTAATATGCTCGGTAACTGAAAATTAAATAATATTATGAAATCGTTAATATCTTGAGAACAGTAAAGTCGATCGATTTAAGCCTACTTGAATCAAAATATAACCCCTTGCTTGCAACCGAGTGTAACAGTTGCACCAAAAGCAAGTGGCCCAGAGGCAACGAATAAAATTTAGGTTGTGGTGTCAAAGAAGAAACAAAAATAATGATCGAAGTTCAAAAATCACAGATTTAATCAAATATCAAATAAAAAAATATATATAAATTAATAAATCACCATTTATACCAAAATTATTTTATAAGTACAAATATTGGCTTAGCTTGCCAAGAAAATACTTGACATTGCTCCCAAAAAAAAAAATATAACTCAGTTTATGTAACAATTAATAATACTATAGAATTTCAATTATGTATTAAATAAAATAAATAAATAATATTAAAAAAAGTGTAAATTTTTATCTAAATTTTGCACTAGTTACAATTTCTTTAAGTAATTAAAATATAACTGGCCAGTAATTAATAATTAAGTTATCAAATATGTTTTATGTGGATGCATCCTTAAATTTTACCAATTAAATAATTTTCATTTTTTAAAAAAAAATAATTAATTTACACTATAGAAGCTGCAGAAGGTTTAAACTATGTAATATTACTTAATACATCTTTTCCTCAAAACTTTATGCCAATTTTGGGTATTTTTTTTATTATATTGAGACTTTAAGGTTGTTTTACAAATAAATAAAAAAAATTAGAGTTCATATCAAAAAACACAATCAAAGGTACAAGTATGAGCTATGCCAAACTTGGTTTGAACTGGTACAAGTAAATTATGCAGAATCCAATGCAGGTTAGCAGGAAAATTCAAAAGATGTTCCAAGAATTCCAGGTGTTAAAAATAAAATGAGTTGATTCCTACCTTGATTTTTCCAGGTCATAAATAAATACATTTTTACCCATCAGACAATGTTCTTGAATGATATGCAAGTTTTGGCCGAACTAGATGTTGATATCACATAATACTTTTGGCAATCCCATAAATGAATAATTAAATATAGATTGATCATAATTTGGCATCGTTATTAGTTTCATTTCAGACATTTATACTTGAAATTTAATTTTACATAACACTGGATTATACACTTGGCCTTTTATCTTAATATACATTTGATCTTTTTTTTTTAGTAAACACTTGATCCCTTAACAAGGGAAGACGAGATCGCAAAACATTTTTAAAATAAAATAAATTTATAATTTTACAAATGCAAGAATGCATGACATAGCACAAAAGGATACAACTGATCGGTATTATAGTTAGAAATCAACAGACCCGAACTCGCTTACAAAGCCGAAAAGAAGGGATGGTCGTGACGTCAGCAACCCAGTATTACATGCAAAAAGTCACGTACGCACTTTAGCGCAGATGCACGGCATAGCCGATAGACGGAGCCAGTAGATCAAAACCGCCTAAATATAAAATTACGAAACAAATGTAACTCTGAGAACAGACGTTACAAAAATAAAAAACAAAACTTGGAACTTGCTAAAAATTGTAATATTACAACATTCTTAAAAGAAAAATATACATCGCAAACTGAATTAATCTACTTAACTTCATTGCACTCAATAATAGTTACAAAAGCGACAGTCCCACTTCTTTAGTCACATAACTGACAATGTAGTAAAGAACCACAAGTTAAAGTATTGATGTCTTATATTCTCTTCTTTGAACATTGCATTACATGATTTAACCCTATAATGAATGACATCCGAAGTAATTTTAGGGTTAAGGGTTGCATCTACAGTAATTCATTTGGCTTTGTGAATTTAATGTAGCACTATAAGATCTTTGATACCAATCAGAACGAGCAATCAGTAATAAGGAATGTTGTACGTACTGATGTAAGTACATACTAACCACTGATGTAACCTCAATTTCAACACTTTTGAACTAATGATTAAACGACGTAATCTATATTAATAACTCGCTTATTATCTTTAAAAATCTGGTGTAAAACATTCACTCAACATTTTCTTGCCAGTGCAAATAATTTACAATATAACCTAACATTAGCAATACAACATTAGAAATAAACAAAAAACTAACCTCGATAAACATAGCTAACCTAATTTTAATCAAGAGTAAAAAACGCAAAATGAAAATCAATCTATTAGGCTTAAAAATACGGAAAATCACTCTTTCACGCTAAACTAGGCTCAGAAGAGAAAAATTCTTTAAATAAAGGTTTTAGATCTTTTAATTTCCTATAAATTTGATTATATACACTTTTGTCGTAAAATGCGTATTAAAGCTGAAATCTTTAAAAAATCGATTTTCTTACACAATTTTGTAAAAAAAAAAAAAAAATTGCTAATTTTCCGCTAAACTAAGCGTTATGCAAAATGTGTTTGGCATAAAAGTTGTAGGATTTTAAATTGTCTACAACTTTATCTATAAATTTTTGCGCTAAAATACATACCAAAACCGCAATCTTAAAAAAAACAATATTTTTACGAAAAAACAGCCTGCCCAAGAATTTCAGCAGACATGGCGCCTACCCTATCTTGTAGAGCATAAAAAATGTAGTAAATGAGGCGATTTAAAAAAAAATCGTAGCCGTTTTTGAAAAAATCGCCAAAAGTGAAAAATAACACGAATAAACTACTACTTCCGGTTGAACGATTTTGGGGAAAATGTTCGTGTTGGGTCCGGTAGTAGTATCTAACTTAAGTTTCAAGTTTGAACAATGTTCCATTTTTGAGATATTCTGATCTCACACACACACGCACACACACACGCACACACACACACACACACACACAGACCAATCGCTAAAACATGTTTTTTTTGGGTTCAGGGGGTCTGAAAACGTGTAGATCCGGTATACAGTTAAATCTGGTTAACTGGAACAAGTATTTACACGTAAAAACTGTTCCAATAAAGCGGTTTTTCCTATAAAACTAAGTAACATGTTACGGTGTAAAACATATAAAATTTACATTAAGAGTATTACACATAATGTAAGCTATCTGTAAATAATAATTTATACACAAATTAAAAAAATTATGGATGAAAATGAGAAAAGTAGAAGACGATAAATTATTTTATTTAAATTTTTGATTTTGATAAAGCTGTTACTTAAGCAAGCTGGATTCAATAATCATAACCTCGAATTCGTCACGTGCCTTCATCCCCTTGCCTTTCTATCCCACTCACACAACTTCATTCTGTTCTTTTATTTAAATGAAGCTCAGAGTATCCAATACTTTCTAGTTTTTCATTTCTGCTGTCATAAGGAACGGGAAGCAAAAACAACATCAAAACAAATGCGTAAAAAGGTGTTTTGTTGTGTACTCTTATCACTTATCACTTTGCTTCAGTAGGAAAGTGTGTTCCACCGATAATAATTGTTTCGGGTGTTGAAAGATCGCTTCACGTCGAGTCGCCTATCACATCACTCCAGTAGGCATCGCACCCAAGTGTTTTCCTCTGAGATTCAGTAATTGTCGCTTATGGTTGACGTGGACGTTCGATGCCAACTGCCTGTTTCAAATTCACAAAAATGTATCCAAGATACCGAAACATTGACCGGTATCTTCAAAAATTAAAAAAATAAGCATCAACGATCTGTTATGTAGAACAATAAGTAGATTGGTTCTTTTTAATCTCATGACCGAAGAAAACCTCTCAATGAATGATGAAACTCCGTAAATTTACTTTACATGTTGTCTTGTCAGTTTAAAAGAAGTCCGTAGAATAAATTCGTTTCAGTCGGCGAGTGTCGCTTGAATTATCTAAGGGGTAATATCTGCGAAATAGTTTGTGTGTGTAGTTCAAGCCTTCTTTCGTATTTAGTATTGAATGTATTGGTTTTTATTGAATTATAAGAACGTTTAAATCTCTGTGTAGTAAGTTGTTAGATATGCACCAAGGTGATTCTGTGACTGTTATGAAAATGACTTTAATTTTGAATGGAATCTTTGGAGAATTTTAATGTTTTAATGGCTTTTTGAGCCCCATAATTGGATAACATACTTCAAAATTGATTTGAGAATTTAAATCATATATTTAAATTTTATGGGTTAGTTAAGTTTTGAGTGTAAAAACTTCTCAAATTCAAATTACTCGAATTACAATAATAATATAATATTGCTTGAATTTACTGTATTTAAACAACAATATTAGCTATATATTATTGAAAATTTATTGTTACACACTAGCCTATTACAAATAATTTTTTATTAACATATTTAAATAATAATAATTATATATATATTTAATTACGATTTGAATTGACATTAATTACATAAGTTGTTTTAAATTAGCATATTTAAACAATAAATAGTTTAAGGACATATAATGCTGTCTCCGTTTAATTAAAAGGTGCTTGTTAAATTGAAAACAGAAACAATTTGTTTTACTCCAATTAATTAAATTAAAAATACAATCCTTCTCTTCGTATTATTCATTACTTGATTTAATTCTGCAATGAAGTTTATATTAAAAGAAAACTAATTTGTTTTCAAATTTATAAAAACAAAATATCTGATTTTTTGCTCACTTGAATCTTGTAGTATAAAAAAAACGAAAATATGGTAATCATTGAAAAATCGGTACCTCAACTTTAAATTTATTGGTCTTCATGCTGATAAGCATACTTTTTCTACTCACTACTCAGTGAGAAAGACTATGGTAAACTACCTCACACCTGGTTTTACTTAGTAAAGAGATTTAAACCAGCCTCTTCGCTGATGACCTAAACAACAACGACGACGACGACAACAACAACAACAACAACAACAACAACAACAACAACAACAACAAAAACAGCACAAACAGCAACAGAACAACAACACAAACAGCAACTGCAACACAAACAACAACATAAATATCAAGATCTTATTGGACCATTTTCTCTCAAACCTCATTAGGTCATTATCTGCATTTGCAGACAGGGTAAGAATTGCCGTTATAGTTGTTGAAATCCAGAACGGATAAACACTAGAATAAGAACCTTATGCAAATACACTATTCTGCTATATATTCCCAAAGAATTATAGTTCTAAAAATCAGCACGCTCATTTTGCTAGTATGTCTAGGAAAATTTAAAAAAAATCAATTTTGACTATTTTTTTCTAAGGGTTAGAAAGCATGTAACTACTGAGAAATGATAAATCATTTCTGTACCTTCCCAAAGAACTAATTCTGAAAATCGAAATTACTGTATTTTCAGTTATACCAAGAACAAGTAAAGTATGGAGAAAATTCGGGAAAAGCAGGAAGAGCAATAAAGAAGTTTAATTTATGCAACCTTCTGAGGCTAACAATAAGTTTCTGAAGCGCGATTGTTTGTGCTAATTCACACAGAGAAAACACATTAGCGTGTGTAATAATATTAGGTTCATCTTAGAAAAATATTTAAAAAAATTTGTTTAGTCTCTTATGAATGTTTTAAAAATTTAATTTAAAACTTTATTATTACGTGCATTAAAATTGTTTTTTTTAAATTTTAGGAAAAACTCCACGTAGTTAACTATAAATACAATTTTAAGTCATAGACAAACATAATGAAAACTTTTCTATTATTCTACGTCATAAAATAGAATTTTAATGAAGTACTGAATTTTAATTCAATTTAGAATTTTTAGTAGATGTATACTCAAAATCGGTCAAATCATGAACAATAAATGTAAATTCGAATGGAAGATTTGCAAAAAAGTTTTTTCTTAGGAAAAATAATTTGAGATAGGCTATCACAGATTTATCTTACCACTAAATTCAAAATGAATAGGTTTAAATTACAAAGCCTTTTATAGGTGTACGTAGATACAATTACCAGCGTATATCATATTAGGTAGTGAAGCTAACTTCTTAAGAAAACTGAGATCTGTTTTAAAATAAGAAAGGGATTGTTGTTGAGGAAAGTATTCAAGAAAAGTAAACCCTGTTTTACATATTAAAAGGCAGATTATTTTCCAGTTTCCTTAAAGCTTTTCTAAAACTCCTACAGTATTTTCACACGTCTCATCGTTCCATTCAACAACTTTTTAAAACTTCTTTTTTTAACATAAAATGAAATCTGTAGTACATCGTAGTAAAATAAGAAAATGTGAAATTCAAAAGCGCTATATCTTTTAGCACGCAGCATACTTGTTGAAGTAAATCTAATATTAATTTTTAAAAGGATGCGTTTTCTATTTGGTATTCTGCAATAATTTT
Source organism: Catonia carolina (assembly GCA_035578175.1). Classification (NCBI taxonomy): domain Eukaryota; kingdom Metazoa; phylum Arthropoda; class Insecta; order Hemiptera; family Achilidae; genus Catonia; species Catonia carolina. Next base: position 21,510,200 of record JAQMRL010000008.1, on the reverse strand, counting down.
AAAATTTTGTTTTTATAACTTATTTAAAATTACCACTTTTTTATTCATTGTAATTTTTTGAATATCAAAAAGATGAAATAATTTATAATTTGTTATCCTGAATCCTGAATCCTGGTTGAGAGGGCTAAGAAGCCCTATGATGGCGACATCGTGTTAAGGAACACCTGGTCGCTCGGGGAACAATATAACAGAATAATTGCAACCTTAAGAAATTTAGGGGGAATTTTATAGTTTAAATAGGAAATAGGATTCTGGTTCGTGGGACATTGGAACTGGGACTTGAAAGGAGGTAATTTATTTTTAGAAGTTATTTGTGGAAAATTTAAATTAAGGGACAAGTGGGTTTAAGAGCGGCTCTTTTATTTTATTTTATTTTTCAGTGGCCTTTTTTCAGTTTTGTGGGAGGCCTATTATCTTGGTGAGGGGAAGGCATGCATTTTACTGAACGTGGACTAAAGGTATAATTTAAGGTAGGGGTTAGTTTATGATTTCAGGGGAGACGGAAAGGGTAGAGTTTGGCATAATCACCGGCCTTTTTATCTTCTGAGTGTTTATTAATTTAAAATGGCGGCTCTTTTCACCGTAGTGGAGTGATTATGCATAGGAACATGGGGACAACTACCAACTGGGGGGGAGTGAGTCATACAAGTAGGAGGGGCATGGGCAAATAAGAGGAATACAGGGCAGAATAAAAATGTGGCAACTCTAAATTTTGTTAAGTGGGTCATACTAAAATTTAGATAAAGTCGTGGAATGGTAATGGGATAGAGACTTCAGGTGGGTGTGGGCGTCGGTTCAAGTCCTGAATGATCTGGGGTCCGTCAGTTTTCCCAGCGTCGTGTAGCCGTTTCGAGGTATTGTAAATAAAGTCCTCCATAGAAGGGAAGAGAAGGTGTTCGTGTATGATGCGATTGGATATAAGATAGTGGAACTGTGTGATGCACCGGAGGACTTTGTTCTGGTATGCTGAAGTACGTCTTTTGTTGGACTTGGAGAGAAAGGGCCACCATACCGGTGACCCGTACAAAAGGAAAGGACGTAGGATAGAGGAGTACATCAGAAGTTTCAGTTTTGAGGAGTATGCAGGAGGTTTTGTTATGTATGTATGTAGGGTACATTACATTAAAGTAACTATTAAATCAAATTTACCGCTTTGCTAAGCGGTAATTTACAATGTTATAATAATTTACTTCACACCCAAAACCTTTAAAATCGGAAATTTATCACACCTTGAGCTAATCACGTAATGATTTTCAAGATGAATAAATCCACAACGGCTGAACCACATTAAACGGTTTTTGTTGTGAAGTTATTTGACTTTAAAAATTATCACATGACCAACACAAGGTGTCCACGTGATTGTCTCTAAATTATCACGTGATCAGAATGCATTTCACATATATATTATATTAAACATTTGTATTTACATTGTTTAAAATAAGAAAAATTCAATTAAATTTAGATTTTTTCAATAGATGTGTAATAAAAATCGATCAAATCATCAACAATAAAATGTAAATTCGAATCGAAGATTTGCAAATAGTTTAAAAATTCATAGCTTAATTTTGGAATATATAAACCCAAAAAATCACAATCTATTCTATTTCTAATTTAGCGATAAAATAAGTGAGAGAGGTAACAGCCATTGGGGAGTTTTTGGTCTTTCAAAATTATCACGTGATAATTTTCTAAGTCAAAAAACTTCACTAAATATATCAAAATCGCCGTTTTGGTTTTCAGCCGTTTTGGAGTTATTCGTTTTTGAAAATTTATCACGAGTTAAGCATTTGGCAATCACACAATAGTTTTGAAGCAATCACGTCGACCCCACGTGTTAATGTGATAATTTCTAATTCAATTTATAGTTGAACCTTGACACTCCGACATTTGTTAGTTCAACAAGTTTGGTAATCCTACAGCTTTAAGTATTGATTATATGGAATGTAAACTGTAGGCACTATCACTAACGCTAAATCATAAGAAAATGTTTAGACCTTTAAAAAATATATCAATAAAGATACATTTTAAATTGTATTTCAGCTTAAAATCATTTTAAAAAAATTAACAAATTTACGTAAAGCAACGGTGTTTGTTTAAATACCTTAAATATTTTTTACCTTAGTTAAAGTTGCATCAACAGCTGGGTCATTAGCGATTACGGTGGGATACGTAACGATGGGTTTTAACTTGTGAAAATTTCAAGACCCTACCCGGGAATCGTACCCGGAACCTCCGCGTGGTAGGCTATCGCGATACCACTACGCGTCGGAGGCGGCCACCTTAAGTTTTACATCATATTTCTGTGATCTCTATAGAGTGATGGTTAGCGTACTGGTCCAATGTTGAGACAGACCAGGTTCAAATCTGAAGTCTAATTTGTGGCCGGCCCGTTGGCGCAGTGGTTAGCGCAACTGGCTTCTACCGGGGTCCCGGGTTCGATTCCCGATCAGATCTGGGATTTTGTTTATCACTCATGAATTTCATTATTATCCACCGTCTGCATTAGCAGAAATTGCAAAACAGTCAGACGTAAAACCAAAAAAAAGAAAAAAAAAGTATTTTTTGTATTGAATAATTTTTTTATTTTATAGTAGCCTAGTAACAAAATTATTTTATTTTCATTTATACATTTTTTACTTATAAAGCAAAAAAGTAAATTATAATAAACAATAAAAACTTTACCGCAGATGGATTCGAACCAACAAATATTATCTTCTCTCCACACTATAACGTTAACTAATAGCCTACTCCACGAAGGCAAGCTAAATAATTCATAAATTTATTTACAATTAACAAACATATTAAGCCAAACTAAGGTTGATTTTCATTTTGCATCATTCACTCATGATTAAAATACGGTTGTTTTTCTTTTTGGTTTATTTCTAATGAAGTATTACTAATGTTAGGTTATGCTGTTCATTATTTGCATTGACAAGAGAAAGTCGTGTGAGTGTTTAAACCAGATTTTTTATTATTCAGACTAGTATTATTACTAATATTACGTGTATGCTACTAACAACTTTATATGTATAACTAAGTAAAGTTTTTAAGTAAACATAACTTTAGTGAAGTTTCATCACATACTTATGTTGATCTATTATATTTATGCATGTATGTATGTTGGAATCAGTTAGCACATATTTGTATTTCTATATATACGTAACTTGGTTTAACATTATTGTTTACCCTAATTAGGTACACATCATTAATGTTTAACTATCTTAAGGCAATTAGTGCCCTTTGATCAAATATACTGAACCGAATATGTTGTATTTATCTGACCTAGCATAATTATGCCAGGAGGTGTATTAATTACTACAATTCATGCTTACCCAATTCATGTCTATATACTATCTCATAACCTAAATTGGTATAGTGGAATCATAGTATTACCTAAATCTCAGCAAATATGTACTATATATTAATATGGTAATGTATTTTATAAGATAATAAATCTGGTTTAAAACACTGACACGACTTTCTCTTGCCAATCTGAATAATAATAAATATACCTAACCTATGTTAAACCATTATCAAAAATTGTAAAAAAACAAAAATAACCTAATTTTTTGTCCATTAACAGGCATGTGGAATGTTAAATTTATTTGCACTCGATCTGCTAGTTCCAGGTGTAGCCCTGGAACTAGCACCGAAAATCAACTTTTACCGTAAGTAAAAGGATTAAAAGTATGTGTAAATAATATTTAAATAAAATAAAATAAAAAACAAACAAAAAATTAAGGGAAAATTAGACTGACCCCCTCCCAATAATAGAAAAGTAGGTACTAAAATAATTATATTGAAATAAACAACAGCTAATCTATTTTACTAGGCTATACAGTAATAATAGTGAATTAATAAATGATAGTACAACGTCTTGCCCATAACAGGCTGGTGGAGTGTTAAATTAATTGCACTCGATCTGTTAGTTTCAGGTCTACAAAAAATAGTTTTGTTTCTTATCGTATAATCAGCCAGTTATATTACTAAACTATTAAAAACAGAAGAGGTAGAGGTGTAAAAGACACTGTCAGAGTTATCTTCTCTGAGAGTAATGAATTTCACTACACAGCCAGACCCTGTGGTGAATGAAGTGAAGGTGTCATTTGCAGGGTGGAAAGTGAATGCTTTTCGGAGGGCCTGGCATACTGATAAACATACTCTTTCAACTCAGTGAGGAAGGCAGTAGTAAACCACCTCACTTCTCGTTTTTACTTAGTAAATTTCTAGAGGTAAAAACCAGCCTTTCGGCTGTTGACCTAAACAACAACACAAAATATGTAAATTTCTATCACAAATTTACAAGCAGGAACATTATTATAGTTAGCTGTGTTAGCAATTAACTATATTATGAAACAATTTCAAAAATTTAAATTAGCCCACAGAATAAAAGTTAAGGTCATGGGGTGGAATAAAATAAATTATATGGATGAAAATATAACCTTAAATTTTTATTGAAAACGCATTGTTTAAAGATAGTTTTTAATAACAATTAGGACTACTGCTTTTGAAAAAAAACAAATATAGATTGTATAGTTTTGAAGAAATATCCTAGGTGCATTATATATCTAACTTTTTTCACTTTTGGAACGAACTAACTGAAATCAAACATTTAATTTGTGAAGAAAATAATAAATAAATGTATAAGGTAAGATACGGCTTTTCAAAATCTGGACACATAGATTGATGGTCTTTAAAGGAGGGAGAAGGAGAAGTAATCCTTAACGAGGTAAATGTATCAGGAAAGGGGATACTTGATAGATTGGCAAGTAGCCAGTTAAATCCTCCCGCCAAAACACAAACACAAACGCAAACTAACAGCCATAGACTCTAGCCGGTGATCAGTTTCTTAGATAAATCACAATACATTACAACTATCGTCTAATCTTCTATTATAAATAAGTAAGTAAATAAATAAAACATACTTAAAAAGTAAAAATAGATTAGTGATTCTTTATTAAGATAAACCACAAGATTGTTTTTATTTTTCATAGTAATTTATACTACTATACTACAAAATTGTAAAATGTTTTGATAAGAGAAATATTTCTGGAGTTGTAACGGCCCGATTTTAATGATTTCGGTGTCGTTTGAAAGCCATTTCCATACATATTTTCTAAAAATTCCCAAATATTTGTTTTACTCGGAAAATACTACCGGAAAATAACAAAACTTAGGTATCTCCTTAAAAGTTATCTTTACCAGCGAATTTCTGAACACAGAAAACTAACGAATTTCACTTTCAACTCGTACGTAAGCGCATACTTTTTCAAGTTAAAAAATAATTTTCATTATAAAACTGAACTAATAACCCTAATAAAACTGAACTGTAAGATACTTCCGACCATTATGCCGTTGCGTTCATTTGTCTCCAAGGACCACGCCCTTTTCATTTAAAATTATGGGAAAAGGCAGATTAATCCTACATCCGATTAGAACTATGGCTGTAAGCTGTAGAGCTTTACCTCCTCTTCAGTTCAATAGAGCAAGTGCTCTACCTTATAATGGCTACTACATGAAGGATAACTTGAAATTTGGACCTTACCGACCATGAAGGTCACTCAAAAATTTCTTGCAAAACAAAACATTCTCAACGTCTGGCCAATTCTGATCGCTCTAGACACATTTCAGTGCAGGAGTACGGATGCACAGGAAAAACCAAGGCTAAAAATGTACGAACACCTGCATAAAATGAATGGAAAACAGCTGATATAACAAAAGTTTTAGGCACTTAAAAATGTTTAAAGTGTGGTTTAAAGATATCGAAAGGAATAATGCCATAATGGGAATATACCGAGAAACATAATGGACTGAACCAAGTTTTACTATTCAATAAAAATTTACTATCAACAGTGACTTCAAGGGCTGCTACGAAGATCAAAAGTAGAACAAAGGATGGACGGAAGGTGTAGTACGAGTATAAGTAATCTTTAGTGGCTTAAACGAGAAAAATAAATATATGGTTTTCTTGTGATTTATTAAACCCATAAATATTTTTTTGAAAGTTAAATATTTGTCAAACGATTTTAATGTTATAATTAATAAATAAACTTAATAGTAAACAAAAAACAAAATTAAAAAATCTAGTTGCTAAAAGCTGCCGAGTTTTCGGACTGAACCAAGTTTTATTATTCAATACAAGTTTACTATTACTAATACCAACTTCAAGGGCTGCCTCAAAGATAAAGTAGAATGGAGGATGGACGGAAGAAGTGAGAAAAACCTATAGTGAAAGAATGCAGAGTGTGCACTGCAAAACACACTTCCAAAAATATCTAACATAATATTTGGTGTTAGCATAAATAATATAAAATGGCTTTTACCGAGAAAACAAATAAATTTATTGTTTAGAAATTCAGTTATTACTGTTGATTAATTTTGTCCTATACATAATTTTTTCAAAGTAAAATTGTCAAACGATTTTTATGTTCTAATTAATAAAGAAACTAAAATAGTAAATAAAAAACCCATTAAAAATCTAGTTACTAAGAGCTGCCGAGTTTGAAACTAACAACAGAGAAGCAATAGCGTTTGGGACAGAACGGGACAGGCAAGAGTACAATAAAGATAATTACGTGAGATATAAATCGTGAGTTTCACACAAGAAACTTTCTTACAAGCGGATGCGACTAGAATCGTGTAAACAGGGTGGAGACAAATGTTCAGGCGCACTTGGCAATTACAAGGAAGTGAAAAAACCTGAGGGAGAGAGAAATATGTTTTTTAATTCTTTTAGTTTCGTACTGCCTTTTTACCTTAAAACTAAACCCCAACAGTGGTTTTCCTGAACAGCATTGTAGAAAAGTAATGGCAATAAAACCAGGTAGTTTTAATGTACTAAAAATACTTTAAAATAAAAAAGTACATCATTTATTTTTATTTCGTATATAAATAAGCTTTACTTATAAAATTTTATTTTCTTCTTTTTCATACATATACTAGCAACTGCACCTGCGCAGCACACGGGAATTGATGTTTTTAGGGAGAATGAGTTAAAAATTAATTTGTAAACCCCTTTCTCAATTCAATTGAAAAGTGCGTGCGCTGCACGTCCGCACTTTGCCATAAGGTGAAGTTCGGCCACAAAAGGGGTTGGGTGGATGACAATATTTTGGAGTTTTGAAAGTTTAAAGATGATGTTAAAATTTTGAGGTTTTAAGTAATAGGTTAGTGTTTGAAGTACGAAAGTTTGAAGTATAAAAATTTAAAGTTTGAAAATATGACGTTCGAGTTTATTTTTCTTTTTCTCAGCGACCTGGTGGTTTAAGGGAATTTTTAGCTATGTAGTCTTGAAGTACTTTGAAAGGGACTCAAAAAATGTTCTAAACACTTTTTCGCTACGATGCACCATTTAGGAGATAAAATAACCTCGCACCTTTGGGGTGGGGATACAATCCGAAATTTTTGGGTTACCACACTTTTATATAATTTTGAACTCAGATAATATGCCGTTAAAAGATTTTTTTTAATCAGAAAATTTAAATATATATTTTTTTAAATTAATTAATTAATTTAACGTCGCATCAACTGCAACGGTCATTAGCGACGACGTTGGGGTGTAACTATTGTACAATGGAGGATGAAATGATTTTTTGTAACGTATAAAAATATGCCGTGCCTGAGTGGGATTCGAACCCAGGACCCCATGATGAGAGGCGAGCACGTTACCAACTGCGCCAATGCGGCCGGCTTAAATATTTTGGATGAGTGTGGTATACGCTTCTATAAAATTCATAATTAAAATTTAAAAATTACTCGTGATGCAGAGGGTAAGTGTAACATTTCAAATGAAAATTTTCCGAACAACTATGTAAAAATAGAAAAACATGAATACGAAAAAAGCCGAAATTGGTATTTTGATATCAATTAAAATAATATACCGGGTGTCCCACGAAAAGGTTGCTATTTTTGAATTAATTTGCCGGACTTATCGCACACTATAGACTAGAAACTTTACAGTTATAATAAATAGATAAGTAAAAATTCTCGAGTTTCATTTGCTTATATTAATCAAAACAAAATGGCGGAATAAGAAAATAATATCAAAAATTATACCGTTGATAACTCGGCAATTTTTCAAAATCGCTCATGACTCATTTTTGTTTCGTTGCTGTCAGTGCATAACTATTGATGGACATCAGTTCAAATAAAGTGTAATAATATGTATTTGTCCTCACAAAGGATTAGCCAAATTTGTAATAAACGATCTAAATTAATATTTTATTCGGCTTTCAAGTTTGATCTTATTTTTTATTTACCTTGTCCCCTATTTCATTCAATAAAACATTATTCACATTAATACATTATGATTTTTATTCAATTAATATATTTTCATGATTATAGTCACAAGTTTCATTATTTAAGTACAATTTTAAAATAATGCTCCAGTTCTTAATACTGAACTAATATTAATATTAATGAACTAATATTTCAATATTTTAATTTGATACGTATCTTAATTGATCTGTTTTCACAAACTTTGAACAGTTCATGTATTTCTTTCAATTCTTCTCTTAGACGAATGTCTCCATCAATGTTTTCATACATCTGCCATTAAAAGTTACCAGATAATCACTATTATTAAAAAACGGAATAATTTGTTTTTTTAATAACATGAACGTTGGTGGATAAACTATTTTACCTTCTAATATATATTTTTTTTTTATTTCTTAAGAACGAATGTATGAATGAAATAATAAAAAACTGAATGGGACGCTTCATTACAAAAACATGTTGTTCTCTTCAGGTTTTACGCCCCATTAAAAATAATTTACAATACTATTTCTTCTTCTTAGTTGCCTAGTAACCATATTTTGTTTATTAGAATTAAATAATTTTTAAATATTTCATCTTAATCAGCTGGAATTATTTATTTTTATTTCAATAGACTCAAACATAAACAACTCCAGATGTCCATTAAATTTGTCTTATTACAAAAGATTAATGAAACAAATTGTGTTCATTAATAATTTATCACTTTCATATTTCTTTCATTTCTTTCATTTTATTACTTAAGTAACATTGTAACAAATCACCAATTTGAAATGTTTATGCAAATAATATACTTTCCGCCATTTTGTTTAGATTAATCATAAGCAAATGAAACTCGAGGGTATATCTATTTATTATAAATGCAAAGTTTCCAGTCTGTAGAGTGTGCGATACGTCCAGCACATTAATTCAAAATAGCAACCTCTTCGTGGGACACCCGGTATATACCAAAATACTTAAAAAAGATTATTTTTCTTGTTTTTGTTCCAGCATTCTTTCAAAGTTAAAGATTTTTAGTTTTCTATATTGTCAAAAAGCTTTTTAAATGTTTAACGAATGTGATAATGACCTTGTTTAAGTGAAATTCAACGCGTATTTGGGGTACGTACTTTTATTTTACACAACCACGTATAACTGAAATACGTAAATTGAGGTACAGATGTATATAAAATAAATAACAAATATTTTGGATAGAAAATGGGAAGGTACTACTGTAGAGAACGCATAAACGAGACATCATTTGTTTAAATGGCCAAGGAAAACTGGGTAAACATTTTGACCAAAATAGCCAAACTATAATACTAAAACTGATTGAGTAAAGATTAATAGTGTATGCCTAAAATTAGCATATTCACAATCGAAAAGCAAAAAAATAATTATACAACAAATAATTTATTAAATATTTTTAATATATTTTGAACATATAAATTTTAATAACTTTGGAACACTTTTAATAAAAAATTTAATAAAAAAAGGAATAACAAAAATAACTTAATTTAAAATAAAAAATTTGTACAGATAAGCTGTATTTTTGAGAAAGGAAAAACCGAGGTAAACAATTTTATAGAAAAAGTACCTGGTTGTTTAGAGTAAATGTTTTTAAGTAAGACAATTTATACTTCAATGGATAAATTTATTAACACATAGATAAATTATTAATTAATAATATTATATGAAATGTATTTATGTAATTAACATACATAAAATAAATGGTCTAATACTACACTAGAAAATTATTTACTTAGTATAAAATCCACTACACAGTATTTTCAGATTCAAGAAGTGGTGCTTGTAAAATATAGCAGTAAACATTTTAAGTGGTTTATACGTAGCGAAGTGTTCATTTATTGGCAATTTGCAGTATTCATTGAAGTGAAAATAGATAAGCGAAACCAGTCAATACATGCTAGAGGAGTATTGGAGAGTAAACATGTGAACTGTTCAGATAGATATACGTTAAGACAGAATCATTTCATTTATATTGATACTTATGTTATAAATGATATACAAATGGTAAACGATAACTATTTAAACGCTACAAATCACTTTACACTAAAATATGATGTAATGTTTTTACATAAAACTTCAAATATCATATTGTGTATCGAACCATTACAAAGTATTAAGAAGCGTCCACACTGGGCAAACGTTCGCTACAAACATGTTTCCCGAACTGTAAAATTGTTCACCGAACTATCAAAAATGTTATACGAACAATTTTTTAAATGTTTGTTGAAAAAATTGTGCTATCGCTTTGACTTCAATTCAGTGAAATTTTTTTTACAGTGAAATATGGATATTGTAGAACGACGACGTTTGTTGTTCTGTTGCACTTTTTCTACCGTGTAGAATAGCAGTCTATGGTTCACAATATCGTTGGTCGAAGGTCAAGTTTAGAAATCAATTGTTAAAGAACTTTAAATAAATAATTAAATAATCATCAGAATAAATAATTTCCAATTATCATCAGAATATTCTAAATCAAAAATTAAATATATTAAACTAAATTTTAATAATAAAATATCAGAAACATAAATACCTAATTATTCCAGAAGTCAAAGATTCAAATTTATTAGAAATGGAGTCATAAAACAAAGGAAGGTATAATTTTGAATAAATAATTTGAACAGATTAACAAATAATAAAAAGAAAATTAGAAGAACATCAATATACAATTGAATTAGAAAACTAAATTAAACAACTTAATGATTTTTAAGACAAGCAGATAAAATTCTAAGAGAATCTAATAGATACTATAAAACCAATTGCAACAATGGTCAAGTCCCCCATTCGATTCCGGTCAATGGAACATGGCACAAGGTACAGCTGAGACTTCAAGAAAATATAAAAGAATCGTAAGTATTAATTATTATTTCATACTTTTTGAGCTCAATAGATTAAAAAATAAATTCAATTTAACATTTCATGTTATTTATTAATTTAGCATATATTTACAGTTGTAGAATAGAGTGTCATCAATAAATTAAATTCAAGAGAAGTAATTTTTGTAACATATAAATTTTGTCAGTCAATTTTGTTTTATTTACAATCGTTTCAATTAAATTTCAATTTGATTATTTACAATTTCAACTTTTGCGTTTTCTTTATTTATTTAAAATTTCATTACTTCACAACCGTATCCTAATTATCTTTCAGGAATAGCTCATCTGGAGTTAGATTAGACAGTGCAAGCCTAGCTGAAAACTATCGATTAGAAATGTGAAATATTTTAAATTCAATCAGAATTTATTCTTTACGTCGCATTTAACACAAATAAAATAAAAATATATTTTTTTTAAAATTAAGGAAAATTAGTTTTTGTAATAAACATAAAAATATTATGAATGAATTATTGTATAAATAAAATTTGTTTAGGGTTCAATTGGGGCTCAATTGTTAGAGCACCAGACTGCACTATACACTGCAAAGTGGAAGGTTCTGAATTTGATTTCCGACTAGGATCTGAAATTTATTAAACGTTATACCCACTGATTCTGTATCGTAACCAATGGTAGTCGCTAACAATCAAAACAGTAGATGCTACTTTGAATAATCTTTTTTTTATTTTGTTTTTTATTCCTAATTTGTGTACGTTGCAATCTGTTCAATTGAGAACAATAAGCAACCCCATGACCCAATGAGATGAGGATGATGTGTATGACGTGTAAATGAGGTGTAGTCTTGTACAGACCCAGGCCAACCATTCCTGAGAGAGTATGGTTAATTAAACCCCAACCATCAAAGTACACCGGTAACCACTATCTAGTATTCAAACCCGTATAAAAGAAACTACCTTTACTAGGATTTGAACCAGGAACCTTCGTCTCCGAAAATCAGCTGTTAAACAGCTGATTTTGGCGACGACTTTACCTCTAGACCAACCCGGTGGGTTGAATAATCTAATAAAAGAGACAAAAACAACTTATCCTAGATTTCAAAAGATAAATAAAATTATACTTAGTTATTGTTTTCACAATAACACGTGTAGCGGTCAGTGTTCAACTACAGTAGTAATCCAGCTGATTATCAAATAATACTAAAAAATAGAAATATTCCAAATTCACAGTAGTTAAAATAAGTTTTAGTGTATAGTTCCAAATTATTTACATTCAAGTTAAAACAATTTTTCAATTTATTAAACTAGGTATTTTAAGAACTATATCATGTAGATACATAAGGTTTTGATTTAACAATCATTTATGATCTCGAACACCAATTTCAATGATTAATTAATTTTCTGGAGAATATTCAAAGATTAAGGAATGATTCAACAATTTTTTAATTTGATATACAAAACTATTTATGAAATGTTTATTTAACATTATAAAGTTTTAGTATGTGTAAAAATGAAATTACAATTTTGTCGGTCAACAGACTGAACAGCTGGTTGTGATTTTGTGGTTGTAATTTTGAATTTATTTAATATTTAATTTTGCATTACAGAAATAGCAAAAATTATAAATTCACGAATAAATTTATTTACGAATATAATGTATTATAAACTTAATAATCGTCGCAAATAGACGGTCATTTTTTATGAGCTAAGCTCGGACTTGAAATTAAATATTTATATTGCAAGTTAAGAAACACAAGTCATAATTAAACAAGGGTAAGGTGATCGACTATTAAAGAACTAAATACTAATTTTCTTATTTAATACTTCAAATTTAAATTCATAAATTTTCTTTGTTTAACATAAAAATAAATTACAACAATTTTATATTTGAAAAATAAAATAATTTTTGTTTATATTTTGCATTTTCTTTATTTAGCATATTGTAACGTAATCGTAGCGCAACTAAAATTTCGATTTTTAATAGAATTATTCCACGACACTGAGTTACTTGCCGGACAAAGCTCGTTGGGCAATTAACTAAAAACATACGCTACACATGGAAAAAATATAAATGGAATGTACGTATATAAAACAAGAAAAACAGCTTTTATTTTAGGACTGATAGAAACGTTTTTCCTTTCGTATTTTAAACTTCTTTCTTCAATAACTTTCATGAAATAACAAACTGATAAAAAAACTCAAAATAAAGAATATTTATTTTTAAATCAGATCACATGAATAAGTAAAATTTATTGTATTAAAGAAATTCAAGTAGAAAAAATATTTCCAATATTGTGTACAGTGAAATAGTTGACCCAGAATGTTATTCGCGAAAATAAGGGAAAGATATTCAAAGCAATGCGCCAGAACTGTCAGAAGAATTCATAGGAAAATACTGCAAGTGAATTTTCAAGAAAATTCCTGCTTGTATCATATTAAAAAAAAAACGAAAACTGTATTACTGTTTCGCCTCCGTATATATATATATATATATATATATATATATATATATATATATATATATATATATATATATATATAAATGCAAAGTAATATTTATGATACATATTTTGTGCCAAATTATATTAAAAAGTCTACGTGTATTCAGTGGTGTTATTTTTTAATAGAATGAAATCACGTATTGTGTTGAATAAATATGGTTTTGTACAATAAATCGAAATTCGTTCGTACTTATTTTTACAAGAGATAAGTTATAAAAAAATCCAACCAGAAAAAATATTCGTACAGTTTACACAATGCTCGTTTCATATTACAAACATTACGCTTCATAATGATTTAAAACTCTCATACGTTTCTGATCTGAATAAAACATTCTAAACAAATTTTTATAAAGACTCACTTCGTGACTAAGTGGTTAGAGTCCAATACTAAGTATAAGATCCTGAGTTTGATTCCTGGCCAGGGTCTGGAAAATTATTACACGTCCAAACCCATAGAGTTCCTTATTTAAAAATCTGGTGTGAAACACACAACTTTCTCTTGCCAATACAAATAATGAACAATATAATCTAACATTAGTAATAAAACATTAGAAATAAACAAAAAACTAACCACAATAAAGATAACCTAATTTTAATCATGAATGAAAGACGCAAAATGAAAATCAACCTCAGTTTGGCTTAAAAATACGGAAAATTATTATTTCACGTTAAACTAGGCTCTGTAGAGAAAAACGCTTTGAATAAAAGTTGTAGATCTTTCAAATTTCTATAAATTTGATTATACAGTTTTATCGTAAAATGCATAGGCCTACTAAGGCTGAAATCGTAACAAAATCGATTTTTTACAAGTTTTCGTGTGAAAAAACCGAAAATCGCTTATTACCGTTAAACTAAGCGTTATACAAAAAAAATGCTTAAAATAAAGTTGTAGGATTTTAAATTCTCTACATTTTTTGTTATATACATTTTTGCGCAAAAATGCATATTAAAACCGCAATCTGAAAAAAACAATATTTTACATGAAAACAGCCTTTCCAAGAATTTCGACATGGTGCCTACCCTATCTTGTAGAGCATAAAAATTTTGTAGATTTAGCAGGCGATTTAAAAAAATCGTAGGCGCCGTTTTTGAGAAAATCGCAAAAAAGTGAAAAATGACACGAATAAACTACTACTTCCGGTTGACCAATTTTGATGAAAATGTTCGTTTTGGGTTTGTTAGTGGTATCTAACTTAAGTTTCAAGTTTCAAGTTCGTACGATGTTCCGTTCTTGAAATATTCTGTTCGCACACACACACGCGCACGCACATACACACACAAACACACAGACCAATCGCTAAAAACATGTTTTTTGGGTTCAGGGGGTCTGAAAACTTGTAGATCCTGTGAAAACTCGATTTCGAAAAATCGACATGAAAACAATACTTTCCGTCCTATACGTTCATATATGCAAGAAAAAGTAAAAATAATTGTTAATTACAAATCTGTCAAGTAGGTAGCTACAAGTAAGATGATTACGAGAAATTCTTCTGGTGATACAGAGTGTTACTAAAATACGTTGCGTTCAAAAAATTCCTGGAATAGTGGTTCATAGGCTAATGTTACGACCTATGGCAATTGGTTTGTTGGCATTTCTCCCACCACCTCCCCACCGATTGGTAGCCTGACAGGATAGACCCGGAGGCCGTTCCGTAGAACTCTTATTTTACCGTGAATTCGACGTATGGCAATGGTTACCTAATCACCTTCGAAGAAGGCCCTTGCGCGCTCACACACAAACACACACAGAAACACTTGCCCCATCGATCCTGCCATTGTTGGAAGCAGCGATAGAAGGCTTCTTTCGAAATCTGTTGGAGCTGACTCGTCCCGTTTGATTCGATGTCCGTCTTTGTTCTGGTAGATGATGTTGTGTGCCACCACGATAATTGCTGTTTCGTCTCCGGGTCGTAGCCTAACACCCAAGACTCATTACCAGTGACGATCTGTTCTAGGAACGTAGAGACCTTCGAACTTATCTCAAACGGCTTGCCGGCTATTGTCATGCGTTACTTCATCTGATCCGTGTCAGCAACCTCGGAACAAACTTCGCACTGACGCATCTCGTCTTCAAATCATTCCGGAAAATGGCATGAATTGATCCCTGTGAGACACCAACTTCATTCTCCAACTCCGCGATTGTCATTCTTCGATCATCTAGAATCAGTTGTTTCACTTTTACAATCATTTCGGGATGTCGACGGTCTCCCGCTGCGCTCGTCGCAACGTCTCCTGCCCTTTCTTAAACGGTGCAAACCAGTTGCAAACGGCGGATTTTTTAGTGCATTATAACCGTAAACTTGCTGCAGACCTAACAGCGTCTGTGTAGCCAACTTTACCAATTTGCACATGAATGCAATGTTCGCACGTTGTTCTAACTGCGACATGGTGTTGACTGACAAACCAATCATATCCACGTCTCGTAGAGCCCTGACGACACCACTATGCATTGTCCAAACATGTTCAAACAAGAGTGTGCACGCAATCATACTGCTAGTTCGACTATCTTATCTTTTGTTTGGCGACGGCAAGGCAATTCCGGGAACTTTTATGAATGCCCTTCGAATATTAGATTTTATAGACTCATAATACTTGAGTCAAAATACGAGGTATGGCTATTAAATAACGAGACTGACGTAAAAAAAATTATCTTTATTTTGTACATAACCACTTATTGTTACCTTCAACATACACTCCTTCTCTATCTCTACAACGCTCCATGCGAATTTTCCATTGTTGAAAACAGTGCTGGAAGTCATCTTCTGTCCGCTTCTTCAGGACGCGTGCCGCTTTCTCTTTTACAGCTTCCACAGACTCAAATCTTGTCCCTTTTGATGCAAATATAACCTTAGGGAAAAGGTAAAAAATAATAACATGTGATGAAACGTGGTTTTTTACTTATGATCCGGAAACGAAGCGCCAACCCATGCACTGGAAAAGCCGAACTTCACCGAGAGCCAAAAAAGCTCGAATGAGCAAGTCAAAATTTAAAGCAATGATGATTGTTTTTTTTATATCTATGGGATTGTGTACCTTCACTGGGTTTCTTAAGGTCAAACAATTATCATTATTACTACCTTGAGGTACTTTCTAAAGTACGTCAAAGAGTAAGAAAAAAACGCCTCGAAATGTGGAAGGATAAATCATGGGTTGTCCACCAAGACAATGCGTCAGCTCATTCCGCGTTATCTGTCAAGAGGTACTTGGCTAGGAAGCCAAATACAGCATCTTAGTGTTAGAACATCCACCTTATCACCAGATCTTGCACCATGTGACTTCTACCTGTTTCCTAAGGTGAAATCTGCATTAAAAGGGACAAGATTTGAGTCTGTGGAAGCTGTAATAGAGAAAGCGGCACGTGTCCTGAAGGAGCTGACAGAAGATGACTTCCAGCACTGTTTCCAAAGTAAAATGTAAAATTATGCATGTAAATGTAAAATTTGCATTGAGCGTTGTAGGGATAGAGAAGGAGTGTATATTGAAAGTGACAATAAGTGATTATGTATAAAATAAAAATAAAATTTTTTACAACGTCAGTCTCGTCATTTAATACCCATACCTTGTATGGTACAATAAAATAGACTTTTAAAAATTTGGGTTGTAGGTAGGAAATTCAATATAGCTTTTTGATTTTACTAGAAAAAGAGAGAGAAATTTTAATTAAGTGAAAGAAGACGAGGAGGAAAGGCAATTCTGTTAATTTAGAGTTGGATCAATTAGTTGTTAATTAAATTTATTAAAAGTGTTTTAATCAACTCGTTTTAAAACCCTTTCAATCGTATCATATGCCACATAACATTTCCCGTAATTCAGTAATGATCAATTAAAAACGCCCAACTCAAACATTTTAAATTATCTACTAACTCTAATGACAGTAATTAAAATTTAACAAAATTATTTAGACCTATTTTTTTTTTGTAAAATTAAGCTGTTGAGAAAGACTAAGTTACTTAAGAGACCTTACAGGTAATTAATCTGAAAACAATACGAATTGAGCAAATTAACGAATGCTAATGCAGGGAATGACGGCTAAAAAATGAAAATGAGTGATGAAAACATGCTAAACCTGATCGAGAGACGAATCCTTGTCATTTTCATTGAACAATCTAGTTTCATTGAACACATTACTAACGTGTCGGCCTGAATCCAAGTAAGCAAATTAACGTCAATTAGTGACTTTCCGTATTTTTACTGGCAACAGAGGTTAATTTAGAAATTCATTCATGATTACAATTAGGTTATTATTTAAATTTAATGTTGTTCAATCATAATTAAACATAGGTTGTTTGTCAGTTTCTCTGTGAAATCGATTGCAACGTTCTTCAGTTTTATTAATAATCGAGATGGCGTAATAGGCCTACTGGTAAATATAAGAACTAATAATCTTAAATGACCTTACCACTAAACAAATAAAATAAACGATGATTTCAATTTACCAATCAAAAAATCTTTTTTCAAACGACATAATGCCATATTGTTTGTGTTATTCAGGAACCTCTTAAGTTTCCAACAACGAGGAGGTTTTGAAATCGGTTCCGAAATTAATAAATTAATTGTACAAACAAATAAACATTACTTTTATAATATCGATATAGAATTATAGATTATGTCGTTCAGAAAAGCAAGTTTAGAATAAAAATATGGTGAGCAAAAGTTAATAGACAAGTTTGTGAAATGAAATTATTTTTATTGCAAAACACGTACTTTATGATTTATAATCATGAATTATTAGACAATTATTGCATATTATTTTCAAACAATTTTATGTTTGATATACGAGTATAATGTTTTTGCAATGAATATGAAACGTAAAACTGAAATGATACGAAACAGAGATATGGGAATAAAACTGAGTATTTAAGAAAGTTTTATTTCAATTTGCGTTATGAACAGACGGATAAGAATCGTGTTAGGTATAATTAAGTCTATCTTAACAGTTGAATTGGAAGCGTTTTAATGGTCGGGTGGGTTTTGCGGGGTAAGAATATGTGTCTCGAATCTCTTGTGGGATACAAAGTTGCTAAGGAGTAACTCTTCACTCCCGTACTTTGCTTGACACTTTCTCTAGCGGAGAATTGTAATCTGAATCTTAGGTTACCCTTTACCGAGGTTAAAATTTATACCAAGTTGTACATTTTAAACTATCTTATTGGCGAAGAAAACGGATGAAAACTTTTACAACAAAAGGAAATACAAAAGCTGTTGATTTATACAAATTACAAAAGGAAATCGATTTTCTGCTTTAAAATCAAATTTTTTAGTACTATTTTCAACTTTTCAATGAAATAAATTTTTAAGCTTAGATTTGTAGGTTAGAAAAACAAAGTAGTGGCCGTTTATTTTCATTAAAAACCTTGTCCAACAAAACTTTATAAAATGGTCTAAACTATAAAATATTTTATAGTTTAACACTAAAGAAACAAAAAATAGTAAAAGCTGAAGATTGGATTTAAGTTTTATGTGACATAAACTTCGTTTTATGATCAAAACTATAATTCTTGACATAGTTAAATTAAATCTTCAAATCACCTAGTTATGTTGATTAACACCTTCCACTAAATTAAACGTGTCACTAACTTCCTTGAATCATTTCGTGAACCAACGACATCTAAATATTTACCTAAATTAATAATTAATTTAATAAAAATAAAATTATTCGCCTGCGCGGAACAGTGGTTATCAGGCTACACTGCAAAGCGGAAGGTCCCGGGTTTTATTCCCGGCTAAGGTCTAGAAAATTATTACATGTTAAACTGCACTGTTCCTTAACCGAAAGTCGTGGCTTATGACCATAAAATGTTGATGCTAATTAAAAAAAATAAATCATAAGACGAAAAACTTTAAAGGTTTTACAGCACCTACCAACAATATTAAATTTGTTTATTTCATGTTCCTTTTATTATATTGTATTGCATTGTACAAACGAGGAGGTCTCAATTTGTTACCTTTGTAATAACGTATGACTGACGTATACACTACAGCCGTCAGTGCAAAAGTCTACTTTTTCTGACGTTGCCACATAAATGTAAACAAAAAATGTATTTTAAAATTATTTTTGTATGGTTAGAAATATATTTTTAATTATAGATTTTCGTTTACTTATATTAATTAATTATTAAAAAATTTGTATTTGTATTTTTTTGGCTAAATAAATAAATTATACTTGTACATGTTCTGAACTACTGGCTTTACTAGCCGGCCCATGGTGTGGTAGTAAGCACATTTGCTTCTATGCTAGAAGTTTTGGATTCGATTCCGATCAGACCATAACGTGTAGAACATCTGAACATAAAAAAACAAAAAAAAAACTCGTCTGTTATTGCCTACATTTATCTATACTAATATTATAAAGACAAAGTGTGTTTTTTGTGCAGGCTAATTTCCAAAACTACGGAACGGATTTTCATGAAATTTTGATAGAATGTTCGTATTTATATTCACAGTAACATTTTATTTATAAATTTTCAAAAATTATAACTTTAAGGGTCCTAATGAAGATTTTCATAACTATGTATGTGTGTGTGCACGCGCGCGCGTGTGTGTGTGTGTGTGCGTGTGTGTTTGTAGGCTACATGTAAGTACGTATTGCTGTTGAAGTAGATGAAGGGGTTGGACAATGGTGAGAGACGTACGCGGGGGAATTTATCAAAACGTTGATTTATCAAAACACACACACCCACACGCACTCGACCTAGCATACAGTCGATCTAGCAGCTACACGATTTCTGTTACACATTTATTAAAAAATATTGATGACACACGTTTCGCGTGCAAAGCCGCGTGGGGTATGCTAGTAACTAATATTTTTACATGAAAGGGATTTATAGATGTATTTTATTATTTATTTCTTCTGCTAAAAACCTCAGGTTAGTAAGTTTCATTCACAGTTACTTAAAAAATAAAACACTTGCAAGTTTAGTAAATGTTCGAAAAAAACATGTCAGCTAACTTACTGATCTGGATTTTGTTTTTATTTTTGGTTTTACGTCTGACTGTTTCGCAATTGCTGCTTATGCAGACGGTGAGAAGGATGATACATGAAAATGAGTGATGTAAAAATGCCAGACCTGACCAGGAACGAACCCGGAACCCCGGCGTAGAAGCCAGTTGCGCTAACCACTACGCCAACGGGCCGACCTACTAATCTGGACAATCAAAAAAAAACCAAATTGTTGTTTCAACGAGTTAATTCATTGCTAACTCACTTTTACTCTACTACAATTATTTAATCAGTATTGTGAGATTAGAAAAAAACCAACTGCATTTAAGATTACAAAAAGTCAGGTAAGTTGTATAAGGGGAGAAAATCAAATTAATAATAAAAATTTTTTAGTTGTCATAAATTAAGAAAGGCTAATACATGATCTAAAGGAAACGTTTCACGTAGGAAGACAGTTGACTTGGAACATCCATGCCAATCATAAGTGTCAATTACAAAATGACAGACAGGAACAGTTACAAAGACCTTTCACAACCTATCAAAATTACCTTTGACTTAGAATCTTGTCTCGGACAAGGTAATACTCCAACCGATCTTGAAATATTGTACCCAGATCTATGATATATCAATGCTGTCGATCATTTCACGAATAGATGTTTCCAACGTAAACGCTTGCAGCTAATTACAAATTATTCAAGTCTTATAATAAAAAGAAAAACCATTACGGGATAAGTTATTCGCACTTTACCGACGAGCATGGTAAAGTGTAGAAGGAAACGGTTTTATAGTTTTATCACAGATTGGTTCTGCCAGTTCTAATGTAAGGTTTAAGTGTTGGATACTGATTGTTCAGTAAATGTTAAGAATAAAGGCTGCAGGGATGAGATTGCTAAGATCTTTGCGTCGTGCCGATTACTGTACTATGAAAGAAATAAAGGTATTTGTCATAAACTTAATGTGCTCGGGGTGATATAAACCAATCGAAAATGCAGCCAAAAATTGTAATGTCTTTTTTACCGATACCAGACAACGTGGTTTCGGATGACCTTAGACGAGATGGCATCACAACTTCTTTTATAAATGGCAGAGTAATAAGTAAGTTCGAAGATAAAACAGGTCATCAGGTCTAATCCACAACGTTTATGACGAAAATAGTTATCATAAAAATTATCATAATGTTTATGGCATTGAAATAAAGAATTTTCAATCTATATAATAAGGCTAAAACACAGAAAGCAATTTTTAATTTTTTTAATACAGTTCCTTTTTAATGCAGTAAGTTATGATACATCAGACAGTAAATAATTAAATTATGTATTCAGACCCTAATAATTTCAACATCGAAGAGGAATTTTTAAAAATCTGTATACTGTGTAAATTCCAATTTGTTCAATTCAGAACAATAAAGCAATCCCATGACTCAATGAGATGAGGATGATGTATTCGTGTAAATCAGTTGTAGTCTTGTACAGACTCAAGCCGATCATTCCTGACAGAATAATTATACTTAATTAAACCCAACCATCAATGTACACCGGTAACCACTGTCTAGTATTCAAATTCGTATAAAAGTAACTACCTTTAGTATAATGCTTTTCACCGTTGATGAACTCTACTGTTCACGCTTTCAGACCAATCAGAACGTTTGCCAGCGTTGTCAGATTGTACGAATGTATCAGCCTGACAAACATTACGCGCGAATACGTAAAAGAGCCACAGAAATTCACTCGTGTCTTGCATCTCGTACTAAACACGTCGATTATAAAGTACGTTAACATGCAATACTTTAAAATATAATCAGCTGGTTGTAAGCTCATAGGTTATAATTGTTATTAAAAGACCATAAAAATGGGCGAAAAAATGTGTAAGACCTACGAGAGCAAGTATTGGCAACGTTGCTGGCAAGTCATTGGCTAGCTATGACGTGGGTAGGGGGCAATGCTTACATTCAGAGCTTATCAACGCTGAAAAGTAGTAGAGGATTTGAATCAGGAAACTTTATCTCCGAAAACCAGCTGTTAAACAGATGATTCACGGTGACGAGTTTACTACTAGACCAACCCGGTTGGTTAAAGAGGAAAATACAATAAAAATATGAACCATAATTTTTTATTATTCCATCCCGTTGTCTAGTGGTTGGCCAAACAGAGGTCCCGGGTTCAGTTCCCGGCTTGGATCCAGAAAATTCACTACGTTCCCACTATTCCCAAAAAAGTTATTAACAACTAAGAGTTTATACGCCTTTAAATAAACGAAAATAATCCACTAATGGCAGTACTAGTAAAAGTTAAGAAAAATTAATTTGAAATGCTTTTTAATTCTATGATGTATTTTGTGATTAAAATGTATACTGAGTTACAAGAAATATTTTGTGTGGGTTATGAAAGTAAAAGGAAAGTTACTGGGGAACGTAATCTAAACACAAACACATACGGATGAATTTGAAAACTTCTTCTTCTGATGTTAATTTAACAAAACACAAATACACCTACACTGAAACTGAAAATTCCATGAAAACAATAAGTGAAGTAATATCTGGAAATAGTTGTGGAAAAATGTTTTACAAGTGATATGTATGCTCTACTTTAAGTAAAAAACATGTTGTCACGCATTCCTCTAGGTCGACAGAATTGGTATGAACTTAATTTACAACATCTCTGAAGGTAAAGTAATTCGTGTATATTGCTTTGTTGTTACGTGTGTTAAAGATCATTTATCAGTCTTTGACATCAACAGGAAACATGTTTGTGAACGTGAATTTTAACAAAATAAACTAACACTGAAATTCGTATATTTTCTGAACCAGTAAAACATATATATATATTTTTTTAGTAGGAAAAGTACAAGGTTTTACTTGATTTTACTTTTTATATAAACGGATTGAAAGATTCTTAGCTGAGTTTAAAAGTTATGAAAGAAGGTTGTGAATTTCTTGACATAAAGCTCCAAGAATATCAGGAAAGCTAAGTAAAATAAATACTGACGAACGCTTTACACATCTGTTAACAAGAAAATAAACATTGGAAACTTAAAACGATACTTTTATATCAGATTTTATATCGAAATTTTATTTTTATTTATTTTTAGACTTTTATTTGAAAGTTTAATTTATTATAATAAAAAAATCAATGGTTTTTTCTAAAAATTAAATAATTTTACACGGGGTTTCCAGGTACAAAAAACAAGTAGACTAATATCTATAGTTATTCTTAACATTAGTACTAAAATACAAATTAATTAAATTTAATTTTGAAACCTGTGCAATGAAAACCACCAAAAATATCACAATACGTAAAAAATGACATTTATGGTCATTTATCTATTAATTTATATTTATAATGATCATGTTAATGACTTATTTCATTTATACATTAATAAATTGATAAATTTTTCGTTTTTAATTAGTTTGTAAATATAGAAACGAGCCTGGAAATAAAAAGACTGGTTTGAACCTCTAGAGACTTTAGTAAGTAAAACGAGGAGTGAGGTGGTTTACTATTGTCTTCCTCATTGGGTGGAAAAATATGCTTATCGCCATGCCAGGCTCTCTGAAAAGTATTTACCTTCCACCTGCAAATGATACCTTCACTTCATTCATCACAGAGTCTGGCTGTATAATGAAATTCATTACTCTCAGAGGATATAACTCTTTACACCTCTATAAATGCTTCAGTCATATAATTGGCTGACCATGAAAAGTAACAGAACTATTTTTTTTTAGCTGTGGAACAAGCAGATCAAGTGTAAATAATTGACCACTCCACCTGCCTATTGTGAGCAAGAATTTTTTCATATAGAGTACAAATAATTAAAAGTCGGGAAATGATAGGATAACCATATAGTTTATTGAAATCACAGTCATTTATTATTGACAAAATACCTGTAAATACATCGTGACAAGAGGCTTACCTGGAAGAAACACATCACGGCAAAGAATAAACAGTTGGATTTAAAGTTCAACCAAATAAGGTGCTTGCTTGAAAGAAAATCAGAGCTCTCTAAAGAAAGTAAAATTGTAATACATTAAACCATAGTTAACCCTGTCCGGATATTGAATTACAGATTGTGGGTAATGGCAAGCAAGTGTAGGCATTTTAGAAAAGCCTGAGTGAAAAGTAATGTCATGTATTGACTTTCCTTGGTGCATGAGAATATAATATATATGTATGTAAATACATACATAACGACGTACATGCATAACGACTTTTTTTTTATTGAGTGATGATGCCTACATAAGCCTTGGGCTTGTGCGTAGATAATGATATGTGGTGATTTACGGATGAAAAAAAATGCCAGACCTGACCGGTAATCAAACCCGGGACCCGGGCATAGTAGCCAGTTGCGCTGACCACTACACCACGGGCCGGTGGCGAAGAAACTTAAACACAGTTTCTTTTTAAACAATGTGTATTTCTTTAGCAATTCGTTTTTTTAATGTAGATTTAAACTTTAAGCAAAGACGAAAAAAGTCTGAATAACAACGTTCTTTGAATCAAAAAATAAAACACACTTATAGTTGGGAGCTGACTTGTCTGCTAGTGCCAGATGAAGTGCAAGGGGGCCTGGTACTACAGTAGTTATTCGAAATGGTTAGTGAGTAATATTTTTAGAACTACTACTATTTTTTACTACTACTAGGTTATAAGAGGAAAGGAATCGTACAAACAACCCTCTCCAATCGAATTCCTTACGCTAGCAAACAAGTGAGCTTCCTTCTATACTAGTAGTAGAGTGCTTCAATAAAACCTAAACTCTAAACAAAAAATAAGACTACTAGACTTTACATTAACATTTTGAAACAAGAAGTAGTTGAACCTAAAGATGACGATGATCATAATGGAGATGATACTAATGCCGATTATAAGATATCGATGTAAGGTATTATAGCAGAAGTAGAAACAATTAAATTACTTAAATGATTAACAAAATCGTAAAGGTCCAATGTTATGACCAACGTTTTAAACGTTTCAGTCTGTTTTTGAGTATCCTTGGTGTTGTCGAAAGTAACTACCAAACGTTTTCTGTCTTTTAGCAAACTAACATTTCAACATTTTTTCCGGTTTTTTTAATAACCATAAAATCAGGTGATAATGACGATTGCTGTACAGTCGAGATTACTAACGAATTACGCGAGGTGCCGGATTAAAAAACGACGGATTACCGCCAGCCTACTATAGCTCAAAACTACTTTTAGTTTGATCCACCTGATATAATATTCAAATACTATAGTAAATATATATACTTTCACTTCATTTACAAAATTCAAATTTGCCGCCTCAGGATTCCATAAATTAAAATTCATTTTCATTGAAAAAAGATTTTCGAGTAAAATATTAAACCTGCGTTCCGATACCTTGAACATTTTTGAATATCATGTTGTATTCGACAAAAATAGAGAATTTAAATAAAGAATAATATTTTTTCATGAAAGAATGGTAAAATAAAAATAATGGTAAAAGTTTCTATATAACTTTGAGTTAAAGTATTATTACGATTACAGTTTTATTTGAAAAGTCAAACCATATAAAGTAACTTTTTTATAAGATGTTATGATATATTTTCATGACTCCGTTGATGTCCGGCAACTAATGAAAAATATATTAACAACCATATATTAATTTTACTGGTCTATATACTTCAAAGTATTTTTTTACAAGAAACTCTATTAATACCAACGTAGGTATTTGGTAAAATTTTATTTCCTTTTTGATTAATTACAGGTTATAAAAAATTTAATTTAAAATTTTGTAAAGTACTAGCAACACCCATATGTTACGATTTGCGGCAAATTAAACGAAGTGTTTACGTTTTATAAAAAATACAATCAACTAGATTACCAAAAGATCCTAGATCCGAATAAATTAGCTTGTGATCTAGCTATAAGGAGTTATCCAAACGCCTTAAGTGAAAATGGAACAAAGATACCTGAAATTGAATAGCGAATAAATATCATCCACAAATACTACTGAAGAATGTACCACTGAGTACCTCTTCTTGTGGTAATAAAATTTCCAATCCACCCGTTGATTATATTATAAACCATATACGGATATTGTATCACTGTGTAAATTATCGTTTCTAAAATCAAATAAAAAATCAAGAGAATTAGAATGTTTAGAAAACAGAACGTTGGAATAACGAAATAAATTATTTTGTAAAATATATAAAATACTTTTTTATTTGAAATGTTTGAAAGAATAAATATTAGTCTATAGAAAGCAAATTAAATACAGAAATGGAATAAAACAAAGTAAATTAATCTGAAAAAAGTGCAAATGAAAAATTATCAGTGTATCGTATTTAAATTTAAAACCATGAAATTTTTTCAAGCAACCTAAGCTTATATTTTACTGAATAAATATTTTTCCGCAACGTTGATTTTTTACAAAAAAGCTGTAAAATAATGAAACTGATTTTAAAAAATCTAGTTTTTTCAATATTTATTTTCATTTATTAAAACTTATGGATTGATTAATACGATCTGTTAACACATTGGCTCGTACGTACTTCATTTTAATGAAGCCGTGTGCAGCAAAACCAATTCAAAAAGTACTTAACTAGCTGCTCAGTACGTTTGGTTCTTCAAATATGTATCTCGTACATTCAATGGAAACAATTTTTGTTGTACGTATTCGTGCTATAAAAATGATTAATAAATATAAAAAAGGATTACTTATCAACCATAATTTTAATTGTAAGTTATTGCACAGTAAAAAGATACATATAAATTATTTTTCAACCGAAAATGTCATTATCCGTACTCAAATACAAGGAAATATTGTATTCATACTGTATTTTTGTTAATTCACATTACACAGATCTGTAGAGGATTTAATTATATCAAATTGAAAATCAATAATTAAAATTGAAAATTGAAAATTAATTTCTATCACAATTTAAACAATCTACAATGAATTTATAAATGGGAAACTGACTGACTCAATCACTCACTCATCACTGATTCTCCTCCTTGCACAAAAGTCTCCTTGCTACAAAGCTGAAATTTGGGAAAAATATTCCCTTTAGGATAGATAGAAAAGTTAAACGTAAGCGATTTCGACATTCAACCGTTAAGTGGTTGAAAAAAGAGATTAACCCTTAACCGATATTTTCCGTTTACTAAGTTTCGGACAAGCTACACAGTTGAACCTTGGAGAAGATGTTACTTATAGTTCAATTTCAAAAATTACTCCTTAACCATTTCAAAAAGTTTCCCTAAGAGGATGAAAATGGTGTTCAACCCGTAAATCAATATTTTCAGTTTACTCAGTTAAAGTCGAGTGAAATGACTAAAACTCGGTAGGGGTGTTAGGTATAGTGACGGTAAAACAATTACACCTCACCTATTTCAAAAATTTACCCGTAAGGGGTTGAAAAGGGTGTTCAACCCTTAAATTAATATTTTCAGTTTACTTAGTCGCAGACGAGCTAGATTGCTGAAAATCGGTCGAGTACCTTTAAAGTAAAACCTTTACACCTTTAGTACCTTTAGTGTAAAACATTATTCCATACAGATTACAAAAATGTATCCGTAAGGGATTGAAAACAGTTTTCAACCCTTAAACCTATATTATTTGTTTATTAAGTTCCGGACGAGGTAGATGGCTGAAACTCGGTGGAGGTGTCAAAAAATATATATATATCAGGTTTTTTCAAATCAGAAAATCTTATTTATGATTTATTTTTAACCATAATTTTAAAATTATTGAAATAAAGCAAAATTATACCCGCAATGAAAAAGTTGATTAAACGTAATAATTAAAAAAAAAATATACATAACAAGGGTTGTCCTTCGAATGATGTCTTTTAGGTAGAGGAAGTGATATCTCATAATTTACCTAACGATATACTGATGAATTTAAATTAATTAATAAACATTTAAACTCTTTCCAGGCAATGAACACCAACAAATGACGTACGTGTTATGCTGCTTTAAAAAACAAAATCTTGAATAGAACCTGTTGGTTCTTGAATAATTTTTCTGGTTCTGAAGTTATCTGTTTTACCAAGCTTACGGAAAATAAACACATTTACATATGACGACTTATGTTTTGATTTACAGAAACTACTTATAAATTTATTAAACTAGAACAGTAAAACTATCACCAGAAGCAAGGTGGCTGGCTAGTACATAGTTTTAGTAGTTTTATAAAATTGTCTCACGGTTAATCCATGTAAAGTAGTCCAGAAATAATTAAATTGGTTTCCTGACCTATTTAAAAATCGACGTGTATGATTCTCCATGTATTGACAAAAAAGACTTTATTTTATTTTTTAAACAATTACTTTCGCTGTGACGGTCATTTTTGTTTTACAAGATCAGTAATAATTTTGTAAGTTTAGAGGTTCACGTAAACATGATTATTTCAGATTTTATCAATTCTAAAATGTTTAATTGAACGCCTATCATTAAAAAAAATTCAAGTCATATGTTCTGTACACTACATTTTGTGCGAAAGGTTAAATTTAAGGGGTGAACAATAACCCCAAACTTAGGAATAAAAATTTTTCAAATTTCTAGAATAGAAATTTTTCATTTTTTTCTACTGAAAGAAAAAGTGAACAGATTTTTAATAATATTCCTTATTGTAAACCTAGTCTACTAATAAAAATTAAAAGTTGACTAAGTTTCAAGCAAGAGTCTTTTTTCCTTTAAAAATTTAACTTTAGTATTCAAGTTCATTATATTTAAAAGGCAAATAAATAAAATAATTAAATTGTACTTAATTGAAACCCTGTAGTATTATAATGAGAATTACAGTAAAAATTGGAGTTGTAGGCTTTACATATAGTGGAGGTTCCGAACAACGAATTTAGAAAAAAAATGGCTTAATGTCTAAAAACAATTGACTTTTCTAAAACTGGAATTTAGCTTTCAAAATAAAAAAAAAATTGTTAGTAACCAATTCCGAAATCAGCGGTCTGGGTTTCCTTTTTGATGTCATGAGTGAGAAAATACTCGTGTATTTTCGGTTTATACTATCTTTATGTAATAAACAGAAAATTTATATTTTATTATTATTGTAATATTTTCTTACTTTGTACATTTTTTATTTTGGTAATAAATTAATTAAATATAAGACAAATATAAATAAAACAAAAAATAAATTTACTCTAATGGTGAAGAAATAAATTTAGTTAAAATATTGTAAATTACCTGTGGGCATGGCGGAGAATACGGACAAAGCGAGGCAGAAGAAAACTGCTTTCATAGTGCGCCCATCTTGCGCCCTCACATTCTGAAATTAAATAGAAAAACAAACTTGGTTAAAAATTGATGATATAAAATATTAATTATTACATAATCATTTTAAAACATACATTATCTCTACTACTTGAAACATCTTAACGTTTAAATTTTAACTTTATTTATACTGAAACTTATATTTCTTAAAATACAATAAAAAGCAACTCTTTTGAACGTAAGAAAACACAAGGTAAACAATAAATTATTGCAATAATAACACAAAAAGGACGGACTGTATTTTGTTAGTAAATTTACAACGGGTTACGGTAAAAGTTTTCGTATGCAATATCAGAAAATAAAGTGGAACATTCATATGGCAAGAACGATCATTTACTTTGAATAATAGCACTAGTAAAGGATATAAAAGGTAACACTGTTTTATAGTGTATACAGTACGATGTTATGCTCACGGAATATTCTGGTTAATTTACTTATATTTTAGTCAAGAAATTAACATATTCCTTTTCTCTTCTTGTTGTTTTGCTTCTGCTTTCGAAAGTTTTCGAAAGTTTGAAGTACTCTACAATAACAAGCTCGATGAAATTTTAATTACATCATCGTATTGTAATTTTTATTAAATACTATTTAAAATCAGCCTAAATATTATCTTACAGTTACATTTTTTAAAACATTATTTATTTGCCCTAGTAAAGGTAGTTACTTTTATACGGAGTTGAATACTAGACAGTGGTTACCGGTGTACTTTGATGGTTGGGGTTAAATTAACCATACTTTCTCAGGAATGGTCGGCCTGAGTCTGTACAAGACCACACCTCATTTACACGTCATACACTTCATCCTCATCTCATTGGGTCATGGGGTTGCTTATTGTTCTGAATTGAACAGATTGCAACGTACACACACTAGGGATTCAAAAAAAAGAAAAAAATTATTTGTTTGTGTCTGTACAATGAATTACAATTACAAAATGTGCTGAAGGTGACAATAATGAGAACATGAACGGTTGACCACCCATTGATGGAGCTTCTTGTTTTTATTTTACTAATGGAATTCTAAACCAGAGTACAGTATTATAAGTTATATTACAGTCATCTGAATCGTTTTTTTCTAAATTTTTATTAGGATAACAACAAATCTCTGTTCCAAGTTATCTTTAGTCTCCCGGTAATGTAACTGAGCTTATCGTCTTAATTAGTTCGTTTTTATATCTAGCTAATTTTCTGTGAAAACGTTGATAGTATTTTTTGTATCGTGCCTAATACGTAAGGAACGTTCAGGTTGTAAAGTAAGAAATAAAGAAAACGCAAATTTTAAATTGTAAATGAAAATTGAGATTTAATAAACGTTAAGAAAAATTTGAAATATTAACAAAATTATTATGTTACAAAATTTATAATTTTAATTGAATTTATTGATGACACTGCTATAACTCTAAATATATTCTAAATTAATCAATGACATGTGATTATTTGTTGTAATATTGAATTGATCCGAATAACTATAGGGGGGTCAGCCTGTTAAATAGTGGCTATAAAATATTTGCCAAAATTATAACAAACAGACTAAGTGGAATAGCGGATGCAATTCTTCTGGAAGGTCAATCAGGCTTTCGCGCTGGAAGGTCATGTATGGACAATGTGTTTGCCTTGTCTCAGTTGATGGAGAAAAATAGAGAGTTTAATATTCCTAAGTTTCTGGCTTTTATAGATTTGCAGAAGGCGTTTGATAAAGTCTATCGGCCCCGCTTGTGGGAAGTACTGAGAGGGAAGGGATTACCTTTACATCTGATTAGCGTAGTGCAGAGTATGTATGCGGGCACAGTTATAAGAATGACCAAAGGTCAACGAGTGGTAGGAATATCTCAAGGAGTTCGACAGGGGTGCCCGTTATCACCCGTTTTATTTAACCTATTCATTGACGACGTCATGAGACAATGGTACTGCGTGATGGAACAGAAAGCTGTTTTTGGACAGATGCCCTTGCAGATATTGGCTTTTGCAGATGACCTGGTGATGTTTGCTGACTCAGAAGATAACCTTCAACGATGCCTGCACGCATTTAACATGATTGCCCAGGGATTTGGTCTGCAGGTCTCTTCAGAAAAAACAAAAGTGATGGGTTTTAAGGGCACAGATCATCTTAGAAGCAAGATTGTTATCAATGGAGAAATATTGGAGCAGGTGAAGACATTTTTATTCCTCGGATGTGAAGTATCGTACATACAATCAAGAGACGTAGAATTTAAATTACAAAAATTTCAGCGCCTTATCTATACAGTAAGGAAAACTTTGGTGGGAAAAGTAAGGAGAGAAACGGTTTTGAAGTTTTATAAAACACTAGTGCTGCCAGTCCTGTTATATGGATCTGAAAGCTGGACATTAACCACTCAGCAATTAACTAGAATCGTGGCGGCAGAAATGCGACTGTTGAGGCCCCTAGCGGGGTATAGTTTGCTGGACCATAAGAGGAATGAGGATATACGAAATGAGCTTGGGATGCTGTGTGTAACGGATGCGATCACTGGTTATAGGCAGAGCTGGTATGAGCATGTGCTAAGAATGGCAGATGAGCGAGCACCGAAGATTATCCTTAATTACCAACCGGTTGGGCGACGTAACATAGGAAGACCAAAGAAAAGATGGTCATCGCAAGTAACTTAAAGATTTGCTAGCTTGAGAACGGAACAGGACTACAAGGCCTAAACCGTGATGCTTATGATGATGATGAATATTGAATTGAATTATTATTCTAAGTCTACCTATGAGCTCAATTGTTGTTGTTTAGGTCAACAGCCGAGAGGCTGGTTTGAACCTCTAGAGGTTTTACTAAGTAAAAACGAGGAGTAAGGTGGTTTACCATTGCCTTCCTCACTGAGTTGAAAGAGTATGCTTATCAGCATGCCAGGCCCTCCGAAAAGCACTCACTTTCCACCCTGCAAATGACACCTTCACTTCATTCACCACAGGGTCTGGCTGCATAGTGAAATTCATTACTCTCAGAGGAGATGACTCTGACTAGTGTCTTTTACACCTCTACCTCTTCTGTTCTTAAATAGTTCAGTCATATAAGTGGCTGACTATGTGATAAGAAACAGAACTATTTTTTTAGCCCTGGACCAAACAGATAGAGTGCAATTAAAATAACACTCCACCTGCCCGTTTTGGGCATATGAGCTCAATTATTAATATTAAATAGTTACGATTTTTATAAATTCCTTGGAGTCTTATCTGCTGCATGTGTGTCCTTCCATTGATCGGGTTCGAATGTTGGAGGGGGGCTTGGTCATTGTTGCAATTGGTATTATAGATGTTCATAATCTTATTCAAATCTTTTATTTATATTTTTTTAAATATCAAAATCATTTTAATTAGTTCCATAATAATTTGGATTTTTGTTGTTTTACTAATCTTCTTTACTTATTTTCTTATTTTTAAAATTTATTTAATTAAGTTATACTTTCTTTTGTTTTCCTTGATTAAATTTAAACTATTTGGCTTCTGGAATTAATTTCTTTTAATATTTAATTTTCTTCTCATAAATTTTTATAATATATATTTTATTTCTGTTTATTCTATTTACTTTTAAAATTGAAATTATTTAATTATGATTATTTTAAAGATTACTTTTAAAATTATTTCTTGAATTAACAACAATTGGTTACTTAAATTGAATCATCTATCAACGATGTAATAGAACATAGACTGCTATTCTACAAGGTCATAGTGAATAGTCTCGTTTGGTACATACCAAGGGTAGTTGTAATAACTCCAAGTACATACTCTGGGTTGACAGGACTGTAAACCTATCTTTCTCGGTTTAGAGGACCCATAAATTTGGGAACCGAATGTCCAGATCGGTTTTTAAAATGTATTAATATATTTTTAATTTCTTAGATAAAGGTAGAAAGGAATGTTCATCTATTACTGACTATGTAGACATTTGGTCCGTGTGTTATTGTTTGTCGTTTTAGTAATGTGAGAGGTTTCCATGTTAGTCTTTCATGTTGTCAAGTGCGATTCCTAAAATAATATATACCAATGTCAGTCTGTGGAATGGGCGTGTTGTTTATGTAAACTGGGGGACATGTTTCGGGGCGTAAGGTGATGTAATGTTCAGTTACATAAAAATTAAAATTCTCATGTCCACACATGTAATGGGTATCTCTTTGCTAAAATCTGTAGGTACCTTCTCTCTGATTTATTTACCCGCTCGCCGATCTGACGTTCATGGGACTGAAAATGGTTGTTTTTTTTATGGCTTCCATATTAATAACCATTATAATTTCAACAATTTAAAATCGTAATAAGATATAATATAAATGGTACTGTTTATACAAAGAAAGGTGTCACACATAGGCGACTTTAATCACCGAATCTTTTTAACATACATGTACGAAACTTGCCAATGACAAGCAGGTGAATGCCAAATTATTTGCACTCGATCAGCTAGTTCCAGGGCTACAGAAAATAGTTCTGTGTCTTATCACTTGGTCAGCCAATTATATGACCGAATCATTAAAAAACGGAAGAGGTAGAGGAGTAAAAGACACAAGTCAGAGTTATATCCACTAAGAGTAAATAATTTCATAATACAGCCAGACCCTGTAGTGAATGAAGTAAAGGTGCCATTTACAAAATGGAAAGTAGATGCTTTTCAGAGGGCTTGGCATGCTGATAAGCATACTTTTCCGCTCATTGAGGAAGGCACTGGTAAACTACCTCACTCCTCATTTTACTCAGTAAAGCCTCAAGAGGTTCAAACCAGCCTTTCGGGTGATGACCTTAACAACATGGACGAAGCTCATGGAAAATGGGTGTAGATTTAGGAATCCAACTTCAATCTGATTTTCTTTTAAATTCAGCGATTTACGCTGATGGTAGGCCTAAAGTTATTATTCAGAAAAGTGAGGATAATTATGTATCATACGTTATTTTTATATAGCAACCACGTTGATGTGACAAATTTTAATGGTACGACCTCGACAAACAAGCCCTATTAAAATTAATGAAAATTATTAATAAATAAATTAAAAAACAAATCGATTTCTATTAAAATGGAAACAAGATTAATCTTGTTTAATGAATAAATATTAACTTCTAAAATAACAAACGAATATCAGAATAGAATTTAAAAAAAAAAGAAACAATTGACTATCTAATAGAAAATTTAAAAAAGAAATAAGTTACGTAATGAGTATAAAAAATTATTTGAAATTGAATTCATATAAGTCACGAATTGAAGTAATATAAGTCACCACGAGAATACAGCCCCCATGAATTTCAGCAGACACAGCGCTTAACCTATCTTGTAGAGCATAAAAAATGAAGTAAATAAAACAATTTTTTTAAAAAATCGTACGAACAAACTATGTACGGTATTCCTTTCGGTTGACCGAGTTTGATGACAATGTTCATGTTGGGTCCCCAAACTTAAGTTTCAAATTTCAACTTCGTATGAAATTTAATTCTTAAGATATTTTGTTTTCACACATACACACACCAATTGCTAAAAACATGTTTTTTTTGGGTTCACTGGGCCTGAAATCGTGTATCTCCGTGAAAAATCAATTTCTAAAAATTGACATGAAAGCAATACTTTCCTTCTCTATGTATTCATATACGGCAAGAGAAAGTAAAAAAAAGTATCTTTAAGTATATTGACTAAAAAAAATTCATTTTGGTAGTAGGAAGTTACTTATTAATTCAATGAAGTAAATTTTTCTTATACGACAGTTCTTTAATTATCTGTAGTAATAATATCTAATGTAACACTATAAACAATATTACAAATTTTGTATTATTTACAATAATAATAAAATTGGTGAATCGGTTTGTAGGTAAAGTCACTTCTTCTAATTTCTGTTTCTAAACTCTTTTCTTACGCGGCATGTTGTGTACAATAAAAAACCATTCCCTAGAGAACACTGAATCTAATACAAAAAGTTTTATCGAATCTGCTGTCATCTAAGAGTAACACGCTCTAGGTACAAACTAACACACACTCACGTGCGCGTGCAAGATGAAGATATTTTTTAAGTCATATATCGGATTAGATTCTAAAAAATACGTCGGAATAGCTAACGGATTGCTTATATTAATCGCAAATATTTTTCTAGTATAAAATGTAGGTTACCTTATCATTATTTATACTAAATTTCTGAAATGAAAGTATCTATAGATTGTATAAATTTCATTTGGTTTCAATAGGTAAATAAAGTATTTCAAACGAACAAATGAATTTCATCATATTTCATCTCAGTTTTTCAAATAATTCTGATTTCATCAGCTTAAGTTCAATTTTATTCAAAAAAATGTTCCCACTGTTCAAAAAGTGTATTAAATTAAGTTGAAAATTTTTTGATTTCGGTCTTACACTAAACAGGAGACTGAAATGGAACCATGGAATATATCAAAGAATTTATTTGAATCACAATTTAAAGATCTTGTACTCTCTGCATCATCGTACTCCTTTTGTTTAAAAACTAAGTCATTATATTATACAATTTGCTAATTTTCTCAATATGAATGCACGGAACTTAGATCTGTGGTTTAGAATAGAATGAAATAAGTCAAAGGATTTGCACAACGACCATTTGTGTCTAAGGCGAAAAAAGGGGTGAATATTCTATAACAATGTATAATTATTATTTATAACTTTTATGTTTTTTGTTATTTTATTTTGATAATTTCCCACAGATCTTTGTTTCTAAAATTTGTCATTAGGGTTTAAAAATAGCAGTAAAAATTTAGGGTTATCTAGAACTTTAAATATTACTGTTATATTGGGACTTATTTTGATGGCAAAATATCTAAAACATCTTAAAAAATATCTAAAATCTAAACGGCTAAAATATCTAAACATCTTCATTAAAACTTAAAAAAACATCAAAAAATACTTCCATAGACGTATAATTTGTTTCATCTATGATTTTTTCTTCAGTATTTATAGAACAAACTTCATTTAACGCTGAAATAAAACCTTGACACAATAAAAAGTTTGAAAGTTACAACTTTCAATTCTACTTGTACTTTAACTTGATACAGTTAAGTCAATAGTTACGTATATAAACATTTATAAAATCTACAAATTCATTCGAATGAACAATTCGATTGAAACTAACTCGCAATTCTACATCTAATTAAATTTCTTTTTCAGATAGGTGTGACTATTTCAGTTAATTAAAAGTTAAAGTTTCTTCTTAATTTTATTTTATGTCAGGCAACATTAATTACCATGAATTTTGAAAAATCTTGAAGAATTTACGACTACAAGTTTTTTGTAATTTAATTGAACGTCCTGGACATCGGTCTTAATGGTGCACTAATTTGGTTTTATTAAAATAATTCTTATTCGGTTTTATGGCTCCATTGGTGTAGCAGTCAGTGTAACTGGCAGCCTCACTATTAAAGTAATTCAGAACATGTCCCGTAACGACACATTTTCAAACGGCCCGACACACCTTCCATTTACAATTCAGGTATTGACTGACACTACAAAGGTGCTACCTGGTTTTATACCTGCGTTCTGATAGTACATATAGATTCTTAAAAACTTTCTTCATTTTAGTGGAACATTGTAAAAGAAATAAAAATAAAAAAACATTTCTACTAGATTCGATTTCTGAGAATTCCAATTGAAAACACTTAATTCATCGCAATCTACGATATTTGTTCAAAAAAATACACAATTTATAGCAATAAATAATCTATTCCATCAAAAATTTGTAGAATAATCGAGAACAACTTCTATGTTACAATTCGTGTAGACGATTTAAGAATGGTGCTTCATTACAGATGGTGCACGTTGACTAAATATTCACAATAAGCTAATCAACAATACGGTTCTTAGGGAAGCCTGGAACATCCAGATTATCAAAATACAGGAAAAACAGACCAGAAGAAAAATATTATAAATAAATGTTCCTATCAATTTGATATTTTATTATCCTCTTTATAAATACATTTCATAAAGTACCTACTTAATAAACAATATCAGATATTAATTTGCATGATATTATATTTTGTAATAAATCATGAATTTAAAGTTTGAAAAATGTTAGAAAGAAAATTAATTGGTTGGCTTAGTCGTCTAGATAAGTTAGGTTAGAATGACAAAATAAGGTAAGAGGTCCAAGTAATATTATTCTTAATTACAATAAAATTTAACAGTAGTTAAGTTAAAACAGATTCTTTCTACCTACATTTAATTTAAACCTTGCTTAAAAACTTTTTAATGGCAACTTTGTTTTTTCTTTTTTTTGTAGAAAAACCTTTCTAAATAACAATTATAAACTTTAATCGTGGTTAAATTAAAACTTCTAATTTTCAAAACTTTCTTAAAAAAAGAAATAAAAAATGTTTTTCAACAAATTCTGTTACTTGGGTTTTGAATAGGGTAGTAAA
Organism: Catonia carolina; assembly: GCA_035578175.1. Lineage (NCBI taxonomy): Eukaryota > Metazoa > Arthropoda > Insecta > Hemiptera > Achilidae > Catonia > Catonia carolina. The sequence goes on along the minus strand of JAQMRL010000008.1, from coordinate 21,472,042 downwards.
GGTTAGTGATTAAAGATTTAAGTCCGATAAACTAAAAATAAAAAAAAAACAATTTTACCTCCTAATGTCGTAAGTTTCACACTTGGAATTGCTTTTGTTTTATAAAAAGCCTTTTTTTAGATAAAAATAGCGTTGATGATCCAAGATTGTTGAATGAAATTTTAACTTACTAGAAACTTGTTTGTGTTATTATATTAGCTTATTGTATTTATTTATTTTATTTTGTTATTGTATTTTTTTTAGATTTTTAATTTGTTGTTTTCAGACAATGTAAGAAATGCAAGACCTGTGATGATTTTACACTGAGTTCATTCTGTTATCTGATTTTTTCTTTCTTAAGAGGGGAGTCTGCTTTCTCCCAGGAAAAAAAGTTTTGAAATTTTTGGTGTTTTATAGAAAGAAATTTTTGAAACGAAATGGTAAACTTATTTTACCAGTAGCAGTTTCGGAAGTATTTAAAAAATATAAAAATAAAAGCACTGCTAAGCGAATTACCAGCCGTATTTACCCCCAAAAAAATAACGCTCTCATCAAAATTCAATAATTCTCAATAACCAATTTTTTAAAAAGAATTTTAGTTTGAATTTAAGCAAGTTTATTCTCTCTTTGAATCTGGAGAATTTTAATGTAAATAGACCTCAGGTTACTTATTAATTTTGTTGCTAATTAGACCTATTGTGTTATGTTTTACTTCTTATGCTATTTTTCGCAAGTTTCATTTTTCAAGTTTTACAATTTTTCAAAATTCATTACTTTTGATGTAATGAAAACCTGGATTGATAAATTGTTTTAGAATACTCGGAATTTAAATACCTAGGTCCCCTGCACTTTTGAGAAAATAATAGAATGAGTTTATGTATTTTCAAAAATTTAAGTTTAATCCAAACTAGTTTAGTTTTTACAAATACAACAAAAAAATCGATTTTTAAGTTTTATAGAAGCAATTTTACCCATAACAAACAGGTGAGGTGGTCAATTATTGAAGTCGATCTGCTAGTTCCAGGGCAACAGAAAATAGTTCTGTTTCTTACCACATGGTCAGCCAATTATACGACTGAATCATTTAATAACAGAAGATGTAGAGGTGTAAAAGACACTAATATGCTTTTCACGGTTGATGAGCTCTGCTGTTTCACACGTTTAGACCAATCAGAACGTTTGCCAGCGTTGTCAGATTGTACCTGACAAACATTACGCGCGCATGCGTATAAGAGCCGCAATAGTTCACTCTCGTCTTGAATCTTGTACTGAACAAATCGATTATAGAGCGTGGTAACATGCAACACTTTATAACATAATCAGCTGATTGTATGTTTGTAGGTTATAATTATTATTGAAAGACCGAAAAATGGCCAACGAAATATTTAACAGACCTACAAGAGCAAGTATTGGCTAGCTATAAAGTGAGTAGGGGGCAATGAAAACGTTCAGAGCTCATCAGTCATGAAAAATAGTATAGTCTGAGTTACCTCCACTGAGATTAATGAATTTCATTATACAGCCAGACCCTGTGGTGAATGAAGTGAAGGTATCACTTGAAGGGTGGAAAGTAGATGCTTTTCAGAAGGCCTGGCATGGTGATAAGCATACTTTTTTACTCAATGAGGAAGGCAATGGTAAACCACCTCACTCCTCATTTTACTTAGTAAAGCCTCTAGAGGTTCAAACCAGCCTTTCGCTTGTTCAGTAAATCGCTAGACATGTATTTTCGTTAGGTTCAAGCTGCTTTTCGCTCATAAAAAATTTTATATCTTCTCTATTAATGTAAATGGATAGTTGTAAATGCGGTTATTAGTCGTTAGTCAGGGTGGAGCTCTTACAGCTCGGAGGACTATTTGACTGAAAACTCTGAATAATTTGGATACTTTAGTAATAATGTGGATTTGCTACATAACTGGTACCGTATAAAAAGTTTTTGGAGGGAAAACATTCAACACAATATAAGTGTGCGGAAAACGTTGCGAGCAAAGCAAGTCCCATTGGGTTTGAGTTGCTGAAGGCAAGCAGGGTTGGTGAGGAATCCCAAGTTTAGGTATAAAAGTAATAAATAACCAACGTTCAATGGGAAGTAATTATTGCTTGAGGGTCGTACGCTTATTTATAAAGTAACCGAAAGGGATTTAAACGTCTCCCTCAATAACATTTAATGACCTCCTGACTTTAATTGATTTTGACATATAATTGAAATTTATTAATGAACGGTTCTTGGTTAAAGAGATCAATTTAACATGTGTTACAGAAGTGGGTTTTAAAAAATTGTAAAGTAATACTAGTTAAATATTTCAAGTAAATAGCTCGAATGTGAAATGTTAAAATCAATTCCTTTTAATACATTTTCTAGGATTACAAAAATAGTCTTTCACTCGCACTCAGTCAAATAAATGACCAGATAATTTAAAAAAAACAGATGAGGTAGAGGTTTAATTTAAAATAATCAAAGTTATCTATTCTACAACATCGTGAATTTCGTTTTATAAACTAAAATATTATAAATGAAGTGTAGGTGAAGGTGGAAAAATAATCTAAAGGTTTTTCATCAGAACTAGCAGACCAACAATCATAAATTTCAGTCTAGTACGAAAACCATTTCAAGTACTTCATTTTTCTTAGAAAACCCTCAAATAGTTCAAAGAAGCTTTTCGGTTGTTTACATCAAAGATAAGAGTTTGAAAGATACTATATAGTATAAATACAGAATAAATTTTAAACAAAATCTAAAAAAGACGTCATGTGATAAGTGGTTCGTATAACAAAATAATATAAATGATAAATGATTCTAGGTGATGTTCAAAAAATCAATACACATAAATATAACTGTTAGTAATTAAATCAGTCAGTAAGGACATTCGCTTTTACAGATACCTTAATTAATCATTAGTGAAAATAATATCTGTTAGTCTTCCGTGGCCCAATGGTTAACGCGCTACGCTGGAAAGCGGAGGTCCCGGGTTCGATTCCTGGACCCGGCCGGGTCTAAAAATAAAATTATTACAAGTTCAAACCTACCGTTCCTTAAACCAAAGTAGCAGCTAATAACTAAGATGTTGATGCGATTTAAAATGAACTAACAGAGAAGTCAGTTACTTCTAAGATATATTCATGGTATTTTACAGATATTGCAGAAATTTGTTTGCGATTGTTTCATTAAGATACAAATTATTATTTATTATATAATGCAGTCTACTTGCTTTTGTAAATTTAAAAAAGTAATTTTTATTTTATATTGCGTTTACATGGAAAGATGCTCTTCATAACAATGTTGTCCTTACCGTCACATTAAAGCGGGTGAGCTGGTTAACCTACGATAGAAAGCAAGTATAGCTTGTCTGACGGCTTGAATCAGCTAATTATGAAATTAACATAATAATAATCTTTATTCCACGTACTATAATACAACAAAAAGGCAAACTACACAAATCAGTATACAAAATGTAACGTAAATAAAATTACACATATGCACCTTAAATAAAAACCAATGAAATAAAATAAAATTAAACTAAATATGAATTTTATTTAAAATGTGGTACTACTCCTGTAGCAAAAACTGTGATGGAGGATATCATCCATAAAAACACAATGTCAAAGATGTAGCAACATACATTAACAAAAATATATTATATCAAAATTCAACAAAGAGATAAATTAAGAATTAATACGAAATACGACAATCCTTGACCGCAAAGTAAAAGCGAATAACTAATGAAAAGTAACTACAGAAAAAAGTGCCAATTACTTGTCTTGCAAATATTAACCAAAATAAAAAGAAACAAAATTTAATAGCAAATAAAGAAAATGAAATAAAAATATTGAAAAATATCTCTGTATCCTCTACCGTAAACAACCACTCGATCATCAATGTGACAAACGTTAAAAATTTTTAGTATTTTTCATATACTTTGGTAAGTAGTTGAAGGTATTAGATCCTAAATACAAATAAAACAGTTTAAATAACTAAATTTTAGGCCTTGGTGGTAGAACCATATCAGCATATGGTTACATATGGTATTACACATACAACAATGGTTAAAAAACGTGCCAGGATATGCGTAAATGTTTAGTTCACAAATATTTCAAACTACTGCCACAAAAAAAAGAATGGTACGCAAGCTCACATTTAACTTCGGATTTTACTTATCATAACTTCCATGATGTTCTTTCCATACTACTGTTTTTGTCGTATTTATAGGTAGCAGGTTATATAATTCGGGAGCCATTAGTGATATAATGTAGAAAACGTCGTCGTAATGACTCAGAAACAAATAACTATCAATTCCTAGTCAGTCTGGTATATTGTCATCAGTTATTTTTATCATTACCCTTCTTCGGCTTCATTAGAAGTAATGTATACAAAACTGAGGTGAAACAAATGAAAAGGAACAGTCTAATATTAATATTAAAAACATTTATACAGTCTTTAATATTAAAAATGAAAAAAAATAATCGTTCAGATAAGCAAATGTTTCGTGATGAAGGCTCAATTTCGGAATAAACTAATCTTCTCATAATTAAATGACTGTACAGAATAAATGAGGGACAAACTGCTGAGAGGTTCATCTCATTCAAAAACCAGCTGACTCAAGCCTTTAGTCCAGCTCTACTAGATATTATCATGAATCCTTCAAAAAATGTTTAAGAGAAAAATAACAGGGAAAAGGGTAAACTGAATTCTAATGTAAGCCGAACACAAAGTAGATTATTTTTAAACGATTTATTAAATCAATGTAGCGTATTTAAATATAAAAATGTTTAAATTATTTACACCAAGGGCGTCGTGCTGACGAATGGTACTTCATATTACTTACGGGTACGAATCCATATTAATGACTAATCCCTAAAGGATGGTTATGCCAACGACACCCTCCTATCCTGTTTTTACCCTTCAACCAAAAAGAACCCTTCCTCATTTATCTCAGCCAATTTTTATTAATAATTCTGTCAAAATATCGGCTGTCATTTCGCTTTTAGACGTGGTGGCTTTTTTAATTTTAATTCCCATCACTATACGCACAAATTTTACGCCATTTGGCTACGATATGTGGTAATATTTTGTTTCCATTTCAATTATTTTTTAGCAATGCAATTATATAATTTGTTATAAATAATTTTAAATATTGCCTGGATTTATTGATTCTTTTTTTATTCAACTTTGTAAACGTCAAAAAATTTAATAAATTGAAACGATTTTAAAACAAAAACTCGTTTCTTTTATCATGTCATTCATCAAAAATATATAAAAAAGTATTCATTTATCAACGTAGTCATTTGCACTTGTTCTCGAAAAAAACAATAAATACATTAGGCGTGTATGAAATCACAAAAAAGCATTGTTCGTTGAAAGCGAGAACTGAAGAGCCTATTTTCTTTTGTTTCATCAATTTCATCATCAGATTTTTACGTGTACCTTACTTAAATTTAAGGGGGGGAGAGTAAGGTGGAAAAAAGTGGAGGAGAGAGAGAGATGTAAAATTGATATGTAGATTATGTTAAAATCGTAAAATATCACTTGATTAACTGACTCACTTAATTATCACGAGATCTCTACATTTACAAGACCCAGACACTTGAAATTGTGTATTTATATTCTATTTTTCCATTCTTGTTACTGAAAAGACAGCCGATAGAGCTTCCAGGTTGGTGCTACCTTATACTACAGGACCGGGTAATCAACTGACGTAATAAGATGAACCCAAATAAATCAACTCAAGTTACGTTAAAGTAGAAACCAAACGTGTAACTTAGCTACTTACTTGCTCCAATAAACTTGTTATCTAACGATTTTTGCTTTTTAACAAGAATTATTTAGAAACAAAGTTTCATGGACTATTAAATATAACATCAATTAATTATATTGATTGGTTGATTAAACAAAATAGATCACATTCACAGTTATTAGCGATTTCGTTGTGTTGTGTATCTAGAACTGTGGATTTTGACTTGTAAAATCTTTCACACCCTAGCCGGAAATCAAACCCAGGACCTTCGCGTTGTAGGCTAGCTCGCTAACCACTACGCTACGAAGGCGATCAAATTACACTTTCTTAAAATATATTATGGTAAGTTACTGATGTATTTTATACCTGCATAAGTAGGATTTTGTTCAAAAAATTTAGTACCTATTACAGTAGCGGCTCGTGTCTTCAAAAATCGGTGCAGAGTTGTAAAAAAACCGCGAAAAATTAGTATACTAAGTATCCGCGAGAATCCCGAGAGTAAAAAATGTAAAATACACGAATACACATAAAAAAACAACTATGTGACACAGCAAATACTAAACAACTAACGTACACGTACATAGAAAATGCAGGTGCAGTAGGCTGGTCGATACGCCCCAATCTCTTCATTATTCAGGGGGGGGGGGAGCTAGGCGAGCATATTTGCCACAGATATCTCCGTTGTCATGGCAACTCGCTCTCGCTGGAAGAGAAGCGGCGGCCCACCCGTCAAACTCTTCACTTTGGCATTTATTACGTATATTAAGGCTATTACAAGGGCTATTTGAAACATTAGAAAGCGTTCTATGCAGATACAATAATTTTATGTTGTTTTTTACACGGATACTTCTTCATTTATTGTAAAAAAAATAATTATAACATAAATTATACTTATTTTGTGAGAGAAATAAATGTAGATACTATCCAGTGCATTGGTGAAGAGGCTCTTCACCTACTTCCCCTAAATATCCGCCGCTGGCCTATTGTGATTAGCCACAATGTAATAAATTATATTTCAATTGTTATTGTAATGGACATTTAAATTATATTAAAAGGTATTTTGCTGCATGTTCATTATCCTTTCATAAATGTACGCAAAAAATCAGTAAGCAATTGGAGCTTCTTAAATAATGATCTGCACGAGGAAGGTAGTTCATTCCAACCAGACATCTAAAAGTTTTTTCTGAATTTTAAAAATTCTTACAATCATCGAAGAATTACTTCACACTAAATAGCATCTCGTGTATACGATAGAATTACATCATCATGATAAACTATAGTTAGTAATTTTTTTACCATTTAATTTAGCAATTTACCACAGACGACATTTTGTAACAGATTTTCTCGATATAAAAATTCCAAATATTAAATTTATTAAACCTTTAATGTGAAGCATGTATGAAAAGTGGTTGTAAAAAGGAATTAATAAATATTGTTTTATCATTGAGATGCAAAAAATTAACAGAAGCATGTATTTTAATCGGTTATTGGGTTTAAGAAATTGGGTTTAAGAACAGATGCAGTTTTGTTTTGCTTAAATAATTTAAAAAACTTTCTTTCTGGATCATGAAGTTGAAGGGAGTAAATATTTTAGAAAAGTTAACAAGATATAGTTCTTTTGTAATATTTATTATAAGTAAAAAGTACTGTACGAAAAGATTACTTTGCCACAAAAAACATCCTCACATTTCTTTTCTTTTAACAACGTTCTAATAAATCAAAAGAAAGTAGAAGGAAGGAAAAAAAGGTGAACCATAAAACAAATATATTCTAGATAGAATAGCCGTTGGATCATACAGCATAAATTTCAACAATAAAAAAATAAATTCTAAGAAAAAATACCGTTTTGAATAAGTTATATCATGTTTGAATTGTTTGATCAATAAGAAAACGTTAACCGCATTAGTGGTTCAGGAGTAGTATTCGACTGTTAAAATCTAGATTTTGATTCCTGGCTGGGCTCTGAAAATGACAAAATATATAATATTTAATAGTTATTTTGTAATATCTAACAGTCTACTCACGTAAGTTGCTAAGAACAAATAAATCGATAGTTGCTTAAGTGTTTCAAAATATTTGAATTTTATTCACAAACGTAAGAACTTCGAATTAACTAATTCCATGGGTTATTCTCTTTTCTGTTCCGTCCCATATGGGAGGTTGGAAACCATCAGACCAATCTGGATCCTGTCAACCACGGCTCTGAAGAGCTTCACCGAACCACTCCCTCAGATTTTGCAGCCACGAAAGTTTTCTACGCCCAACACTTTTTTCCTTAATCTTTTCTTGGACAATAAGCCTCAGTAATGAGTACTTATCTCCAGTCATAACATGGCCCAGATTACTCCAATTTTCTTCTCTTTATAGTCTTCACCAATTCATATTCTTATCCATTCTTAACAATACATCCACATTTGTCACTCTGCGTTCGTGACACTCTCCACATTCTCCTATAGCAGTACAATTCAAATGCCTCAATATCCCTAATGTTTTCATGGCTACTTGCAGGCAAAAGTGATCTTATAAAACTATGAAAACTTTTTTTTATATGAAAACTTTCTTATAGGAAAATGTTGTGTATGCTGTGATGACGTTTTTCAGTTGAAAATAAAGTGAAGATTGATCACGCATGTAGCTGACAGTCAGGCGTTTCTATCGTATTTATGTATGTTCCATAAACTAGTACTCATAACTAAGTCACAACTACAGTGCTTTTCCCAGTTGATGAGCTTTGCTGTTCCACGCATTTAGACCAATAAAAACGTTTGCCAGCGTTGTCAGATTGGACGTATGGATCAGCCTGACAAACATTACGCGCGCATGCGTGTACGAGCCACAGTAGTTCACTCGTGTCTTGCATCCGGTATTGAACACGTCGTTTATAGAGCGCGTTAACATGCAATACTAATATAATCAGCTGGTTATTATGTTCACAGGTTATAATAATTGTTTTTGAAAGAAAAAAAATAACTGACGAAATATATAACAGAGCAATGAGAGCAAGTATTGGCAACGTTGCTTGCAAGTCATTGGCTAGCTATGAAGTGGGTAGGGGGCAATGCGTACGTTCAGAGCTCATCAACGCTGAAAATTGTATAGTCTATTACTCGTGAACTTAAATAACAGTTTAAAGAAATAGTTATTTCAAGTGTTATACAACACTGATGGACTTTTCTTGAAGGTATGAATATTAGATAGCTAATTAAATTTGTAAAAAACTTTTGAATGAATTTGTAAATTTAATTTTTTCTATTTATTTAAAATTTGGAACTGAATATTATATGAGTATAACTATTAAAAATGAGGTAATAAAATTTGAATAATTAAATGAATGAATTACTTGAGGCAGCAGGCCACCCACTGGTGAAGCCTTCAGGTGTTTTCAGTACGTTAGCTTCTTAAGAAAAGGAAATAGATTCTATCTTTCAGATTTTGATACAGTTTTACATAAATTAATATTAATTGTATTTTAATACAAGGGAAATTAATTTTTTATTAATAAATTGTTTTTGTTAGTTCTGTAGAAAACCTCTACTTTATCTTTCTTTAGTCTCTTTACTGGGTTGTCGGGTAAAAATGGAGAATACGTTAGCTGAACCTTAAATAACATTAAAAAAACAAACCATCGTAAAAATTACAAAACCACATTACCATGTTATTCGTTGGCATTTAAATTTACCCCTGGCCTAAAACTCGACAATTTATACGGTATATTATTTTAATGTGGGAAATATACTTAATGGTAATCTAGTACACATGACAAATCCATCAGGCTTCATTAGAAGCTTAAAAAAAAGACGAAGGAGCGGTGATCTTTTTACTTTCTCTAGCCTATGATTGATAATTAAGATTGTAAAAAACTTTTGAATGAATTTGTAAATTTAATTCTAGTCTATGAATATATAGGAAGAAAAGTATTTTTTCATGTCGATTTTTCGAAATCGAGTTTTCACCGGATCTACACGTTTTCAGAACTCCTGAAAACGTGTAGTTTTTGCTGAAATTAAGAATTTAGATTGAAAGGCCTAGATCAACTTTAAATTACTCTCTGCCGCTACTCCAAAGAGCTGTACACCATAAGTCCAGATTTGTCTCAAAAGGGTTTTGTACATTAAAATTTTGGAACGGAGGTTAAATTTTGATCGAGGGTTAATTAAGCAGAAGAGTAGCTTCTGGCGGCGGTTAAGTTCTAAACGTATTGTACGCAGATGATGCTTCCAAGTTAGTCGCCTGTCAAGCCATAAGCCAAGATATCGCACCACTCTGGCTTGGGGAATATGAACGTTATTCAGCATCACAGGTGAACAAGTTTGACGTCGCGGTTGTTTTCAAAATGTTAAAATTTTCAGACTTAAAGGCGTTCGATCGTTTTTGTTTTTTGCATTTTGTAGGCCTAGTATTTATTTTGCATTTAATGGTAAAAGTTTCCAATTTTGGCTTTTTATACATAGTTTGTTCTTTAAATTAGATATTATCTTAGTACAGTAAATTAGGGACCTCCGCGTTGTCGGTTAGCTTGCTATTTCTACGCTACGTAGGCGGCTGAATCAGCTGTTGTTTCTGTAGCTTTAAATAAAATTGTTAATTAATTTATAAAAACAGTTTAACTGATCATTTGTGAAAATTAACGTTTTCTGAAGAAAATCAGACATTATTTTGTAATTAATTAGTAATAGAAATGGCTAACCTAGTGAATTTTCCCAGTTTCCTTGACTAATCCAAGTGAATAATAATAATAATAATAATACTTTATTTCCAAAAAAAACAAATACAATTTTTAATCTTAACATTTTATATAATTTTTTACACTCATCCATTTCTATTGGCACAATCATTCCAATAACCTAGGCTGTGAAAATTGACATATTTAACTATGGTTAAAAAACCATTTACCAGGATATATTAAAAATATTTCACTAATTTTTTAAACTTTTAACACAAAAAATGTGGTAAGTGAGCTCACCGTTGTTATTTATGTGTTTTATTTAGCATTATTTTCATGCTCTCCCTTTCGACATTAATTAGTATCCATTTCTGCATTTCATTCTGTTCAGTTGTATGTTTAGTTAGCAGGTTACAAATGAATGCTTGATCAGTCTCCTTTTTGCAGTCTGTGTAGTAGCATAACTTACCATTACCTCCCAATTCCTAAATCCCAAAATTTAACATTTCGTACTCGTATATGTGTATTAAGTAGCTCTAGGCCCATAACAAGCAGGTGGAGTGTTATATTGTTTGCATTCGCTCTGCTAGTTCCAGGGTTTTAGAAAATAAATCTGTTTTTTATGATATGGTCAGCCGATTGTACGACTGAAGCATTTGAGAACAAATGGGATAGAGGTGTAAAAGACACTAGTCAAAGTTATCTCCCCTGATAGTAATGAATTTCATTATACAGCCCCTATGGTGAATGAAATGAAAGTGTAGTTTGTAGGGTGAAAAGTAGATCCTTTTCAGAGGGCCCGGCATGCTAATTAGCATACTTTTGCACTCAAAGAGGAAATCAATGAAAAACCACCTTACTTTTCGTTTTAGTAAAGCCTTAGAGACTTAGTAAAGTCTCTAGAGATTTATTTATTTATTACTAAAAACAATACAATGAATCTTATCCTATCTTATTTCCTAATACCCGCATAGGTCTAGCCTGTGCGCGGGTATGAGTTGGCCAATATTGTTAAGCTTATTTATATTTACATGAAACTATAAAATAAAATTTACTCGAACTTAATTTATTTTATTTTATTAATTTTATTTATTAATTTATTAATTGTCACCGCTACCCCTTTTAATTAATCATTTACTGTGTTGCCGGCCTTTAATACTTCTTCCGGCCCTTGTCTGCGCAGCAGACTCTTCGGCTGCATACCGACAGATGGCTTTGTCGCTAAGGGCGAGATCAGTAACCGCCCCCTACCACAGCGCTCTCAGTGACTATATAAGCGCACTGCACTGAGCCGCTCGTCATTAAGCTCTACATCTTCGACGAAGATCGACCGACTACATCCACGAGATAAAGAAGGAAGATACTCTGGGACTTGCAGCAGTCAGCAACGCAGCAGCCGTAGCCACGCTCTGTCTTCACTAATCTCCTTCGAGACCAGCTCAACGGTCCTTCTCAGGACCAATTCACCAAGGTTTTAACCGGCTTTTTCAGGGCCATCGACCTAAGCCACTGCTCTCGCCGCAGCCACGCGCTGCCTACATCAGTCTTTTTTGAGACCGGCACAACGGTTCTACTCAGGACCAACTCATTAAGGTATACACCGGGCCTTTCCAGAGCCATCAACCACCTCTTTCCGCCCCGGCGGACACACACATAAACAGCCTTTTTCAGAGCCACCAAACAGATAAGGTTTGCCACTTAATGTCACCATCCGGTGACATAATTATTAATTTCATTTTATTTTAATTTATTATAATTTAATTTCATTTTATTTATTCAAACGGGCCTTTCGGCTGACGACCTAAACAACAACTTAGCCGTATATGATTTTTATGATAATAAAGTTTAATAATTTATTCAGTTATGAAAACAAACATCATAATTTGTGATAAAATCAGAAATGATAAATTTTCATAAGGGAGATTCAAATGTTACATATTTGTCATGTTATTGTTCGAAACAATGTTTATTAGTTTGTTAAAGAAAATTACAGTCAACCTAAATACAAATAATTGTTTACTTAGTTACACAATCAGAGAATGTAATCAGTAAACACATTGGTTACCAAAATGCAGAACAGCAGTGAATTGTATAACGAGGGTTTGGGTATACTGTTTTGTCCCAAGTGGATTTGCTATATCTGTCTCCGTCATATAGTGTTTGGTTGTATGCGGTCCGTGATAAATCATCGCAAATGAACCGACCTGAGGTCCTGCAAATTAGACAGAATAATTGGTGATTAATGTGCCCTAACAGTAGTAGCGTTTCTGGTTCTAGTATCCACACTAGCGATCGCTGTGTGGTGGCCACATTTATATGACGGACGTGACAGTACTGTTATGTAACATCTAGCGATATAGTTTCAATGTACACTGTAATTGTTATTACCACTTAAGTCATAAATTTTCTTCATATGTGCACACTGGAATAGCATAAATTGTTTACCCAGACTGAGTGACAACGTATCTCATATTTATATGACAACATATTTAACCAACAAGTTACCCATCAAAATACCATTCTTATTATTTTTCAAGTAAATAAATTAATCCAATGAATTACACAAAATATCAATCAAATATTTTTGATGAATGAATACTAAATAGGCCTATCTTTATTTAAATTATTTACGGCAAAATAAACTTCAAAGTTTTACTTCTTACACAATCCTACACTTTGGAATTAAAATATTTTTTTGGGCTCTTAAACTTCTCTACATCCCTCCGTCTCCACCCACTACTACGACCGGTTGCAAGGATGCGAAGCGATAGCGTAGAACAGCAATAACATAAAATTTCCTTGGTATACTGCACCATTAAATTATTATGATTGTAATTTTTTCCTTTCACCAGAAAAACAGTCAGATGCCGAGCCCAATACATACCATCCAGACACGAAGAACATAAAACACATAACATAAAAATGACGTAATAGTCACTGTATTTTGTAAAATATTTCTTTAATACCGGTATATTTTTGAAACAAATCTACCACTTCGTTTATATCAAAAATACTGTAGCCATATATCTATTAATTGGAGTTACTTTACTTCTTGTGGCACCAGCAAATAATCTATCTAAAATTTCTTAAAGTTGTGGAAGGCACCCTCAGAAATATCTTCGATTTAGCTCGAATATCAACCCGCGAATGTAAAATGTTGTAAAAAATATAGAATGAGCACGTCATCTTGACTATACAAATAAAACCAATTCGCATTGTCCACCATATTGTAAAAACAGTTAATATTTTTTAATAAAAAAGTTCTAAGAACAATCAGCAAGAATGTTTTAAGTACTAAATACTATAAATGAAAAAGTAACCTCCAGGAAATGTAGAACTTTAGAATAATTTAGAAATCAAGAATACCGAGAAATTAAAATATCTGGGGTTTCTTCAAACGCAGAATGCCATAAAAGAGTAGGATATTAATAACAAACTGGAACAAGCAAGAACAACCATTAGAGTACTACATAGTAGTTCTAATTTATACAACTCCGTAGATTGAAGCATTATGATCTATGCTGCAGAAGTACAGATCATAAACAAAAGGAACAGATATAAAATAATTGAAGCAGAAATGGAGTTATCTATTGTTTGACCATATTAGATAAGGTACCAAATGAGGAAATAAGAAGGATGATGCAATTGCAGGAGAATGGAATCCCACATACAGAGGAAAAACAGTTACTATGGTATGGACACGTCAGAAAAGCGGAGGCCGGATGGTTTATAAAATAACGGTTTGGAGTTCAGGGGAAAGAAAGAGAAAGAGCAGATCGTGAAGGTCATGGAGGGCGAGGTGGACGAGGCTATGCAGTAGAGAGGCTTGAGTGATGGGGATTGGAGAATGGAAGTGAATTAACGATCTCGTTAAGGAAAGATAGACAGAAATAGTTGTAGATGTCTAATAAACGTTCTAAACACATTTCTGCTGTGTTATTCTTAATCGATTTGAATTATATTTAAAATATCGTAGGTTTAAGTGTCACTGAAGGAACTATTACGTTTAAAATTTTTAAATAAAAGTTACATCATTTTGGTTATTTAAAAACTGAATAATCTTAGGGTAAGTAATTCAATATTCTTACTATAATTAGGTAGGCAAGTAGATAGCTTGGATAAAAGAATAATCTTAATCTAAAGGTCATTATGGAACTGTAAATTAAAAAAAATGTTCAATAAAGGAAGATACAGACCTTAAACAAATAATTTGGAGAAACACAACATTGCAAAGCATCAGAAAGTAAGAGGTAAGGATTTTTAACGAAATAAATTTTTAAGTAAATTGCTCTTTTTAACTTTCTCTTACTTATATAAATATATAGGAAGGAAAGATTGTTTTCATGGCGATTTTTTGAAATCGAGTTTTCACCGGATCTACACGTCTTCAGACCCCCTGTCCAAAAAAAACATGTTTTTAGCGATTAGTGTGTGTGTGTGTGTGTGTGTGTGTGTTTGAGTGAACAGAATATCTCAAGAACGGAACATTGTACGAACTTGAAACTTAAGTTAGATACCACTAGACTAGAGGACACGACACAAACATTTTCATCAAAGTCGGTCAATCGGTAGTAGTTGGTAGTTTATTCGTGTCAGTTTTCACTTTATTACGATTTTCTCAAAAACGGCTCCTACGATTTTTTAAAATCGCTCATTCACTACATTTTTTTATGCTCTGCAAGATACAGTAGGCACCATGCCTGCTGAAATTCTTGGGGAGAGTGTTTTCTCGTAAAATTGTTTTTTTTTTAAGATTGGGGCTTTAATCTATCCATTTTAGCGTGAACCCCAACACCCCAAAAAACGGAGTAAGTTTTTAAGAAATAAAAAAATTTAGGTAATTAAAACTCATATTAGAAGCACCACTCACTTCTCAACCAAATTTAATACTGACTTATAATATCTTTCGTCTTTAAAGTTACCATCTCCGTTGATATTGTCAACCCTTCTTGTCAACGGTCTTCAACGTAGGACAATAGCTATTCTTCTACTTATGGAAATTTTCATTTTCCTCCGCGAAATGCTCTTTCGTTTTTAATAAAATCTTGATCTTCTATTTTTTCCTTCTCCAATCTCTTACACAAGATTCCGGAATGTCATACTTACAGCCTGCTGCATAGTTACCAATTTCTTCTGCTTCAAGACAAGCTTTAAATGTTTAACCAGCAGTAAATGAACGCAAACGCTTAACAGAACTCATTTTCACTTAATAAACTGTGCGAACCAAATACGCACCTGATCTTGACTGGGCTGTAAAGTGAAATGTATGAGTTGCACGTAAACGTCTGTTTACGGTACATACGAAAATCCCCGAAGAAGACGAACTGAACAAACACTTTTTTTGTGAAGCCTTACACCGGATGTGATTCACCACTACTTGTTATTTAACAAAGTGCCATAGTCGTTGTTAAATCCAAAAAAGTGCATTTGTTTAAACAAACATTACTTCTATCGAAAATGCCATGAACAAATTAACTTACCACCGGACAGTATTTGGCGACTTAGATTATCGTAAAATCCAACCACATACCGGTATTGTATCTACCAGAAAACCCCGCATATAACGCGCAACTACGAATTTTGCAGTAGATTGTTAGAAAAAAGGTGCGCGTTGTACGCGAGTAAATATGGTACTTTTATAAGGATTTTTTATTATTTTTTTTAAATAGACAGTGGTAACTGGTGTACTTTGACAGTTGGAGTTCAATTAGTCATACTGTGTCAGAAATGGTCGGCCTGAATCTGTAAAAGACTACTTGTCATATATAATCTTCATCTCATTGGGTTATGGGGTTACTTATTGTTCTTTTCTTAATTCCTTATGTGAGTACTTTGCAATCTGTTGAATTTAGGAACAATAAGCGACCCCATGATCCAATGAGATGAGGATGATATGTATGACGTGTAAATGAGGTGTCGTCTTGCACATATTCAGGCCCACCATTTCTGAGAGAGTATCGATAATTGAACCCCAACCATCAAAGTACTCCGATAACTACTGTCTGATATTCAAATCCGTAGAGAAGTAACTACATTTACTAGGATTTGTTCCAGAAACCTTCGTCTCCGAAAATCACCTTATAAACAGCCGATTCGCGGTGACGACTTTACTACAAGACCTACCCGGTGTTTATTGTTCTTAATTGAACTGATTTCAACCTACACACATTAGTGATTACATAAAAATAACTTTAAATGATAAAAATCTGCACAATCACTTACTAAAATAAAAAACCAGTTTCGAATGTAGACTACATAAACCAATAATATTACAAATTTAAGATCGTCGATCTAGATATGACTTTAAATTTAATAGATGTGGTTTAGGTCATCAGCCAAAAGGCTGATTTGAACCTGTAGAGGTTTTACTAAATAAAAAAAGGAGTGAGGTGGTTTACAAGTGCCTTGCTCACTGAGTTGAAAAGTATCTATGCTTATTAGCATGCCAGGCTCTCTGAAAAACACATATTTTCCACTCTGCAAATGACACCTTCACTTCATTCACTATAGGGTCTGGTTGTATAATGAAATTCATTATTTTCCGAGGAGATAACTCAAATTAGTGTCTTTTACACCTCTACCTCTTCTGTTCTTAAATGATTCAGTCATTTAATTGGGTGACCATGTGATAAGAAACAGAACTATATTTTTAGCCCTGCGACTGACAGATCGGGTGCAAATAATTATACACTCCACCTGTATATTATGGGCTAAAAATTCAATAGATACGTTGCTAAAATGGTAGCACTTAAAATACATTACTTTAGCTTCATACATACACGAACGTACATATGTAGCGTATACAACAATAATCTAATTTTTACGGATTTTGTATAATTTTTGAATAATTTTCATAAAAGTTATTTTAATAATAATATATTTTTCTATTACAAAATTTTTCATAATTGAAATGTATAATTTTCATGTAATATGAATTTGTAGATGTGTTGGTGTTTTCAAATCTACACCACCATTATTCGTACCATCATAATTGACTAAGTATTAAAAAAGAGGTGATAAGAGTATTTTAACGAACAGATGAATAGTTTAATTCAGTAGGACCGATTTAGCCTAAACGGTATATCAAGAACACAAATGCCAACGTTCAAGTTAGATAGCTCAACAGGTTGTTCACAGACAGCGCCAACTGATAAGTGGGGAAATAAATACTTTTAGGTATATGTGAGCTCCATGTGTTTAATAAATTAGCAAATTTAGGTACAGATCGAAAAATGATTTAAAAAAATTTTAATATTTATATTTTTATCAATTTATTATTGTAAATATTTTTTTTTATTCCTAATGTGTGTACGTTGCAATCTGTTCAATTTAGAACATTAAGCAACCCTATGACCCAATGAGATGAGGATGATGTGTATGACGTGTAAATGAGGTGTAATCTTGTACAGACTCAGGCTGACCATTCCTGAGAATGTATGGTTAATTGAAACCCAACCATCAAAGTACACCGGTAACCACTGTCTAGTATTCAAATCCGTATAAAAGTAAACTTCAAATCCTAGTAGAGTACCTTTGCTAGGATTTGAACCAGGAACTTTCGTCTCCAAAAATTAGCTGTTAAACAGCTGACTACGGCGACGACGTTACCTCTAGACCAACCCTTAGATTTTCGATTGGTGGATTTTGTAAATATTAAAAGAGTAAATCATTCTTGATTTTGTGAAGTTGTGCTACTATTAATGATAACCGTCGGAAAGTACACGTGTCAAATTCCTATACTTGAGAATCGTCGGAAATTACACCCTCGGAAAGTACACTCGTCGGAAATTAACCGTCGGAACGTAAACGCAACCGACTAAAAGTATGGGGAAGGTGTTCTCTCATTGTAACAAAACTGTGTAACTGTGTAACAGGACTTACACAGTTTTCACAGTAAAGTAGGGATTATGAAAAAGGACTAGGGGTTTCATGAAAAAAAAAGTTATTAACAATTTTAAGTTTTTAATTAAGTAAAGAAATAAGGTAGTATTTATTATTATTATTATAATTATTATTTGATAAAGTAGATAAAAGAATATAAGAGGAAATATGGAGGATAAAAATAAAACAGGAAATAACTCTGTAGCACAATCAGTACAGGGTTACTGTATTTAACTGAAATATACAAAACAACAATATTGTTAAAACTAGTATACCTTTTACTATGTCCATGTATTATCTTCCTGTACTTTCCACGAATTGAATCTGTCACAGACATATCTATAAAGTTTATGAAATCCCAGTATTCTATTATCAATTTTGCGGCCAAAGTTGTTAATAATGACAAATCTCTAGTAATTTTCATTAATATTATTATACGTATAGTTTCAATATAGTTGCAAACCTTTTGCTGGGTTATTATAAAGTAAAATACATCATTCTCAAATAATTACACTATGAAAGCACTAAACTAGAAATGATTACTTCGTGGTTCGATGAAATAGTTTATATGCGGTTGAAATTTAAATAATTATCTTGTACTGCAGCTCTCTTAGGTAGGATACACAAATATATAGTTTAATCCAAACTAACCTAATTTAAACTAACGTGACCAAAGCTTATATAAATTATATAAAGTGAGATAAGATTTCATCAATTGCTTAATCAGAATAGAATTGTTTGTAAGACAAAGATTCAAAATTTGATTCTCTAGATAAGGTCTGAAAGTACCTAAAAGTACTTTCTAAAACATTTCAAATAATACGTAGTAGATTATTTTATTTGAATTAGCAATAACTTATTGTGGTTGATTATACAAACAGGGAAACAGATGAAGCCTTTAACGTTATTTTCGTTTAAATTTTAGGTAGCGATCCTGTTATGGCATCAAGTCCTCGTAGAACCTTTGCTTGAAAACGAAAAATTAAAATAAATGAATCTAATCTCCAACATATCACCTTTACCATCAAGCATCACAACTGTTCAACTGGTTTTAATAACACATTCATAAAGCATAATACGTTATTTAGGACTTCATTTTGACAAATGTTTAACCTGGAATACTCACATAACAAAAACAAAGACAGACATTTAAAACGCGGTTTATTAATTAAAAAGATTATTTCCAGACGTTCAAAACTTAGTATTTCTAATAAACTGACCTTTTGCAAGATAAATAAGACCATTGAGGACCTGTAAGATTCAGTTTCGGGGTTAGCAGAGCAGAACTATTTGTAAATTTACGCAATGTTCGTTTTATGCTACAAATAACAGTTTTCATTATGATCTACAACCCAATGCATCTCTGATCTGATTGAATTTGTACAAAATTGATGTTCATATACACTGAGAGAAAACTTCGAACGTTAATACAAACGTTATATGAACGTTGGCCACGAGACTTCTACGCAGAAAATCAGTGAAACAGCTTAGGAAATGACTGTTATCTCCATCAATTGAAAACATGTGTTTATCCTAATTTTAGCTTCTTATTTACTTATTATTCTTAGCTTTTTCAAAAAGAAGTTAATAAAAACAATCAGGTACAAGAATTCATCTATATTTATAGCTTAATTGTGTGTATAATTATTTACCCATATCGAGCAGGTAAAGTATCAAATCAATTGGACTTGACCTACTAGTTCCAAGGCAACAAAAAATAGTTCTGTTTCTTATAAAATGGTCAGCCAATTATACAACAAAAGCATTTAAGAACAGAAGATATAGATGTGTAAGAGACACTAGTCAGAGTAATCTCCTTTGAGAGTAATGAATTTCACTATTAAGCCAGAAACTGTGGTGAATGAAGTGAAGGTGTAGTTTGCTGGGTAGAAAGTATGTGCTTTTCGGAGGGCCTGGCATGCTGATAAGCACACTCTTTTATCTCAGTGAGGAAGGAATAGTAAACCAATTCACTCCTCGTTTTTACTCGTAAAACCTCCAGAGATTCAAACCAGCCTTTCAGGCCTTTCAACCCTTACAGCCTTACAGGCTGTAGACCTAAGCAACACTAACATATAAAGTCATGTCGTATTTAACTTTAGTTTGATTTAGAAAAATGAGTGTTTTATTTAAGAAAAAGTAACAATTGTATTTGAAAATAAGAGTACCCTTGAGATTGTTTATTAAAAATATATCTTACTAATTTTTATCGACTTAATAAATTATTAAGTGTTTTAGGTATACATTAGAAGTAAGAATAGCTACAGTGTTGTACCTAAGTAAATTAAGTATTAGGAAGCAAAAAGTAAAAATAAGAAAATTTTAATCGTAAGAGAAGGTTTAAGGTAATAATCCTAAATAATAATAGAAATCGTTAAAAGATACGAATTGCCAAGGTTTTTTTTTAACTGTAATATCAGATAATTTTTTTTTACTTTATTAATGTTATTTACAACTATGTGTATACAAACATGTATGTACATAAAATTTATAAATTTGAGAATTGTTTTTGCGATGGCGGGTTCACACCATATTATGGTGTGAATGACTTAAGGGAAAACAGTACTTAGTAGTAAGATTCCCCTCACAAGTAACTTTTAAAGATTGAAAAAAAATTGTTAATTTGAGACATATTACAATAAATTAAAAAAAAAGTGGACTGAAAGGAAAATGATCCCTGTTTAGATAGTAATGAAGAAATAAGCAAAATATAAATCTTATAAATATTTTGAAGTATTTCTTTTTAATCAATAAATTGAAATTTATCAAGGAAATAATATTTCAAAATTAACTTTTCGATAATAAATTTATGTGTAGTGTATTGTAGACAGTTTATTTATGGCAGGTTGGAATATGATATATTTATAGCGGGGGCCTGTGAAAGCGGCGATCCAAGAGGTGCAAGAATAAAACAGCTTTTATACTCTTGTATATGTCGCTGGGAAGGTTGGATGATATCGATTTAAGGGGTGAATTCCATGGTTGGCTAAGCCGCTATGCCACCATGCCACGTTCGCGCGTCTGGTTTTAGCCAAGTGAGAGATAGAGAAGAGTTTTAGAGCGGTGAATGCAACGGACTGCGGTAACAGAGAGTAGACAGCCCAACAACTCGACGAGTGTAATGCAACGGTTAGGGTCGGAGTATCGATTGAAATGAGTCGAGTTGACTGTAGGCTTACGCGTGAGGGTGGCTACAGACTGGCTTAGGGTTACAGTCGAGGGGGAATCCCCTCGGAGACCATCAGGTGGCATACTAGAAGGATAGCCCTTTTCAACCGATACAAAATTGTCCACGCGATGATAAGACACGTGTAATATCTCACTTTTGTACACATTTCCCCTAAAACTAACATATGGGAATTGTTGCATTTTATTTACAACCCTTTCTTCTTTTCATCAACCCTCTTTGTTTATTTGGTATTTAAAAAACGGTTTTATTTTTTCAAATGTATTGCTGTGACATAAACTGCGGATAGGTTGAGTAAAAATAAAAATAAAGAATATCTTACAAAAAGAAAAACAATGTATTTTTTACCCTTATCCATTCCTTCAGTACATTGAACTGTTTTCCCTCACTTTTTTACCATACTTGTTTCAGTATAATAAAATACAAGTGTATAACAAAAAGGGTATCATGAGAAAACATCTAAAAATAGAAAGAAACATTTCCAGAAAACTCATGGCCAAATATGAGAAAATAGAATGATTAAAAAAACAAAAATCGGATCGGGAACTATGAGTATATCAGAAACAGAAGAAACAAATACCAAAAAGTGAATAAATTCTGTGGACCCATAGTTAGAGTGAATAAGGACAGGTTGAACAAAAGGATCTTTGACAGAATACACAAATTTAACCCAACAATAGGAATGATGAAAAATACAGATCATCCAGTACAATATTAAATGGTGTTTGTATTAAAAAAATTAGCTGCAAATTTCACACACAACTTACAGTATCAAGATAGTGCCTGCATCATCTTCATCAGGTGATGATGAAAACTGCTCCTCTGAGATCAGAAAGAGGAGGTCAATCAAGTAAAGATTGAGAAGGATAAAAATTAAGCAGGAGATAATGTGGATATTTTGAAAGTAAAATCCGATATTTCGTTTTAATACAGCGGTTATTTTTTTTTAAAAGTGCTATTTTGGGTCCAAGTAAAGATAGGGAAGTAATTTTTATACTAATCCATACATTTTTATTAGGTACACGTTATTTTATTTTTTAAACATTATAGAGAAAACTGTGATCTTTAGCATTTTCTATTATAAAGCCTACACTCGGTAGTACAACCCGAAGCCACTTGTTGCCGCGAAACTATTTCTAATTTTAAAACTAAAACGAGAATGAGAGAAATTCTAAAAAAAGAAGAAGAATCTTTAAGACTTACATAAACAAAAAACGGAAAGTCAACGATAACTGGATCTTAATGTCTAATTCTGAACTCTACCATAAAATCGAGCCAATTACTGAGATCATGCGGAAGAATCTAATTCTTCCTTTGGGCACTTACTTAGAATACCGGATAATTGAGTAACTAAAGTACTCATTTCTTTAATAAACTCGTGGAAAAATCTTCCAAGGTGGTTGGCCAAAATAAAGCAAGATATGCAAGAACTTGATATTGCTGAAGAAGATCTTTTATAGATATTTGAACAGCTTAAGTTGTTTCAAAATAAAGACTCAAAATACATAAAACAACTCGAGCTCTGTCGTCAATGTTCGTACAGAAAATCAGACAGATCAAATCTCAAAATATGAAGAATTATTAGGGAAAACGTAAGAATTTTAAAACCAAACCAAGAGGGATTTCTAAATTTGGTTCAAGTGGTCCAATGAGGCCGTAAAAACAAAACAAAAGCCTAGACTATAACAGACATCTAAACAGGAGTAACGGAAAATCGGTTAAAAGCTGAGTACTTTTTACGCATAAATTTGACAAATTTGTAAAATAAAAAATTTCAGAAAACGAATCAACGTAGAAAGATGAGACTTTAATTATTGCGGTAGCGTTAAAAAGAATTTCTGGCTTTTGTTAAATAGAACTTTTCAAATACAGCGGACTTCTTTCGTGTTGGGTACTTAGGTACTTGGATGATATTAACAAAAGTACTATATTTGTCTAAAGACTAAGAAGGTCTGTGTAGTCTATATGTAGTCTCGGGTAGAAATGTCCGGAGTCTGTCTTTATGCATTTAGCAAACCAAATAATTTGTTATGTCCGCCTAACTTTTGGTGTAATTTTTGATAGAAATATTTTATCGCGTCTCATATGTATGAGAACTTTAGGTCGTTGTGGAGAATTTCGTTATTTAAGCCTACGTATCAAAAACAGTCAAACTGCAAATTAATAATATTAATTGGTTTTGCTGAGCTATAAATTGCATAACTTTAAATGAATATGAGGTAATAGTTACAAAATTATAATGTTATGTTAGTAAATGTTTATATTATTAAACTAATATTGTAATAACGACGGATAATATTTCAGGTAATATGATATACTCGTATTTATAACAAATCTTCAATAATATATTAAAAAGGTTCACCACCGTATGGTTTACCCAATAAAACCACTAAAGTTTTGTATATTGCTATAAAATAAACCAATATTTAAAAAATTTATTCCACCCATGTGCATTATATATTTTTCCATTTTATTGTAAAGGTTGGGGTTGTACCAGTCATCTTAAAACTGTCCGATTGCAATAAGATCAATGTGTGGCCTAAGTTTAAGGGTAGAAATGATGTATCACAGTATCGATGTTTTCAAGTTATATTCCAAAGGTTTCTCCCTTGGGCGTATCCACTTTCTCAACCATTAGCAAATATGTTCTTATCCCTTAGTGAGTGTTAACCAAATGTGATGATTAATAGCCAAATATTTGATTAGTTCACGCCATACTTCTGTCTGATTTTTACAACATATTTCTGTTAAAATTATCTGATTTTAGTTCATTTGAAATAAAAAGGGTCAATAAAGAATTGTTTTTAAAAGTTATTTTTAAGTGTAGAAAAGCTTAAAAAAAACAATTCATTATCTGTGCTTCATTTGAAACATAAACTACCAGAAATACTTTACTAGAACATAATCTAAATTTTCTCAACGCAGTTGGAGTAAAACACTTGTACCACAAAATCACTTCCCATTTTCATAAACCATCACAATCAAAAAAACTGAATTCATTTATCCAAAAATAATAATTATGTATAATTATTTATATATATCTGTGCGTTAACGCATAAACGGTTGGTGTGGCGATGCTCATATTGCTGTGACGTCACTGCAGAACATTATTAATTATCTTACCGTAACAGAACACAAGGTCACATCGTTGTTTATTCGCATTCTTCAGGCGTGTATTCTTCCGTAGTGCTGAGTTTTCGATGAGTTCGTGAATATTTGAGCGCATAAAAATATTTTTCTGCGATTTCATTCGTAAGTGACAGTATTCAATATCAGTTACTGAAGCTAACCTACATATTATATTGTCGTACACGTAAAGAGAGTGCCTGAGGATGGCATCCCCTCAATTCTATGCAATACAGACCGAAGGGGAGGAGAGATGTTGGGAGACCCCGCAAGAGACGGCAATAATTCAACAGTTTTGTCATTGTTGTGAGTCGGAATGGGTGGGAACCCAATCCTCGATTGTGAGAAGAAATAGAAGAACTAAAATGTTAAAAGTAGATAAATGTGGATATGGCACGACTACGTTTACGTTAGTGTCGTAGTGTGAGGAGCGGACCAATTTAGCAGAGAGACGAGCACAACAACGCAGTTTATCTGCCATGGATGTACATTCTCTGTTCAGATTACTGTATAACTTAACGAACTAGAGACTGCAGATGAAGGCGGAGCATCGTGACCTAGATCACAGCACAGAACCAATTGACTTTCATTATCGTATCCTGCGTTGTCAAGATGTGGTCCCGCTGTGAATGACAAACTAACAAAAGTCATCTAGAGTTCGGTGAATCAGAGTTTGACTTAGCTAAGTGGCAACCTCACAACCGAACTTGGCTACTATTGGCTAGATCTCATCCACAGTCTTTAGTTCGTTGGAGTATAGGTACTGTGCTGTACTATATTGTTTTAGCCATCATAGTTGGCATGTAATACAAAATTATATGTATGGTTTTAATGTATAAATACACTGTTTAAAATCTTATACTGTATATTGTTATATATTTTGCACTGTGTTTAAATAAAAGAAGGAAACACCTACCCTAGGATATGGCTTTTAGTCATAGTTGGGTAGGGTCAATTCTCTCCACCTCGTACATTGGGAATTTTTGTAAATACATTACATCATTCTGAAAGAATGTAAATTTAAATAATTGTAAAAAATGAAAATAAAGTTTATTATTATTATTATAGTGTATTACATAAAAGAGACGTCAATACACAAAACTTCATAACCGTGCGCCGGATGATTGTGAAGATCTGCTCAGATACAACAAAATATTTTTTAACGAAAAAATAAATATATTTTAGTTAAACAGGAATTTCGGATAAATAAATTTTATATAAATAAGGAATATTTATCTACTTGATTACAAATAGTAATAACACATTAATTTTATGTAACACACTAATTTAATATCAATATGCAATTAACCCACCGGGTTGGTCTAGAGCAGCGTTTCTCAACCTTTTTAACCTCGCGGCACACTAACTAAAAGCCATATTTTTTCGCGGCACACTTGATTGCAAGTATTAAATTTCGTAGGTACATAACCTAACTGTTACTAAATATACTAAATAAACAGCATTCTACTGGGTGATTAAGGAACTTTTACGACTTTGGAAAAGTATAGAAGAGTATTCTGCAGTTAGAAAACGAACTCAGCTGCTAACTGTGCTATTTAAAGTGTTGAGATAAACAAAAAACTGTAATGATTACTGTAATCGTAAAGAAGACGACGTGAACTTTCGCGGCACACCTACGGAGGGCTCACGGCACACCGGTTGGGAATCGCTGGTCTAGAGGTAAAGTCATTGCCGCTAGTCAGCTGTTTAACAGCTGATTTTGGAGACGAAGGTTTCTGGTTCAAATCCTAGTAAAGGTAGTTACTTTTATACGGACTTGAATACTAGACTGTGGCTGCCGGTACTTTGATGGTTGGGATTAACCATACTCTCTCAGGAATTGTCGACCTGGATCTAAACAAGACTACACCTCATTTACATGTTATACACATTATCCTCATCTCATTGGGTCATGGGGTTGCTTATTGTTCTGAATTGAACAACAGATTACAACGTACACATACTAGGAATTTAAAAAAAAATATGCAATTAAAAAGTTAATGTCACGTAAGCAACCAATGAAAAGCTGTGCTGTTAAAATATTAAAGTACGATGAAAAACAATAGCTAATGAAGCATTATTATTTAATGAATAGAAAATGTTAAACTTTTTTACAAAAGAGAAGAAAGAAGGAACATTAAAAGCAATTTCATTTAATACCAACATGTAACACATTTAAGAAGGGTGAAACTGACACAGATAAGGCATGAAATGCCACGTAGTCTAAGCCAAAAATATTCATATCTACCGGCGTTATGAAATACAGTAAAAGCGTTCTCTGTTCAAAGTGAAACTACACGGTATCCTAAATAAATATATACACCGACTATTTCAAAGATTCAATTTATAATTTTAGTTTTGAATGACTGAACGATAAACTGTTTTTTTGGCTTCAATTTAATTTTTGTTTATAACTGTATAATTTTTAAAGCATAACTAGTAAATGAGATGGAATGAATGAGGAATGGCGGGAATGTGAAGTGAATGTGAATCGATCCAGTGACCGATTTCGGCGTGAAATGTTTCAAGGAATGTGGTGCCAATTTTTTTATGATAATGATTTCCAAACTATGATGGATGAATTTTTTATGAGTAATTCTTTTTTATGAAACGAAACAGGCATGACAAGTTAAATTGAAATGTTTTTTTTTGTTATTTTTATGGTGGTCGGAGAAGATCCCTATTTCACCTTCGTTTCAGTCGTTTGTTAACAGGGAGATCGTTAGTTGAAAGAGATTGGACATTTGGATTTATGTGGTCAATTGTCTTTGTGTGTAATGAGTTGTATGTTGCGTTGACAATGTCTCGACATGTTGGTATTTTCAGGTCTTTGTGAAGGGTATGATTGGTTACGTTAAAAGGTGCGTTTGTCATTACTCTAAGTGCTTTTGACAGGTTTCTTTGAAGAATATTCAGTGTTGTATTGTGACACGCTCCAAAAATTGGTCCACCATACAAAAACTGTTTAAAAATTATTTTATGTACCGTATATCCTCGATTGTAAGACGCCCTCGAATCTAAGACACAGCTTATTTTGGCAATACAAATTTTGGAAAAAATGAAATCTAGAAAAAATCATCCAAATCTTAATTCTGATATAAAGTGAAATTTTATTACCTGAAATGGGTCATGAAACAGAAATAAATGTAATACAATATTAATAAAAATAATAACTTTTTTGAATTCACTTTTTTGATTGAATATCACATAAGGAGGAAGTTTGCTTCCATCGGCAGTTATGCATAACATAATTAATATATTATTATTATTTTTTTATATTGTAATCGCATAAACAGCTTGGTTATTAGCGACTATAGCGACTAAGGTGGGTTATGCAACTGGAACAGTCGGTTTTGACTCGTGGAAATTTCCAGAGCCTAGAGCCAGGAATCGAACCCGGGACCGCTGCTTTGTAGGATAGCGCGCTAACCATACCACTATTGCGGAGGTGGCACATAAAAACAATTATTGACTGTGAACATTAATTATTTTTATTTTGTAATGGCATCTCTACTAAGTCAATTTTCCTACTTAAAAAATATATTTAGTGTTATTTAAAGAGCAGATTGTAGATAAATTTTTTTGTAATAAATCCAAACAGTAAACGGAAATTAAACTATCCACTTTCCAGTCTAGTATTCTAACCACTGCGCCACTCAGTTATCCAAGTTAAAACTTTCTTTACAATGGATAAACCAATATTGATTTAGGTCTGTTTACAAAGGTTCAAATTGCTCAAAAACTAAACACAGCAGAAAAATATGTAAATAGAAAATTTGTAGCATTATTTTACTTTTTAAAATTTCTCTTATACAATGTAACACCTGTTAACATGAAATGTTACTCAACTCTAGTTTTTATACCTATTTCACCACGAGCTATACTTTTCCCCCCTGTCAAAGACAGCCACTTACGCTGAAGGACTAAAATTCATGTAGTACAAGATGAAAATTTCACCGAATCGTTTTGCGATTACAATTTTTAAATTATACTTTGAAGAATATGGTTTTACATTTTATTTTAATAACGTAATATTATATCCAAAGACCCAATCATTGTGCACAACGATTGGGTCCAATGATTGGATCCCAAGCAGTGTTACATTACCAGATGCTAACAATTAATAAATCATTAATTTAACCTCAAATTTCTTCAAAAAATAAAACAACAATCGGATAGCAACTTTTTTTTAATCCCTACAAACATACTCTCACAATAACCAATGTAATATTCTATTAGAAAAACTTTGTTGTTCTTTTTGTTGATACCTACATAAGCCTTGGGCTTGTGCGTAGGTAATGATTTGCGGTAATTTACAGCTGAAAAAAATGCCAGACCTGACCGGGAATCGAACCCGGGACCCCGGCATAGTAGCCAGTTGCGCTGACCACTACACTACGGGCCGGCCAAAAAATATAACATTCTAAACTTATCTTAAATTGACTTTTTTGTTTTTAAGCAAAAATATTTAAAGTTTATAACAAAAGATAGTCTTTTGCTTCTATCTATAATATTAGTTTTGTTCTTAAACGTTTAATTGTGACACATGGGATTGATGTTTTTGAAGTATTTCCGGTTTTCGTGGTTGTACAACTAATAGCGCCAATCTCATGTCGTGCCCTACTATTTGAACCTGTGACCTACTCTTCGGTTTCATTTGGTTCATTACCAAAAAAATTTGCCTCACAAATGCAAGATGTTGAAAAGGGGAACAATGTTTTTATTTATTATTCTTGATCCCGCGTTACACAGTTTGGGAAACAATGATCTAAGTGAATACTTAAATAACTAACATTTTCCTTCTATGGTTTGATGATAACATCAAACCATAGAATACATTCCATACCATAGAATACTATTATAGATTACAGTCACTTTTGGAGAGTTTGTCTTTTTAAGCGTTAAAGTAATACGTATGTGAAGATTACACAGTTACACTCGAAATTTAAAGTTAGATTTGTGTACAATCCGGGAACCTGTTAATAGCCGATTCTCACTCTTCGATTTTGATGATCAATTGCAACTGATGAACTTTGTATGTTAAACTAAAATTAAACCTACTGTTATAGGTAGGCCTACTGTTTATTTGGAACACCATAGTTCAATTTTAATTTCGTCAATGAGACATCTTAGATGGCGACAAATGAATTGTCAGTGTTAATGTAATTTCTGAAATTCTGGTTAATACATTACGGGAAATTTACAAAATTACAAAAAATTTCCAAAAAGGAAATCACATGTATAGCGACATTATTGGGTTCTTAATAGGATTTAATGATGGCCTAAATTAGGGAATTTTGTTATTAAGTGACTCTTTTTATTATTATTTAATTTATTTACGCAACTATGTTTTTACCCACCGGGTTGGTCTAGTGTTTAAGTCGTAGCCACGAGTCGGATGTTCAACAGCTGGTTTTGGAGACGAAGGTTCCTTAGTTCAAATACTAGTAAAGGGTGGTTTACTTTTATAAAAATTTGAATACTAGACAAAAGTTACCGTTGTACTTTTATGGTTGGGGTTCAATTAACGATACTCTCTCAGGAATACCTGCCCTGAATCTGTACAAAACTGTTCCTCATATACGTCATCCTCCTCGTCGTCGTTACTTATATACGTCGTACGTAATCGTTCTTATTTTATTGGGTAATAGGATTGATCATTGTTCTTAACGTGAACCGATTGGAACTTATACACATTAAAGATAATAAAAAAATCTTTGTTTATGTAAACTATGTTTTATTAAGGTTTTAAAAGTCATTAAAGAGCTGATTTATAGATTCCAAGATTTATGATTTACTCATTCCATTGTTTAATTGAACAGTAGAATGCAAAGAAGTTGATCAGCTGTCAACTTAAATATCGATTAAACCAAATTAATTCAGATTTAACTGGATTAAACCATTCGTTCTCATTATTAGTTCCCATAATATACTATTGATAAATCAAAATCGACGTGTGAGAACCCTCGTTTAATGATTTAGAATCATATTTTGTGTCTAACGTCTAAATTCGAGCGCACAGTTTTTATTCATCAATTTTTTTAAATTAATGAAAACTAGTAATGATCTTAGTTGTTAGCAGGTTTAAAAGACACCACATAACTTTGAACTCTGGGTAAAGGGGTGTAAAGTCACATTTTGTGAAAATGGAGATATGTCAACCAACTGATTATGAAAATTTTTCTCAACATTTCGGTAAAAATATATACGTCCTACGACGGTTTTAATGGAAAATATGCTATTGTGAAAAAGAGATGTAATTTTAAGAAATTAAAATGTATTAGAGTATAGAAACACATGTAGACATGTATCCCTTTTCCCAATAAAAACTGTGATTTTTGACATATATACCCCTTTACCCAGAGACCACAGTTAATATAAATGACTGTCAAATATACTATATACAGTCAATTCCGGATAATTGGGGCACATCGGGACCGGAGCATTTTGGTCCAATTAAACGGCTGGCCCTAATAACGAAATCGTAAACTGTGGCGTATACGACACTGTATTTTATTAAAATTATCACATACATAAATTTTACATGCAAGTTCTCTCCACATGTATTAGAAACAAATATAAAAAGTATCAGAATAATGATTAACTTTTCAGCAAAACCTTTTGCCTTGGTTTTAAGCATTGGACCATTGGCAATAACACCTTGTGAAGTTACAGTGGTAAACCACTCATTCAACGCTTTTCAACAAATGGACCCTTTCTTCACGTTTTCTTTTCTGAGATGTTCCATGATCTTTTAATGCTCACTCTTGGCGTATTTTCTTTTCTTGGAGTACGATTCAAGCTATCATAATTATCAGTACACCGATTAGTTCCGATAGTTTACGTTGGCTTAAGTTAGGTGAATAGGTTTTTATTTTGTCAAGAAGCTTTATTCGTTCACACAGTCATATCGTTACGCGGCATTTAACTCACAAAGACGTTGATTAGTTGGTACTATAAGTACTGTAAGCCTCCGCATAAAAATATCAACAAAATGTGTGAAACGAAAGGGAATTAAAAAAAAGTATGCCTGCAGATAACAAAACAACCAGATCAAGAAACAGTGTGTTACAGTACACTCATGAAATCACAAAAACTGACGAGAAGCATGGAATTACGAACGTTCTGTGTAAGTATGACAAGTGACTACAAACCATAAGTAGCAAGGAGTTTACAGCTTGTAAGGTTGGGAAAAACTAGTGGATATGACTCACTGAAATTTTTGCAATCACAATTATGTAGCCTAAACATTGTACTGTAAACAACATCTTTGTTATGACTGATGTGTGATAACTGTTGTTTATCTGTCGAAATGTTCACTACCTCTATCCTTCCCATTATTTTATCTTGCCGCTTAGAACCACGTGTTGTTCGTTGGTGGCCTATTATGGTTCTAATAAAACACATATTGTACATACATCAGATTGGCCCCAATAAGCGGCATTATGGCTCGAATAAACGGAGTACTTATCTATGTAAATCCTGTTCTGTTTTTGTTCATTAAAGAACTGCCCAAAAAACCGGCTGCCCCAATTAACCCAGTGAACCAATTATCCAGAATCGACTGCACATATGAAAAAAAAACAATAAAAACTACAAGTTTATTGAGATACGACTACAATTATAGTTAACTCACGGAAGTATAAATTAAAGAAACAAAAAATAATGGAATACGGTAAAAATTAGTCAATATAGCGTAAATTCCAATAATTAAGTTAATTGATAGTGCAATTATGTGATTAAATAACAATAAAGCTGTATTGAAATTGCAATATAATTTAATATAGTAGATAATTATGAATTGACTATGATAGCAATATACAATATCAAACATCTGGTGATGCAAACATCAGATATTGCATGAGAATCTAAAACGGGGGCAGTTTGGTAGCGGATATCATTAATCTATATGTAGTACTTATTATAGAGGACGATTACTGCTTCTAGACCCTTCTAATCCTTAATAACATCTGGAGGCCTATTAGTTCAACCAAATGGAGTTAATTGCATTAAACGTTAATAGGCTAGTCAAGCATCGTAGAACTCTATCTTGTATGTCATCAGATCCCTATTTCGTACACTATTACTTACATAATTATTATTAGGCAGCATATAGTTACATTTAGGTTAGGTATTTTCCTTATTCTACTGGGTGCTTAAAAATCTTTTTAATTCTCTTAAATTGTTAACAGATAAAGGTAAAAAAAAAATTAAAAATTTTGTTTTCTTTTAAATTGATTATAAGTATTTTTTCTTCGCCCAAACAAAATTTTTTGACCTGTCTAAAACTCAGCATTTTATGTTAATACAGTAATAGTGGAAACCATGAGTAATAATTATTGGTTACAATAAGTTTAGGCCCACCCGTTGGTATAGTGGTCAGCGCAATAGGTTTCTATGGTAGCTCCCGGGTTCGATTCCCGGGTAGGTCTGACATTTTTTCATGAGGGTGTATATCACCCTCATCGCATTACTTACTCAAAAGTAAGGATCACTTATAAAAAATAAAAAGAACTTAAGAAAGAAGTACGATTTCGTAAAAACGCGGTATGAAGGCTTGAATTTTTGTAAAGAAGTAATATGGTAGCCATACTAATGAATTTTTTAAAATGATAACAGTTTAAAAAACACTAAAACATGGTAAGAAATGTGTTTATTATTTTCGGGATATTTTATAGCACAGTATTCTACAAAACCAGAAACCATTAATTTCTAAACCTGGAACGCCAGGTTTTGAATGGTGGCATGATTTATTTAACATATTATAACTGTCAATGTGCTGCCATACTAAGTTAATAAAACACATTACAAAAATAAGGTAGGCGTTATAGCACATAAGAACCCACTAATCCGCTTTTTAAACAGTTCAAATTTACCAGGTTACCCCAATCGACGACTCCCCAGAAAGTGGAGCAGAGATTTAGGATGCATTTTACAAACCATAAGACATTTTTACTCTAGGTAAACATATAAAAAAATATTTAAATAATTTAATCTGTAATTTTTACACATAAATTTTATCAATGTCATGACATTTAAACGTGAGGCTCCTGCTAATGAGTGGTGTTCTCCTCAAGAGTGGTAAAGGGAAGTAGCTACAAATATATTTACTGGTTGTGTAGAGCTGCAAAGTTTTTGATTTAATAAACTTTTTCTTTTTTAATTCAATGTTATCAGAAATGTTAAAACATTCAATTATCTATTCTGTATGGTTTTGTCTTATGTAGTTGGTTTATTTTTGGCAAGAGGATAAAATCAATGGATTTTATCCTCACACCTTTTTAGCTAAAGTATTTATCTTTGTTAATTTTCTCACATTTAGTTAATTGTTTGAACTAATTGGAAATAATCTTGATTTATATGAGCAAAATTGTTTAACACTGAACTCACAAGCAGACATAGCCAAATACTTTAGATCGCAGAAGACATGGAATACGACACATATGGATGAAACTAAATAATTAAAGCATAACCTTCAACAAAAGTATTCGATGCTCATCAGAAAATCAAAACTATCCATTAAAAAAAAATGTTTAAATATTCAAAATTATTTTTAGGCATATGAACGTATTGAATCCAATTATGTGAAACAGCCAGCACCAGTAATATCGAAATTAAACAGAGATTGCAATCTAAATCTCTACGAATAATCACCGACTCTGCATGGTACATAAAAAATAAAATATTACACCGAGACATGAACATTAAAACAGTACAAGAAGAAATTACAAAATACAGCAACATTTACAAAATTAAATTGAAACACCATCTTAATCACGAAACTATCAATCTTCTAGACAGTAAAACTGCTCAACGGGCTTTTTAAAAAGTCTATCCCACCGACGTTTTCTGAAAAAACGCTTTTATTTTATGTATTTTTTTGTATGCACTGAATTTAAATTATTGTTTTAATAATTTAATCAGACTCCGATTTCCTATTGTGTTAAACATTTATTACTTTATAAAGAAGGTATACCACTAGGTGCTCTTCTGACAAGTTATTTCCATCTCCTTAACTATTTTCTTATTGTTCCTGCGCGGAGAGATTGTACATTTTATTCTATGTATTAAAAAAAAATTTTCTAGCTGTTTAGATTATGCATGGAGAATAAATAATAAGTCGCAGATACATTGTCGTGATGAAAAAATCTGAAGTAAAGGTCCAATTAGTGCAAAAAGAAGAATGTTTTTGGTGTTTTTTTTTAAATTTTAATCTATAATTTTGTTTTTTCCGTCTCTCCGTCACATCCAGATGTCAGAAACTACAAGAGATAGCAGCAACGTTTTTTTTGGATTCGTAATCTACACAAAAACTTAGTGGGCCTGAATTGTGTTTAAATTTTCGTTTTAGACTGAAAGTGGCTCGAAACCGGAATTCACGAAATTAAAGTCAGAATTTGAAAATAAATTGTGTTATTTGATTCCTCATAAAGAGTAGATGCAAAGATCATTGGATTTGAAGTTCCTGCTTCAACCGGAAGTGGGCTAAAATCGAAAGTCACAAAATCAGTCAGAAACTACAAGAGATAGCAACAAACAGTTTTCGGATTCATAATCTACGCAAAAAATAAGTAGCCATGGATTGGATCTGAAGTTCTGGTTTTGATCGGAAGTTGCCTGAGATCGGAAGTCAAAAATTCAAATTTGGAATTTGGAATCAAAAATAGTGAAATTCGATTTCTCTTAAAGAGTAGATACAGAAATCATTAATGGTTTTTTACCATAAGTCAAAGGTAAGCCTTTCTAAAAATTGCCACCAGCTATAAGATGTCGTCTCATGAAAGGGATTTGTACTTTCTCTTGCCTATATGAATATACAGGAAGGAAAGTATTGTTTTCATGTCGATTTTTTGAAATCCAGTTTTCACTCGATCTACACGTTTTCAGACCCCCTGAACCCAAAAAACATGTTCCTAGCGATTGGTGTGTGTGTGTGTGTGTGTACGCGCGCGCGCGTGTGTGTGAGTGTGTGTGTGTGTGTGTGTGTGTGTGAACAGAATATCTCAACAACGGAACATCGTACGAACTTGAAACTTGAAACTTATGTTAGATACCACTACCGGACCCGACACGAGCATTTTCATCCAAATCGGTCAACCGGAAGTAGTAGTTAATTCGTTTAATTTTTCACTTTTTGCGATTTTCTCAAAAACGGTTCCTACGATTTTTTTAAAATCGCCTCACTTACTAAATTTTTTATGCTCTACAAGATAGGGTAGGTGCCATATCTGCTGAAATTCTAGGAAAAACTGTTTTCACGTAAAAATATTGTTTTTTCAGATTGCGACTTTAATATGCACTTTAGCGCAAAAATGTATAAAACAAAAATTGTAGAAAATTTAAAATCCTACAACCTTTATTTCAAACTTTTTTTGTATAACGCTTAGTTTATCGGTAATTAGCAATTTTTGTTTTTTTCTCACGAAATCGTGTAAGAAATCGATTGTTTCAAGATTTCAGCCTTAGTATACATTTTACGACAAAAAAGTGTAATCTTTACAGAGCCACGTTTGGCGTAAAAGAGTGATTATCCGTATTTTTAAGCCAAACAGAGGTCGATTTTCATTTTACGTCTTTCACTCATGATTAAAATAAGGTAATGTTTTTTGAGGTTTGTTTATTTCTAATGTTTATTACTAATTTTAGGTTATATTGGTCATTATTTGCATTGGCAAGAGAAAGTCGTGTAATTTTTCACACTAGATTTTTTTTTTTTATTTATGTTTAATCGTTTAAAATTTGAGGGATTCTTTTATGGGGAGGAATATTTTAAACACCCGGTGATATAGGGGTATTTAATTCGAGTGAAATGTTTTCAATTAAGATGCATCCGATATAACACCTTGTAATTATATTACTCTACACGGAAATTACCATATAAATAATTAATAATGTTGATTATTATTTATAACTACTTTGGAATTGTTGTTTACTTTATAGATATAGCTCTTTAAACGGTAGTTTGATAGTTACCATAAACTTTACTGTATTTGTTAATTAATATGACGAATAATTATTCGTATTAGTAATTAAAACAGTACTTTGGAAAATCAGTTTGTCAATTATATTAATGTTGAGTGATATAATTTCATGACAGTTATCGCAAATGTTTAATATTAACAAATAAATGTCATTATTGATAATTATGATAACTGATTTATAAGAGAAGAAACTTAAGAAATAACAATTCTATAAATTAAACGATTATTATTATTGTTTCTTAGTGGTAAAATGGTAGAATGTTCAGCAAAGTCATGGGTTCGATTTCGGCCAGGTACAAGAAAGTCAGACAACTTTGCTACACTAGTAAAATATCTTTCTTTCTCTTCGACGCATAGCCCTGTTTCGATATCATATGCTTTATTTTTTATAAGACAGATGTAAATCTAATATAAAAATGAATCTTTGTTTGTCCCTTATCCATTCCTAAATTATTCATCCGATTTAAATAAAATTTTGTCTCTAGATTACTCAGTTTCTGGAGCACGTCTTAAGCTTTTGAAAACCACTGATTAATAGAAAGAAAGTTAGGGGCTTACACGTTGTTTTTGTGATTTAGAAAATGTCAGATATTTAAAACAAAGGACAAATATAAACAGATGTTTTTGTTTGAAGAATGGTATGTATAAATGTATTATAATTTTAATATAATGTGGAGACGGTACGAGAAGAAATACGAAGTTTCAGTTGTAAATACATTAATCGTCTGAACAACCACTTAAATCACTTAACACTGAATCTCTTAGAGAACAGTAATAATGTCCATAGGCTAAAACGTGCTTCAGTACTGGATCTCCCAGGGCGATTCTGATAGTGTGGTTTTACAATTGTAAATAGTATAATGTTAATATTCTGAAGATGGTGTTTAAGTGAAGAAGGTGTTTAAGTGTGAATGTTGTAAATAACTGAATGAACATTTTAAAATTGTCTCCAGTAAAGTTCGATTTACATATATTTTGGAATCATGTGCTTATTATTTATTACTTCTAATTTTGTTTGTTTTCGTCTTAAAGGAGGTTTTTGTTATTTTTCTTATTTATTAAAAAAACACTATTTATCTAATTTTGATTGTAAATAATAATTAAGAACAGTAGGCTGTAATATGTTTTAATGTTATAATTTGTTAATTACACCAGTGGGTTGTAATTTTTTTATGAGTTAAATCTAATCGATAAGTTACATTTATTATTATATAGACTAACAAAAGATTAACAGAAATTGTAAAAACAACAGATTTTAAAAAAATATATGAAAAAATATTTAATATGATAATCAACAAAGCACAGGGACAAGCGATACAAGTTTGCGAATTACATTTGGAAAATCCATGTTTCTCACATGAACAGCTGTATGTGACCACCTCACGGATCGGAAAATCTTTCGATTTAATCGTTAACGCATCAGACGGAAAAACAAAAAAATATTGTATATCTAAGAGCACTCAATAAAAATAATGAGCACAGAATTGTTATAATGAGTTCTCTTTAATTCCCATTTTTGTAGGCGTAGCAACGCAGGGTACAGCTAATAAAAATTAAAATCCTTACCAGCGTTGTAGAGATCTTCTCAAACTTCTTCTTGCCGCAGACTTACAACACTGAGCCCGTTTTGGAATTTCATCTTTTATCATTCTTCGAAGATACTCGATTCACTGCGATAATAACTGATTTTCTTACACTTATTTTGACCAATCAAATAGTTCTAATCTGATACACCTATTGGAAGCTTCATGCAAAAAGATTAATCCTATTGGCTCAAACGGTTGTGACGTTATATTAAGCTCCACCTAGTACGCTCCATTTTTCCGTTCTGGGACTTTAATGACAATTTAACTACTGATAACAAACGAGAAGTCACCAAAAATGTGAATTCTATAAAATAGTTTCATTACTATAACCGATTTCTATATAATTATACTTAAATCAAACAATATAGTTATTTATCTTTAACATTTTTATTATGCAGTAAATTACAATAGCAGTTTCATGAAAGATATAACGACATAGAATTGGCTATTTGTATGGAAAATGGATTATTAATGGCATTATGACATGATATAGTTAACCAACCTAGTTACACTGAAATTTTATCGAAACAATTTTGTTATAAATTGCTATTTATTTATCAAATGTTCAGTAACACGCTACATTAGGTAAATTTTGCCAGGTAATACAAGGTGTATAGAAAATATGTATAAGTTTGAGGAATAATTCATTATATACTATATCAAAAGACTGAAAACAATATCCCGTGAATTATTTATAAAAATTTTCACGTTTATAATCAAAAGAGTTTTATAAAAATAATATTTTAAATTACAATATTATAGGAGTAATTAATAATTTTTATAAATAATAAAAAAAGGAGGAAACAAAAAGAAACATATTTACGGTTATGTACCGGATATTTTGTTTCACATATTACACCATTCCCTAAATTTTGTACAATATTTTATGTATTCCCTGTGAATCTAATCATAAACAGTTTATATAATACTAGTAATTGAGCAATTAGGTGGAATAAAGACAAAATTGCAAAATGCTGGTTTCCAAAAAACATAATTTGAAAGTTATGATAGTTATACTCTGAAATAGTTAATGGATTATTTAGAGCCTCGTAGATGATAGAGTGATATACTTAAAATTAATTTCATTAGTATTTATTTATTAATGTATATTTTAAAAAAATTAACATTAAATGAATATTTAGAAATATTTTAGAAGCACTTGATAACAGACGTATGTTAAAGTGTAGTACAAAGAGGTATAACTCCTGAACGGAAATTGATAGAGCAATTCTGTATTATTTACTCCGAAAGAGCGTGCTAAGATCTAATATTTATACATATTTTTTTAATTCTACAAAAAAAAAGCAATTTGACCATATTGTCCATAAATCTAATCTACCTTCTAAATCGTGCTGCGCGCGAGCTTCTTGACAGCTGGTGATTTAATGGTTTATTGTGTTTCCAATTTTTCACATTTCATTCTAAACTCCTAGATGTCAATAAGAATACCTACTGTGTGGCGAAGATTTGATTGCCCTTTGCGGAGAGGAGCAGAATCGTCCTGCTATTAGCCTTCTCAATAACACTTTATTATGTACCAATTCCATTGTACTAGTTAGTAGTAGTACATAATGAAATGTTATTGAGAAGGCTAGTAGCGGGCCGATTCTGCTCCTCTCCGCTAAGGAAAATCAAATCTTTGCCACTTAGTATGTCAATCGTTAGAGCTGTTTTTTAAGACTGCAGACTTAATATGCATTTTGAGACAAAAAAGTATATACTAGTAATAAAGGAAAAATTAAAGTGTTGTAATTAAAGGAAATTAACAACTTACAACTTTTATTTCAAGCGGTTTTTTCTATAACGCTTAGTTTAACGACAATTAGTGATTTTCCAAATTTTGCTCGTTAAAATTTTTTAAGATCGTGGTTTTAGTATGCATCTTTTTGACAAAATTGTATAAATTATTCAAGATATAAGAAATAAAAAAAATCTACAGTTTTTAATTTATAACATATTTTTCTACTGGTCCTAGTTTAGCGTCAATTAGTGATTTTCCATATTTCAAAAGTCTACAGAGATTGATTTTCATTTAGCGTTATTCACTCATGATTAAAATTAGGTTATATTTTAAATTTTAAACTGTTTATTAATTATTAAACATATGTTATATTTTTCATTATTTATATTTGACAGAGAAAGTCGTGTAAGTGTTTCACTCCAGATTTATTTAAATGCGAAAATGAAATAATCATTAGCATATTGCTTTATTCATTTAAACAAATGTTTACAAACTGGCTATAAAAATTATATGCTTTAGGAAAAGTATTTTTCTTTTGGCCTTTAGAAGCAAATGTTCCAAATTTATGGGCATAACTTTTCTTAGGCATCAGTCAGAGAATCCGCATACAGATTTTCAGAACTATAGTTCTTGAGTAATGGAGCGTTTACTAGAAATAATATATAAGGCAATAGGTAATTCTCCCCTTTAGGCACCCTTTTTTACCCCTGAAGTGAAAATGGTTAAAATGCAAATGGTGTTGTTTTCTGTTCAACCCCTGAGGAACAACTGTGCCGAATTTCAGTTCACTGGATTATCGGGAAGTTAGAGAATTGGTGATGAGTAAGTTAGCAAATTAGTAAGTCAGTGAAGAGTTTTGCATTTATATCAACATATTTAATTTGTACAGCAGATATTCCATTAATAATTTTTATGAAATAATTTTAATAATTTAATTTAAAAAAAATTGTAATAAAATAAAATTATAATATAGTATAATGAACTAAATATTAAAAATCTTGTGTGAAACATTCACGCGACTTTCTTCAAAGCCAATTTTTCGCTAATGTAAATAAAACATATCACCTATGTTTAACCATTAGTAAAAAAATGTAAATGAAAAACATAACCTATTTTTAATCATTAGTTAATAATTCATAATGAAAATCAAACTATTTAAACTAGACGCTCTAGAAGAAAATGCTTTAAATAAAATTTTTAGATTTTTTAATTTTCTATAACTTTAATTATATACACTTTTGTCGTAAAAAGTATATTAGGGCAGCAATATTAAAAAACCTGATTTTTTTGTAGATTTAGATGAAAAGTTACAAAAAGTCACTAATTGACTCTATAAGGGTTTTTACGAAAGAAAGCTCAAAATAAAAGTCGTAGGTTTTAAAAAGTCCTAGAATTTATTATAGGTAGTATACTTTTTTGGCCTAAAATGTATATTAAGGCCGCAATCTTCGGAAAATCTTTTTCTCCTACAAAAGAATTTTTTTGAGAAACCGTTTTTGAGAAAAACTCAAAAAAAGAAAAATCGCACGAATAAACTAGTAGGTACTTCCGGTACACCGATTTTTATAAAAATGTTCGTTTAGGGTCAGGTAGTGGTACTTAACTTAAGTTCTAAGTTTCAATTTCGTACGCTTATCCGTTCTTGAGCTATTTTGTTCTCTCTCTCTCTCACACACATACACACACACAC
Source organism: Catonia carolina (assembly GCA_035578175.1). NCBI lineage: Eukaryota > Metazoa > Arthropoda > Insecta > Hemiptera > Achilidae > Catonia > Catonia carolina. The sequence goes on along the minus strand of JAQMRL010000008.1, from coordinate 21,430,476 downwards.
ACGTCTTAACCAATCGCTTAAAACTTGTTTTTTGAGGTTCAGAGAGCCTGAAAACCTGCATATCCGTTGAAATTCGATTTCAGAAAACGAGATGAAAACAATACTTTTCTTCCCTATATATTCAATAGAGCAAGAGAAAGTAAAAAAATCACGTAGAGTTTTGTAAATTCACTTTTACTTTATTTTTTGTTTGAATGTTATACCCAGACGTACTTCAACATTTTATAAAATCTCATTAAGTTCATTCAAAATCTTATTAACTAAGTTACATGTAAAATGGATGAGAATAATAACCTACACAAAGTGTTTGTGATTAAGCAATATCATAATTTTCACCTTATAAAAGTACGCCTGCAGAAAACAACCTGTTGGAAAGCAGTTGGACTAAAATGAGGTACGTTGTAGAGTGAGATAAGCGATAAAATAATTATATCTTTTCAAAGCCCCTGTTAAAGCGTTCTGTTTCACAAATACGTTATTGTGTCTTGTCTCCTGTAAAGTGTTTTTTACTAATAAAGTAATTCACACATTTCAAAGTACTGGTTAAAGTTCTGAATAATTTTGGGACCAATTCGTACAATAATTAATTTAGAAGGATCTGCCACAATTTCATTACTGATGAGAGAAAATATTATACAAAGCAATTTTGAATTTACTTTGTACTGTAGACATCTAGTCGGCTTTTTAACATTTCTTAAATTAGATACTGTAACTTATTTGAAAGGTGTAAAAGTCTTTGGGACATATGTTTTGTTTTCAAATTCCGACTTTGATTTAATGACTTCAAGTTTTGGGCTACTTCTAGTCAAAACCGGATTTTCAAACTCAATGATTCTGTATCTTCTCTATAAGATGAATCAAATGACACTACTAAATTCCAACTTTGATTGTCTTCAATTCCGGTTTTGGGCCACTTTTGGTCAAAACTGGACCTTCAAACTCAACTTAGGCCCACTAACTTTTTGTGTCAATTACGAATCTGAAATCCGATTGTTGCTATCTCGTGTAGTTTCTGATATCTGGGTGTGACGGACGGACGTACAAAACAAGATGACAGATAATTTTAAAAATTGTAGCCAATAATACAATGTAAAACAAGAAACATATGATGAAAAATCATCAATATCCATTGTACTAGCTATTTGAATTAGAAATAAGTTAAATAAACTAAAATATTTATTTAAGTTTTACCTTTAATGGTGATTAGAATATTGAAACTACAGGTTGATGAAACATTTACAATTTGATAATGAAAAACTCTTCTTTAATAAATAGAATATATAAAAATATAATAAACAAACAGTAGTGATGTCTAATTAACAGAAACGGTTTTGAAATAATAAAAATTAAAAGGACATATCGGAGTAAAGGGAAATTGAAAAGCCCTATTAGGACAATAGAACACACCGCAACAGTTCATGGTACAGGATAACGATGGTTGTGTGTGGTCGTCGTCTGAATAGCGGTTGTATAAACAGGATCTCTATTCACAGGAATGTTTAAAATTCAGTAGGGTAGCAGCAGACAGAATAAAAAAGGAAATATTTTATTTTAAAAACACCAGTAGTCGGTTCGCCCTATTTCAATATAAAAATGTAAATGTTAAAAATACAACGTTTTAATAACATTATACTGCTTATTAAATTGTTAAAATTCAATTACATCTTTTTAAATACAATTAAATTTTTACCGTTTATCAGATTATTAATTTTACTGTTAAACATTCTCACAATGAATCATATTAAAAATTAAAAAATCGTCATTAAATGAACCCTAAAACTTCTAGATAGTTGCCTCACATAAAAACATTAAATAATAACCGAAAAGTAACAGCTTGAATTGATAATTTGTCAGTTACAATTTTTAGCTTGAAAACATTCGTTGTCAAGTGAATCAAAACTTTAAAATTTATTTTATTCATCACTTTTAAAACCCGTACAGAATTCAATTGTGGGGTACACTCAGCGCTTTAGATATAAAAATATTTGAACGTTTCCAATCAAAATCTTTTGTTGAGAGCCCTATCCTGAAACTACGGTATGTAAAAACCCCTATATCAATGGTTATATCAAAATCGATACCATCAAAAATCAGTTCTAATTTTTTTTAACAAGTAACTCTTTTGCAATCATTTAAAAAAAATATAAATATATAGTGTAAGAAAAGACAATAAAAGTCTGAATAATAATGTTCTTAGAATGAAAATATTAAAATAAAACTACTGAGAAGTGTGTTTTAAACTCTGTGTCTAAACTTCTTACATTTTTATACAATCTCTGTGTGTCCAAACTGTGAACAAAAAAATTAAACAAAACATGACTGAATTGTGAATTAATATCTTAAAATATGAAGTAGTTGAAGCTAAAGATGATAACGATTAGAAGTAGAAGTAAACAAATTATATCATTAACAAAATCATAAAGGTAAGTTCAATGTTTTAAAAGTTTCAATCTGTGAGTATCTTTGCTGTTTACAAGGATTACGAAAGGATTTTGGTCAACTTCTAACTTTTTTGAATATTTCTCGCTGCGTTGTTTAATTTTTTCTTTAATTTAGGGCAGGTTTAGATTATTGTGCAGTATTTCATTGATTACATACCTACATAAATTCAAGGCAAGAGTTAATTTTTTAGATTTAAATGAAAGGTTTTAAATAGAGTATCTCATAAGTAATCACTTATTAATTTCGGTATAATATGTAAACTCATTTAACGTACTCACTGTCTAACGTGTTATGTAACAATTACTATTTTATTTGCGTGATTGTAATGTTTATTCTTTCTGCATTATCATTTGAATCTTCTATTATTCAAATTCCAGAATTGGTTATAATAATTTGTTGTTGTTTCGGTCAACAGTCGAAAGGCTAGTTTCAACCTCTAGAGGTTTTACTTAGTAAAAACGAGGATTGAGGTGGTTTACTATTGCCTTTCTCACTAAGTTGAAAGGATATGCTTATCAGCATTTCAGGCACTCCAAAAAGCACATACTTTCCACCCTGCAAATGACATCTTCACTTCATTCACCACAGGGTCTGACGGTATAATGAAATTCATTACTCTCTGAGAAGATAACTCTGATTAGTGTCTTTTACACCTCTACCTCTTCTGTTCTTAAATAGTTCGGTCATATAATTGGCTGACTATGTCATAAGAAACAGAACTATTTTTTGTAGTTCTGGAACCAAGAGATCGAGTGCAATTAATGTAACACTTCACCTACCCGTTTTGGGAAAATGTGATAATTAATGCGTGTTAAAAAATTTTTGTTGATTCATTTTCTTAAAAAATTCGGTATTTGTATTAAATTTTCCGAATAACGAGGTACCAGTTAACAAAAATTGTTTCTGTAACTTTGAAATGTTTAATAAAACCTCTTAATTATCCAAATATACTGATTGCTCCTCATTATTACTACAACTAGAAAGCTTAAAAATGAACAGTTATGAGCGTTATTTTTTCAACCTCCGATTGCTTTACCAAATAAAACTAATGAGAATGATAAGATAAATATATTATCAAAAGTTACACATACATCCTTGGTTACTTTTCAACATTTTTCACCATTTAAATTGAGACATTTATCATAACGATGTACAAGTTTTCTAATACATTCTTCTTAAAAAGTTGCTGCCAGTGCCTTGAAATGCGTCTTCACGGTGTCTTAGAGCTCGTCGTTTATACGGAAGCTCTGAAACTGTCGAGAAAATTCACAGTAATCATCTGAATTTATCGTGGTTACAGAGATCCATTGCAAATAAAAGTAGAGGAATACTCACTTCTGGAGTTGTGATAATCCATGATAAAACACATCCTCACAGTACTACAGTAACAAACGGCTTCTTGACATATTTCAATCGGACATTTTTAATCATCCAGCGTGTAGCCCCGACTTAGCGCCGAGCGACTTCCACCTGTTCCCTGAACTGAAGAAGTGGCTGGGAAGGCAGAGCTTCCAAACAGGTGGCGACCTCTAAAACACCGTGAAGACCTATTTCAAGTCACTGGCGTAAGGTTTAATGAAGAGGGTAATGAAAAGCTTGCACACCGGTGTAAAACATGCCTCAATTCCAATGGTGATTATGTTGAAAAGTAACCAAGGAGTATGTGAATTTTGATAATAAATTTATTTTATTATTTCAATTAGTTTTATTTTTACAACCAATCAGAGGTAGAAAAAACCAACTCGTACATCCTAAAGATTTGTACGAGGTGTGGCTATTAAATAACTAGACTGACGTAAAAAAAATTATTTTAATTTAATACATAATCACTTATTGTCACCTTTAAAATACACTCCTTCTCTATCCCTACAATGCTCCATGCGAATTTTTCATTGTTGGAAACAGTGCTGGAAGTCATCTTCTGTCACCTCCTTCAGGACACGTGCCGTTAAAAAATGTTTGAAATGAAGCTCACAAAAATGTTTGTACTGACACTTTGTACGCGATTAAAAATGACCCAAATTTTTTGGAAACGATAATAACATGTGATGAAACGTGGTTTTTTACTTGTGACCCGGAAACGAAGTGCCAATCCATGCTGGAAGAGCCGACCTTCACCGAAAGCCAAAAATGATCGAATAAGCAAGTCAAAATTTAAACCAATGATGATTGGTTTTTTACGTCCATGGGATTGTGTACCTCACTGGTTCCTGAAGGTCAAACAATTAATCAATATTACTACCTTGAGGTAATTTCTAAACTACGTCAAAGAGTAAGGGAAAACGTCCCGAAATTTGGAACGACAAATCATGGGTTCTCCACCAAGACAATGTGTCAGCTCATTCCGCGTTATCTGTTAAGAGGTTCCTAGCCAAGTACAGCATCTCAGTGTTAGAACATTCACCTTATCCACCAGATCTTGCACCATGTGACTTCTACCTCTTCCCTAAGGTGAAATCTGCATTAAAAGGGACAAGAATTGAATCTGTAGAAGCTGTAAAAGAGAAAGCGGCACGTGTCCTAAAGGAGCTGACAGAAGATGACTTCCAGCACTGTTTTCAACAATGGGAAGTTCGCATGGAGCGTTGTAGGGATAGAGAAGGAGTGTATATTGAAGGTGACAATAAATGATTATGTATAAAATAAAAATAAAATTTTTTACAACGTCTGTCCCGTTATTTAATAGCCAAACCTCGTATCTATGGGTACTTTCTTTCAGTTTGTCACCCAACAAATTTGCTAGGTCAAACTGTATAAGTCCTTCAAACAAACTTTTATAAACTGAAACGAATAAGCTATATTTTAAATGTATGACAAAAACGTTCCTACAAACCTCTGTTTAAAATTCCGTTAGTAGTTTACAAATTTCCTACTTGTATTATAGTAGATAAAGTTTACCTTATAAAATATGCCACTTACGGAGAATAAATTCCCCATGCCGGAAATAATAACCATAAGCTTCCTTAGTAACATGTTATCTATTATACTCTAAACGTACGATATTTTAAATACCTTAATTGTCGGAACACACGTAAGGCGAAAAGTCATAACAAAGAACTTAGTTTCCTTTATGTTATAGAATAAAACTCATTTATTTTTAAGGGGAGATGGCACAATGATTTTTACTCAAAATTTCGATTTTTGGTTTTTTATGTTTTTCAATAGTTTAGGCCTAGATCTACCAGAAAAAAATTTAATTACGTCAAAAAAATAATTTTTTATGACGAAATTTAGTTTTTATCAAGTTTACACAAAAAATTATCATGTTACCGAGAACTAATATTTTTCACAATTTTATACTGCTCGTTTTAGTGCAAAGAGAATTAAATAAATAAATAAATTTTGCATTTATTAACCTTTTTGTTACAAAAGATGTTCAAAATGACAACCCTGAGCATCGATGCATTTTGTGTTCGACTGATCATATTAATATGGAGAGACGTCTGACGCAAAAGTTGTTGTCAATTTATTGCATTGATTTCTCGTTGAATGTTCACCTTCAGTTCATCAATATTGTGGAGATTAGATGCATAAACTCTCTCCTTCGTAGCCCCAAGAAGTAGCTCCAAAGAAATAAATCGCAAGTAGACAACTCTGGTGATAGTGGGGACCCCCGTCCTCTGGTGACAACTCGTTCATTCGTGAAAGCAGCATGAACCCGATTCAGTGAACGTTCGACGTGTGACATGTTGCTCCGTATTGTTGAAAAAAGCTGTATTCTTTCTGTTAATTGTACATAGAATTCTTCGAAAATATTGATGTAAAATTGTGTATTGACAGTTTTCAGGACTACCACTACTCGCGAGTGAAAACATTGTAGGGTAGCGGTTACGTTATGTGTTCGATTTTATATTACTCACCCGTTAGCTCTAAATAAAAAAAACATAATATATTTACAAAAAGGAAATAAAACAATGTTCTATGTCAATTTTCTTTTTTCTGAAAAATCGAACGGTAACTACAATATATTTCAATAACGATTATGCTAATTTCAGTAAAATTCAGAACGGTATAAAAAGGTTTTAATAAAACCTTACAGTGTAACAATTTAAATATTTTTTTACGGAATATTCAATTAAAAATGAAGGTGATATAAACGAATACGTTAACATAACTTGGCTTTAATTAAAACGTTAAACAAAAACTGAGTATCTATAATTAAGAGTAGAATAGATAATTAAGGTTTAATTGTTCTTGTTCTCTCTCCTGTAATAGATAGCGGCTAAATAGTTCCAGTAAACAAAACAACCGTTTACAAAGAGAGAATTATTTAACATACTATATACATAGTTTAAAGAGTTTGTAACGGAACGAAAGTTACATTTTTAGGCCTCGAATTTAAATTCAAAACCGTGAAATGAGTGAATTTAAACAAAGAAATAAAGTTAAAATGAAAATTACCTTTAAAACAACTTTTAAGTAAGAATAATAAGTGGAATAAAAATAATAGTATAATGTGTTAGATTATAAGGGTTTCAAAATACCGGTATTTTCAAAGTAATTATATGTATGTCAAAAATATTCTTATCCTATGTCTAGAAACTTCATCAATTGTAACTATTATTTTTTTACTTCCTAATGTCAGGTGATGTTTATAAAGTTCACTGATTTAGTAAAATAAAACTTATTTCTTTATGCAATGTGAACCGAGTATGCCGACCGGTCAGGAATTGCGTCCAAAAAACAGCAAAAAGGGTTACATAAAAAGTATAATTGGAACTTTGTTTACCTACTTTATTTAACATCTGAATATCTTATTTTTTCTTTTTTATTTGAAAATACCAAATACGAGTTATGTCAATTTAAGTAGGTACACATGAGTTATGAAATAATAGCCTTTTTTATGTAATATTATAATAAAATGTAAATTGTTTGCTTTACGAAAATTAGTAATAAATTTGCTTCAGGTTGGCCGATTTTCACCATTTAAGTTTTAAAAACATTTTCCTATCAAGCGGAAAATTCATTATTTATAAGTAAGCCTATAGAGCTATTATTAACATTTATATTTTTTGTACCAGAGTACTTTTTTCCTGTTGTGAATAACGAATTAATTAAAAATTATTTAAAATAAATAAAATTATTCTTTTCTTTAGTTTATTTTTTGTAACAGGAAAATTAAAAAAAAAATAAGATGGTCAATTATAACCTAATAATATGCTAATTTGTGCAGGAATTTTTTTATTCAAATACAATTATGAACTGCCTTCGTATAATTAATATACAGGGAGGTGAAGTACTGCAGTCGTCGAAAGTAGATGTTTACGTATCGAGGGAATTTTTCACTGAAATTAAGTTAAAGCCCGGTAATTTAGATCTACATTTTTTGACACTCTCGTTTGAGCGTCCCAGAATTATTAACCTACGTCACTTCGTTTTTTAAAAATCTTAAAATGTTTTAAGTCTTTAATAGTCTACATACGGTACTATTTTTACTCTCAGATGACAAACTAGTTAAAAAATTTATCTAAATAATACAGTAATCTTATAAAACACAGTAGAATATTTAGGATTGAAATTAGACATAACGTAGACATGGAACCGAAACGATTTTACCAATCGAAAAACGTAGTTCAACATCAGTAACAAAAACTACACACACTCTTCCGTAAGTAATAATGATCACAAACATGAAGAAATTGAGTCATTGTCCAGTGTGTGTTTTAACAAGTAAAAATAGGTGACAGAATGTAAAGTGATAAAAAATAAAGATGTAATGACTCACATAGAATCTTTCTTTAATTTTCTGTAACAAAAGTTTCCACTTCTTGAACGCAATCCTGACAAACTTTATTTTACAAAACTTAAGTGAAACTCAAAACTAAAAAACTAAACTTAAAATTTTCATTATCAATTTTTAGACTTGGACATTTTGCTAGTAAAATAATCTTGAAAAATGTCTAAATTCCTAGATTGAAATCGAATCTAACTCCAAGATTTTCAGCTTAAGATTTCATCACATGCTGTCAAAATAAGCGTTAAGATTTTAGGAATAAATTTACAATATATCGATTAAATTTACATTTTAGTGTAATGATCAGTGACCAAATCTCCCCAAAGGTTTTCTGTGGTTTCTATAACGCAGTAATATTACAGCAATAAAAAAGCAGGGTCTAGACATACAGCCATTCAGAGTTTTTTCAAAGGTAAAATTTTATGTACATATTCAGTCATCTAGGCACCACGATTTAAGGTCTCATTTCGTACGTTCTTATTGGCAGTTAATGTCAGAAATAACGGGGCTATGTCCAAACATAAAAGGGGGGTGATTTTTACGGGTCATTTTGTTCTGTTCGGCGAGTTCATTTATAATACCACAAGTTCCCTTCTGGCGGAATAAATTTAGCAGCATTTCGTGAACTCTGGCTGAATCTGAATTGTAGGTATCGAGGTACGTAATATAAATAGGTGTTCATTTATTTGCTATGCAAAAAGTGAAGAGAAATACTACAGGATTCACATGTGCAATATGATTTATTTATTTGTATCTACATAAATTTTATTCTATAATTTGAAAGAACATTTTACTCTTTCTTAACAATTTGTCGAACAAAAAGAAACGCATTTTTTATTAAGTTATTTTAGAAACCCTAAATTAAGCTAACTTTTAATCTATATTTTATATTTTCAATAAACATAAAAAATAGGAAATTTAAAAATCTGTTATACTCAAAAAAGTACGAACAACCTCAGTAGCGTAGTGGTCAACGTGCTAACCACTCATAAAGCGAAAGGTCCCGAGTTCGGTTCCCGGCTAAAGTCTGTTATTATTAAAAGTTAAAATCCACTGTTTCATACTGCCAGAAGTCGCTAAAGACCAAGATGTTGATGTGACACTAAATAAACTAAAAGAAACATATCATTTGTTATATTTATAGTATAATATTACGAATAAAATCCATACCTGTTAATTAAAATTAATTATAAAAAAATTAATTTATTTAAAGTCATTCATTTATTTACACTGCTTGGTTATTAGCGACTATGGTGGATTATTTGACTGTAACTGTGGGATTTGACTTGTGAAAATTTCCAGACCCCGGCCGGGAATCGAATCCGGGACCTCCATGTGGTAAACTTTATTTTATTTTTTAAAACTAATCATTTATGTGTTTAAAGTAACAACAAATTATTATATGAAACAGGATTATAGACTACGATTTTATGGGTTTAACGAGTAAAAACTTTCAGAACTTATAGCCATGAATCTAACCCAAGGTCTTTTGTTTTTAGCCTGACGCACTAACAGTTACACAATCTATTTTGATTTAATTAAAGAGATGATTAAGTAAATAATTTATGCTAGTCCTTCTTTCTAATGGTCCAGATTAAAAAAATGGGTTTATTCAATAAAAAAAGGACTTAGTTATGAAAAGTATTTAAATTTGTTGTTTCTTGGAGATTTTATGCATAAAATGAGATCTGATCGGTGAATTTTTAATGAGAATCAAAAATTTCTTCTCATTGTTCCAAAAGGAGAACACCATAGTAAAGTAGGCTATATTTTAAAGCAAAGAAAAAACCGATATAATTTTAAAATGTTGGTTTTGTACAAAAAAATGGTCTTATATTTTTTATAAATAATAATTTTCGGTAGGCTAATATACTTTAACTTAATGGGTTACGTATAAATTTCAATAAATCTTTTATGAACAAAAGAAAAAAAGGTAAAGTTAGGAAACAAAAGCAAGAAGAAAGTATAAGTAAATTGATGCTGTAAGGCTTACATATTTATTGAAGAAGGGTACGTTATAAGATGGTGTATAAAAAGGTCTAAGTAGCAATGTCGGAGAAGAAAAAAGTGATTCATTTTTTACTTAGTTTCCCATCATAAGAATCACGAGGCTAAGAGGTTTTTATAATTTACATTTTCCTTAAATAATGTAGTCAATGCTTCCTTGTATACTACAACGTGATTGTGTATAATAAAAAATTATGGATTTCATTTATGATCTGTCCTTTTTACGTACCTGTTATAATGGATATGAATATTTACGATAGTGTATTTGTAAAAATACTATGACACTTATTGCTAAAAATCCGTTTTGGAATCTAGGTAAAATAAATAATTTTACAAACTATCGTAAAAATTATAAGTATTTATTACACAATATAATTACGAAACATGTTTCCTATCACATGGTCAGCGAATTAAATGACTGAATCATTTAAGAACAGAAGAGGCAGAGGTGTAAAAGACACTAAACAGAGTTATCTCCTCTAAAAGTAATGAATTTCATTATACAGAAAGACCCTGTGGTGAATGAAGTGAAGGTGTCATTTGCAGAGTGGAAAATATATGCTTTTCAGAGGGCCCGGCATGCTGATAAGTATAATTTTTCACTCGGTGAGGAAGGCAAAATTAAACCACCTCACTCCTCGTTTTACTTAGTAAAACCTCTACAGGTTTAAACCAGCCTTTTGGCAGATGACCTAAACAGCAATAATTACAAATAATAATCTAAATTAATTCAGCTAATAAGTTATAATTACTACAATCATGATACTTAGAATAAAATAATAAACTAATTATAAAATATTAATGATATTAAATGAACTTAACTAGATTATCTCCTACTTAATGTAACTAAATCCTGCTTACAATAAATTATACGATACACAGTAAAACATTAGACCTTCTCCAAACGTAACTAGTGGGCCTACACAATTCACTCACTCAATGACAATTCAAGACTGAGACTAGCCAAACGGGTCGCGCTTGTATACGTAAACTATGGAAATTACGAGATAAACAAAGATTTACCATAAAATAATAAAAATACAAAGTCTTTCTGTTGGTTTCTAGGAAGAAAACACATCAGGATTCAATAAAAGATTACAACACCATTACAAAAAACCTAATTTTCTAAAACTAGATACACCGACTCTTCTCAAGTAGCCGTCACAACATAGGCATGTACGATACCTTACCATTTATACACTATATTTTCAAGCATTCGTTCCAAACAAGTCGATTTATAAACTATTATAATTTACATTAACACCTCTAAAAACTTAGCCCTGCTAGCTAATTTCGAAACAACACTTTCCCCTTAGATATTGTCATACCTTATTTAAAATTAAAGAAACAAGTATGAAAACATTTAGGTTTAGTTAGAGGTAACAACGACTAACCAGGCATAAGAATTGGTTGGCTATTAAATTATTAGACAATAACACTGAAAATTTTGTTAGATTGCAATATAAAATGTAGGCCTACACTAGACCGATACCGGGTACTCAGCACAGAAGTTTAAAATGATCTGGCCAAGGAATTTTCTGGGCCAAATATAGGACTCCTGTGATAAATACTAGCTTCAGCAAGTAATTTAAGTTTTAGAATCTTAAGCAAAAAACCTTAATAATTAATTTACGAAAAAATAGGATAATCATTTTAAATGATATACCAAAACATTTTAAAGAAAACATGGGTACAACAGCAAAGCTTTATACCTGTATATTTGACATTAAACGAGAGAATATTTTAATAAATAATTTGTTTACTTTACTCTTGTTGTACAAAATATCCTTTCCCAAGTGTACGACAAAACAAAAATGAGACAAAAATAAGATATACAAAAAGAGAGATGTTAAACAAATTTTTTATGTCCAACAATTATTTGTCTCTGGTATAAAATAAAAGTGAGTTAACTAAATTATGTACGAATAAATACTTCAGACAAATAATTTTGAGACTGTTTTTAATTTGACATATTTCTACTTTATTGTAGTTTCAGTCCTGTAAGATTCCAAGAAGTTTATTAGGGAAAATAAACTTATGAGGATTTATTTTCGCGTTATTCATTATTGTATAATCCTTTAAATTTGTCCACGACAAGATTACAATATAGCAATTAATAAAAATGTAATTATAATTTAAATACAGCGTATTGCAAACGAGTAAATTTATTATAATTGCTTATTTTGAATTTACGGAAAGAAAATGTGACTAAATTTTAATCAGTATACAAAAAACGATTGTTATAAAACGTAAAACACGGGATACGATTGAGAAATGAAACTTTAGGGACGAACTCAAATCATCTGGCAGAGAAGAAGAAAATTAATTATTTTCTTCTAAAACAAGGAATCTCTAATTTAGATTGTTCTTGGAAAATTAAGACGAGTTTAAAGCAGAAAATTCTTTAATGCTTTTTCGTTTGATAATATTTTATTTTAATCAAAATTGTTTGTGTTCGAGTATATCTAAACGTTGTGAAAGTGACATCATTTAATAGTATACTAAATACAAAAGTAATTTTCTTAAGCTCAAATTAGGCTGTACCGTAGTTATGTTGTAATTGGAAAATTGTCATAATTTAATTAAATTTTAACTTATCTATATAATTTAGTCTGGATTGTTTTGAAGAGACAATTACATTTTAGAATTTCAATTTGTAAATAAAATAAAATTTGTAATTAAAATGCAATTATATCAAATATAAAGTCCGTTTACGTCCGATTTAGAATTTTTGATATTATAGGTAGTCAAATCTACAATCTATTCTTACGTAAAATAATAAGTGAGTGTCACCGTCGACTCCTTTGATTTGGTACAGTGCTCCGGAGCAACAAAGCTTCCGACATACCGGCAGAGTGAAGCCGCCAATAGTTCCGACAGGGACGGCAGGCCTGTGTCGGCACTGCAGAGGGCTAGTAACAGCCCCTGCCGCAGCGCTCCGGTGACTATACGTATAACAGCTCTCCACCGAGCTTGATACTCCTAACGTAAAAGGGACCATTTTGTAAGGTTAAAGTTTAAGAAACTCCTTTTAAAAGCTACCTTAAGAAAAACATAAAAAACAGGGAGCATCCATCATCCAATTTTTCTAAACTACGAATTAAAAATAGGATCAGACATTGACAAAAATCTTCTGGGCAAAAACAACAAAACTGAGACGGAAAAAACAATTTGCTATACTGCGGTGATGAAAAATTAGCCGGTTCATGGGGATGTATTATTAAGTTAAATATTTACAATTTATTTATTATATCAATACTTAAGACGGCCGTGAGAGGATACGAAATCTTGATAAGTACTTCAACGTATATTTTATCTTATGTTGTTTGTATATGAAAGTTCTGGTAACGAAATTGATCTGATACCATTAAAATCAATTCAAATAAATTATGTAAATTTATAATGTATTTTTTTAAAAGATATACTAATAAACATTTTTTGTTACAATTTTGAAAAATAAGTCCTTTCGATGGAAGAGTAACTAAAATTTGACCTAAATAACGAAAAGAAAATATTAAAAAATCTGTTCAAAGTAGTTTACCGATTCCTTTCAGACAAAAGTAAACAAATACTAATGGGAAAATGGAGAAACTGATATAATAAAAAGAGAAATAATACTACAGTATTTACTTTTGAGTACTTATCCCAGTTTTCTTTACTAATGGAATGCTTTTTTTAAACCCATGTCATTAAGCAAATAATAAGAAACGTATTTTCATTCAGTAAAAGAATGAAAATGAAGAGAGAGTTAAAATGCTCAGAAAACTACAAAATCTATTCACAACTGTTTAATCTCCTTAAACGATTTTTATACTAATCAATATACAAAGAACCAAGAACATTTTTGACAAATAAATTAGTACTTGAACGTTCTAAAAGGAACAAAATGAACGAGAAAATATGAATATTTATCAGTAGAGTACAAATGAACACAGTCTAATTATACATTTAAACTTATAATATCTCTATAAAAATATTTTAATAACAGCAATGAAAGTTATGTACCGAGCTATAAAATGTTTAATAACACACTACATTCGCTTCATTAATGAAGAAGCATTTGAAAAAAACTATACGAATAACAAATTTAAAAATCTGGTGTGAAACACTCAAACAACTTTCTCTTGCCAATGCAAATAATTTAAACAATATAACCTAACATTAGTAATAAAACATTAGAAATAAACAAAAAACTAACCTCAAAAAACATTAAACTCAAGGCGCAAAATGAAAATCGACCTGTTTGGCTTAAAAATACGGAAAATCACTCTTTCACGCTAAACTAGGCTCTGTAGAGAAAAATGCTTTAAATAAAAGTTGTAGATCTTTTAATTTCCGATAAATTTGATTATATACACTTTTGTCGTAAAATGCATACTAAAGCCGAAATCTTTAAAAAAAAATCGATTTTTCACACGTCTTCGTGAGGAAAAAACAGAAAATCGCTAATTACCGCTAAACTAAGCGTTATACAAAAAATGTTTGAAATAAAAGTTGTAGGAAGTTGAAGGAAGTTGTTTAAAATCCCTACAACTTTAGTTAAATAAATTTTTGCGCTAAAATGCATATTAAAGCCGTAATCTTAGAAAAACAACTTTTTTACGTGAAAACAGCCTCACCAAGAATTTCAGCAAACAAGGCGCCTACCTGTCTTGTAGAACATAAAAAATTTTACAAACCAGGCGATTTTAAAAAAAATCGTAGGACCGGTTTTTGAGAAAATCACAAAAAAGTGAAAAATTACACGAATAAACTACTACTTCACGGTTGACCGATTTTGATGAAAATCTTTGTACCGGGTCCGTTAGTGGTATGTAACTAAAGTTTCAAGTTTCAAGTTCGTACGATGTTCCGTTCTTGAGATATTCTGTTCACACACGCACACACACACGCACACACACACACACACACACACACACACAGACCAATTGCTAAAATCATGTTTTTTGGGTTCAGGGGGTCTGAAAACGTGTAGATCCGGTGAAAACTCGATTTCGAAAAATCGACATGAAAACAATACTTTCCTTCCTATATATTCATATAGCCAAGAGAAAGTAAAAATGTATGAGAAAATTAAAATGATTCACGTGTATAAATTTTATGAAGAATGTGATAACAAATTTAATTAAATTTGTATATTTCTTTAAGACGACGCAAGTCAGCTGTTTAACAGCTGATTTTTGGGGACAAAAGTTCCTGGTTAAAATCCTAAAAATGTAGTTACTTTTATACGGATTTGAATACTAGACAGTGGTTACCGGTGTAGTTTGATGATTGGGGTCCAATAAACCATACTTTCTCTGGAATGGTCGGCTTGTGTCTGTACAAAACTACACCTCATTTACACGCCAAAAAAAAAAAAGGTTTAGGTCATCAGCCCAAACGCTGCTTTGAACCTCTTAAGGGTTTACTAAGTAAAACAAGGAGTGAGATACCATTTCCTTTCTCACTGAGTGGCAAAGTATGATTATCAGCACTTCTGAAAAGGATCTACTTTCCACCCTGCAAATGACACCTTCACTTCGTTCACCACAAGGCTGGCTGTTTAATGAAATTCATTACTTTCAGAGGAGATAACTCTGACTAGGAAGTATCTTTTATACCTCTACCTCTTCTGTTCTTAAAATGTTTCAGTCATATATAATTGGCTGATCATATGGCAAGAAATAGAACTATTTTTGTTGTCCTGGAACTAGCAAATTGAGTGCACATAATTTAACACTCTAACTGCCTGTTTTAGGAAAGTATATCTATTACCATTATAATATAAGTATTTTGATCATAACAGACAGGTGGAGTGTAAAATTATTTACACTCAATCTGTTCGTTGCAGGGCTAAAATAAATAGTTCTGTTTCTTATCGCATGGTCAACCAATTAAATGACTGAATCATTCAAGAACAGAAGAGGAAGAGGTGTAAAAGACACTAATCAGAGTTATCTTCTCTGAAAGTAATGAATTTCATTATACAGCCAGACCCTCTGGTGATTGAAGTGAAGGTTTCATTTGAAGAGTGGAAAATATGTGCTTTTCAGTGGGCTCGGTATGCTGATAAGCGTACTTTTCCATTTAGTGAGGAAGGCAAATGTAAACCACCTCACTCCTTGTTTTACTTAGTAAAACCTATACAGGTTCAAACCAGCCTTTTGGCTGATAACCTAAACAACAATATAAGTATTATGAAGGCTAATTTTTTATTTTCAGCGATTTTCCAAGTAGTTTCTATGCAACTGTGCCTCCAAAACGACAAGCGATTGGTAGAACGTTATCTATGAATTCGACTTTTGTAGGTGAAGCAGCGCGCTTAGGGATCAGATACTATAATACACTAAATACATTTTTTCAATGTTATGCAATCAGAAAATTTATACCTAGCAAAAAATATCTATATGGTTTGTTTTAGGTCACCAATCAAAGACTAATACCTAGAATTTAGTAAGTAACAGAAGTGCGATGGTTTGCAATTAGTCATTCTGTTAGTGCAGGCTTCCGAATTTACATTAATAGAAGATTACTGGACTGTCAGCTTAGAGGTTCAAGTAAGACTGATTTGGACTAAGCAGAATGTTACAATCCCACGTTCCTTGATATCGTATTGCCAACAACAAATACACAAAGTCTGTCTAAACCGTTACCTTTTAACTTTTGTAACTGAACACTTTTTCTTATTAAAGGGTACACGGAACGGAGAAAATTAAAAATTTTCACATATCCGGTTTTTTGCACATTATTAAAATTCAGAATTTTCTGCATCCAATGATGTATAATTTGTTGGGATTTTTGCAATTTTTAACCCAAAAAAATTAACAATATGTTGAACCCTTACGTTATTTTCTAAACGTTATCAGTTTGCATTAACACATCTTTTTTTTGAATGACAAACGATAAACTCATAATTTTGTTTTTCTTTTAAAACTTAAAGTCGGCATTAGACCAGCTGAGAATGTAAAAGTTGAGGAATTTCCAGATTATGATCCTGGAATGTATGAGGTAAGTATTTTGTAGTTCTTATAATGTGTTCTCTTTTAGGTTTTTCTTGTTTCCCGTAAACAGAAATTTTTGGTACGTAGGGAATATTTTCTCAGCCAAATGTGAACGGATTCTAATGAAATTTTTGCACAGCCTTTTATACCATGAATTAAATGTACTGAGTTAATATTATAGTAAAAAACTGTGTTTAAATATATATTTTCCACTTAAATAGGCAAAAAATTATGCTGTTCAAAAGTGGTAATTTCAAAAACAATTTTCTTATTTTCCTTAACAGTGTATAAAAAGATGCTACTTATTCTGTGGGTGTAGAGTAGTCTGAAAAGTAACCACAAAAAATTGAACAGGATAACTGTAGTAGTTTTTGAGAAAATGTTCCTTACATTAACATTACGGAGATAGGCATTCCGGGTACCCTTAATTTAATTAGTTTTTACAAACTATTAATAAAGAATAAACTGTACGCATATTGTAAATTCTTAAAATTAACACTACTTGTGTAAACTTTCCGGTTCTGATACTGCTACAAGATTTAAACTAGTTACTTTGGAGAACGTCTCCTTGCCATCAGCACTTGAGCCTTCAAATGAATTTAAATTTTCTGCAAGGCTACTACCAGATCTGTAATTTTTTACTAAAAAAATCAATAGACGTAATAAAATTTCTAATAGTCAATTAGAAATTCACTGATACAATGATTGAAAAATAACTCACGTTATAGCCGTTTGCTTTATAAGTAAAACCAATACAAACAATGCAAAAACAAAAAAAAAGTTATTACGAGAATTTCGAGTGTAAATAAATAATGAAAACATATTTTGATCAAACAACAATGGTGTAAATACAATGTAAAAATAATGTAAATGATTATAAACGTCACAATGAATATTTTACGATAAAAAAATTAAACAATATGCAAAACATTTCCATAAAAAAAAACGGAATGAGTTTTTCTGTTTGTTTTAATATTGCAGGCAATTCGTTTTTAATAAAGCTAAAGTAAACTTTACATTTCATTTTAAATGGTACATTTGACTATAAAAGTAGTACCTACATAGCAATAATTTTTTCAGATTGTATAAATGGTATTTTATTGTTTAATGTCACATTTTAAATACTGATTTTTAAAAATTAAATGGTAATAAATGGTAAATATAAAACAGTAAAACATTTACTTACTGGCAAATTATTTTTTTGGTTATATTATGTATTAGATCATAAAAAATATTTAATCAAAATTTCAAAGTTTGTTTAGTAAGGTTTGAAACAAAAATATGTAATAAAGTATAAAAATCTGTTGAAGAAACAACAGAATAAAATATTTATTGATTCATTAAATATTAAAGGTGTTTACTCAATTTAATTTTTTTATACAGTACGTACCAAAAAGTTTTTCACTATTTGGGAAAGTAATCTTGTTCATCGGTGCTAAAATACTTTATCAAAAATGGAAAATAAAAATTAACGAGCTAAAATCTTCACAAGTAACCTTTACGGTTAGACGAAAGTGACCACCTGTCACAATTAATAACGTTCAAATTCCACACAGCAATGACGTACAAAGGGTTACATCTTGACAGGCAACTGACGTGGGGTTCACATATTACAAAAATTTAAAACGTACTTTTATTTACTGAAATGATTATTGGACAGATGCTCAAAAATATATTTACAGAATAAAATACAAAATTACAAAACAGTTATAAGACAAATGTAGACCTACGGAGTACAATATGGGGTTTTGCTAAACCATTAAAACTGTTAAAACAAAAATTATTCAGACAATACAGAACAAACGTACACAATACTCAAAGCACATACAGTATGTACATCACAAAACCTTTTTTAGGTTAACTGTACAAATATAACTATTTGTTACCGTAAACAGAAATGTTGGTATCTCAAAAATGTGGTAAGACTATTCAAAGTGTAGAACAAAATCTAATATGTAGTGTAATACAATGTTGTCAAGTTGAAGCTAAAGAAAAATGCCTTTCCGTGCCTCTTAACAAAGCCATGAGCAAGCGGCTAACTTTTGTGATGTTTTTTCTCCCATTATTCGAAATGTCCAAAAGAAAATTAAAGACGTGAAGAAGCTATTATTCTTCAACAGTTTTGTAGACACCAGGTAAAGTAGGAAATGTTTCGATAGATTAGTGAGACTGATAGTGAAGGCAATAATGATAGCGATAGTAAAGACGGTGATTCACTTCTAGAAGAATTTGTTCCAATAGATAAGGTAGATGGAAATTACAGTAAATCAAACATTTCTTGTAATGTAATTAAGTTATAGACTATGTTACAGGTCAGATTTTTTCTTATAAGGTTTATGAAGAAAACATTTTTTCGGCAATAAACAACAGGTTACAAAATGTATGTAGTAATGACACGGTAGTGAAATGTAGTGTTTTACTGTAGAGGTTGGCAGCATTGTCAAATTTTGACTTCCTTAACCGGTTCGTCTGATTTTGAGTTTTCAGTCTCGTTTTAATATTAATAATATATAATTACGTACATATTTGTTCATAACAGGTAGGTGGAGAGTTAAGATATTAGTGCTCGATCTCTAGTTCCAGGGCTACAAAAAATAGTTCTGTTTCTTATCACATGATTAGCCAATTATATAACTGAAGCATTTAAGAACAGAAGAGATAGAGGTATAAAGAACACTAGTTAGAGTATTTTTTAAAAAATTAATTATAGGCCTATTACTCGTAGATAAATAATTTTTTTTAAATTCAGGACTCCCACACTTCCCTACACCCTGTCGTCTCCTCCCACAGAACAGTGTGCAGCCAGGCACGGAAGTCCGTCAGCAAGTAGAACGGCAAACAGCTTTAATATACTTGCTATATTGAATCATTATATATTATATTTCACTACTCCTATTTATTATTACCCTTTTCCAAATTTACCAAACCATATATCAACATACTTTGCACGAAGAACGTCTGAAGACACGAAGACATGAACACAAACACACACAACACGCAGGTACAAAGCGCTTGAACATAAAAACATAAATTATATCAACATACTATCACACTCAGTTACGTCATATCACACTCCTCAGTGATTCCACCTTAAAAATATCAATTTTCGAGTTAAAAAAGTCCACTCCGTTTTCAAAATCATTTGTAATACCAACACAACGGGCCAGAGGTGAGGCATTATTAATTTCGTTAGATGCAACATACAATAAAAATAATCTATTGTTTGTTGCATCTCCTCCAAGGTAATGAATTTCTTTATACAGCCAGACCCCGTGGTGAATAAAGTGAAGGTGTCATTTGCAGGGTGGAAAGTAGATACTTTTCGTAGGGATTGGCATTCTGATAAACATAAGCTACTTTTCCACTCAGAGAGGAAGGCAATTGTAAACCACCTCACTCTTCCTTTTACTTAGTGAAGCCTCTAAAAGTTCAAACCAGCCTTTCGGCTGATGACCTAATCAACAACACACAGTGGTACTTACGCGGGAAAATTATAAACAAACAAAATAATTAACGAAACAATACTTCTTATACACATTTTTGGTAATAATTTTTTATTTTTCTTTAAATCCCTAATGTGTTTTCGTTGCAGTATGTTCAGTTTAAGAACAATAAGCAACCCCATGACCCGATCAGGTGAGAATGACTTGTATGACGTGTAATAGGCGTAGTCTTGTACAGACTCAGGCCGACAATTCCTGAAATAGTAGGGTTAATTGAACTCCAACCATCACAATACACCAACCACTGTCTACTATTAAAATCAGTATAAAAGTAACTACCTTTACCACAATTTGAACCACGGAAACTTCGTCTCCGAAAATCAGCTGTTACAACAACCGACTTGTGGCGAAGACTTTGCTAACTAGACCAACCTGGTTTGTTAATAGTAATAAGTAAAGCGGTAATAAGACTCAAATATAGTGGGGCTAAGTAAACGACTTTGTCTAACCTAACGAATGAATCGCATTAACAGATTGACTTCCACGGCATTTTTTGAAATTTTGCTTAAAAAACTCATACCTATTTTATGGTTCCTTTGCTTTTATTAATTTATTTTCTTTCAAGTCTATAGTATTGTAAGGCTTAAATTTTTTGACTCTGTTTTTTAGATGGGAGACTAATCAGGTACTCAATAGTAAAAACATCAAATTTACTCTGAAAGACTGATGTGTGTCTTACTGAAATTGTACTTGTATTTCTACAAAAAATTATTTGTATTTTATACATAATTTATTTTGAGATATTTTTTAATTATCCTACATAATTATTTATATCGATGATGCGCTTTCTATCAAGCAGTTGTTCGGCGAATGATTAACTTGAGTACCATGTCTACACAGGGGCACCGACCAGAGTCAAGTTTTACAAAGTAAAACATATTGTACTATGAAAACCATAAAAAATTTAAAGATAAAATTATTTTCATTATATAATATTAAAACATGATTAATAATGCAATAATAAATTATACTAATAATAGTCAATATTACGTAAAAGTAATAATAAGCGATCAAGTTTCACCGACTCATTTTTACTCGATCCGATCAAGGGATTCACGAACCATGACTTAGGAAATGTTTTTCAACTCATTTCTAACAGCTCAGTATATGACTCAATGCAAACGAGCATCTAATCCGTCTCAAAATTCTATTAAAAACACTTTTACGTGAGAGACGGATCAGTCTTTCAAAAGTAAATTTTTCAGAACTGGTGAGAGACATATATCTCCTAGGAGTCAACCTGTTAAATGACAAATCTGACATTACCGCAATCACAACCAAGCGCACATTGATATGATTTCTATAATAATTATTTTTTAATACCATGTAGCTCAAAGTACTCAAAGTAATAGTATTGACAAGTAAATTTTGTCTGTATAAATACATACAAGTAAATCAACTCAAATAATGAGTATAAAACCATTACCAACTAAATTGTAACCAAAGGTAAATTACAACTCAAATGTAATTGAATACATTACAGGGAGAATACATTCAAATTTGTTTAAAGTAATAGTAAATTTACAGTTAAAAGTTAAAACATAAATGAACTGTCGGTTGTTTATCGAAAAGCAACTAGGTTATATTAGCTTGACAACAACGCTGGTGGTTTTAGAGTATAATGTGTTGGTGAAAACGGAACTGAGTTTGAGCACACTATTTTAGTACAACGTTGTATAATAATGTAAAGCTAATCGTGTGTTACGGGTAATGAGCTTTATTCAATGAAATTGGTAACGTGCGTGAAGGCCTCTTATTTCCTATTAAATACTCTGCTGATAGAATTTGCTATAAGTTTAGACTTGTTAATACAGTGGCTCATTTAACTCTTCAGATAGGGTAGGGGCGATGGTAGGTCAATTTCATGCTCACACTTCCCTGCTGTTTCTATTTTCCCTTCTACGTTCCTTAAATGGAAGTTTAAAGATTAGATGTCTTTTTATTTTTTCTTTATCCTATTTGTCTTCTTCATTTAGTTTGTAAGTGCAAAGGGTTATGTAATTCTAATTTATGTGGTTAAGTAAGTTTATTTTAAAGATTTTCTTTAAAAATCAAAAACTGCTGAGTTACATAATACTCTGAAAATTTCTCAGTTATGTTCCGCTTTGAAATAATTTTTTTTAAATTCATTCATGAGATATGTCAAATGTTTGTGAAATTTATTCCTTTACATTAAACTTTACGACGTTTCTTCAAGCTTATATCGAGTTAACCAATTTTAGTTATGTAGTAACTGATAAATTGAACAACTTGTCAATGTTTCGTTGTGTTACCAAACGCAAGGTAAATAACGCCGCTTGCTTAAGCTGCATTCCACGAGTCAAGTTGATTGATTTCAGTTGAGCAGCAAAAATTGAATGCGACTTGAATCAGTTTTGGTTCATAGTACTTTTCAATTGAAATCAAACAAACCGTTTCAGTGTTACAATGGCGTTGAAGCCAGCGGAGCGCGAAGTTTTGCATACTATAACATTAATGTCACAAGAAGATCTACGAACAATTCTATCAAGTAACCGTCGAAAGTGTCGTTTTTTGTCTTAATTTTTTTCAACTGATTGTCTTCATTTTGTTTTTTATGTCGAAAATTACTAAAGATGTAGGGTGTTACAGGTATGTAGATATGAAACGACTTGCACAAGATAGAACAGCTTGGAGAAATGCATCAAACGAGTCGAGAGACTAATGACAAAAAAAAATCGAAAATGGTAAAATCAGAAATTTTCATTTCTTTTATTACAAATCTCAAAGCATTTTACCGCGCATTTTTATTTTTGTAATTATCGAAACGATGGTTTTAAAGACAAAATTGTGCTTACTGTATAGTTAAAATTATATTAAAAAATTATAAAATTGTATAGTTAAAATACTGTATAGTATAAAAATTTGAAAATCAAGCTTTCAGTCCACCTGACACCCATTTATTTAGATATTCGAAAAACGGCACGAAAAACACAACACGGAAGAACACCTGCACTCGATACGAGTTAAAAGCAAACTGACTGGCCAATTAGGCGGTCTGGAGGGTTCACACGTGTCAATACCTGGTTCAAGTCAAAGATGATTCATCACTTGAACGATAAAGTTTGACACGGTCAAACTTTTCTTGACCAACTAAAAGTTGATCAACTTTATTGAAACAAAAGTTCTCACTAGGTGTTTCATTCAGCTTCTGTTGATCAACTAAACTTGACTCATGTGAACGTGTTTTTATACATGTTGAGTGCTTTCAATGTTACGTTTTCGAACTATAAAATACAATGGTAAATCTTGTATATTTTACAAATTCTTGTGAACAGGGTTTATTTATTTTTGTGTGTGTTTGTATTGTATAGTGAAGCAATTGGAGTAACTGTGTGCAGACTTTTTTGTTCAACCGTTCTGATTGTACACCGAGTTTATGGAGCAGGTATCGAAGATTCTGCAGAAAAGTGAGTACAATTGTTTCATTCATCATTCTGTAGTACGTTTTGTTTTAGCACTGAGAGAGTCGCAATATTATAACGGTCCATATCTTTACTTTTATGTTTACAAAATTATGGAATTTTTAATTTCTAACCAGAAAAGTATTTTATATATGTAGTTGTACAAAGAACGTACTTGTGAAGATTAAAATTGTACAGTACTGAGTAATAATTTATAAGTTATTAGTTTTAGTGAAAATATTGGCTTTTCTGGTCAATGTTTACGCTTACTTTTAATTGGCCACTCTGTGCAAATGCCTAGTTTTCTTTTGCGTTCGGTGTATTAGAATTTTTTACCCGTAAATTCTTTACAAATAAAATTTCTTTTGTAAATTCCTACTAAAAATTTGGATTTATCACTATAATGTATTTTATTTTACATGCGTGCAAAATTCAGTTATTATAGTAATTTAATTTTAAAGTAAGGCTAAAACTTTGATGTGGTGGAATTAAAGAGAAACTTCTGTCGTAGTAAATCTAACAGAAGCCTTGTTTCATTAATGAAAAATGAATTCAAACTTAATTATTGACAACGTAGCTAACATACATTTTCGTTTTATATTAAAGTAGAAAACTAAACCAAACACAAATGTAGGCTTAAGCTATTAATTTATTTGGACGCCAGTGTCTGTTTTAACTCGGTTTTGCTAACGCAATAAATAAATAAATCTAAAGGACGAACTTCGACGACATAATTTACGTTCTCTAACTAACGCATTTCACAGCCCATTTTATAGAGCTTTTCAAACTCTCTAACCTATGAACATTCTGTACCAAGATATTTAGAGCAACAATTTATAGTTGCTACTGTTAACCAACCATGTAACGTTTTTCTTCTTTATTTTTTTATTTTATTATACTTCAAATATACCCGATTTGATCGCGTTAACAATTTTGTGTAAGTAGTACGAAATAAAAATAAGAAGAAGTAACTTCAGTCACATCAATACCTAAGTTTTTAGCAAATTCAAGAAGCTTATTACAATAAAACATTAACGATAAAAAAACTGTCATCAAAATTTTCCACATATATACGTACAGTATACACCTACAATTTTATATAAATTTCCTAGTATTTTGGAAGTTGCCTTTTGTGCCACAACAGAATATAAGGCTAAATTCATTGAAAAATATTACAGTACATATTTTTAAGTGATCTTATTGTGAATACAACAGAACCTCATTTATCCGGATTAAATAGAGCTTTAAGTTGTCCAGATTAATGAAAATTTGGATTAAAAGCTACCCTAATATTATGAAGCTAGCTGTAATTAAACTTCCTACACAATAAATAATATTCAGACAATTTTAAGATTAAATAATATTAATCGGTAGAAGAAAAAATATTATTGTACTTGTAATACTTATTACGAAATAATTTGGTTTTTAATTTTCTGTTTTTAAAGAAATATATTTGTTACAACTCAGGTTAATGAAACAGTTTCCTAACCGACCGGTGTTAACGAACGCAATATTTTAGGAAAAGGACAGCCCTAATGAGGGAAGTTGGTATTAATGAGTTCGCAACATATTTAGCGTATCATATTTGCCGTCTCTCACATCCGTATTTCGCTTTTCGCTCATTATAACGTTCTTCATCCGCTTTCCGTTTTTCCATAAATCTCATCACTCCATCTATAAACATATCTAAAACGGCAGACCATGTCACCTGAATTATTCTCTGACGATTCCAATAACCTTCGATGCCAACTGTACAGTAACTGTCAGTCCGCGCATGAAGTCATTTATTTAATTTTTCTTTAGTTAATAATATAAATTGTTTTTTACCGAAACTACTCTTCAAATTACTTTGTTCAGGATGTGTTTCAATCAAAAATTTGTTGAAAATGCAAAGCATAAGTTTTTTCTTCTCATCAGTCCCTTTGATTCATTTCTCCTTACAAACATACATTCTTGAGTATTGAATTATTAATACTTATCATAGTTTTTATTTTATTTATTTATTTATTTATTTTATTTAGTAAAATATAGCTACATTAAAATTACAATTAACTACTATACTAAGCTATGTACAATATTTTAAACTAAATATACTTACACGCAAAAACTCTTCTTCACAAAGAGTTCAGTCCGCGCATAAGGGTATACAGAACAAAAAAATTAAATCACTCAAATACTTATAACTACAATAAAATTACTAAGTTAAATACTAAGTTAAATTACTACAGTTAAATAGGTTACAAAGATTGCGTTAAACATAATAAAAAAAAAAAAACATAAAATAAATGATAAATTCAATTACATTTTACATAAAATATCAATATTATATTTTAATTTAATAACAATAGATTTTTAAAAAAAACTAAGATGGATATTTGTAACAGAGAAAAAAGATTACACATATATATAACTTTTATTTTATAACTACTTTACAATAATGTATTTTAACTAACACAATGTAAATATTTTAACTTTATGGGAAATTAATTCAATAAATGAGCATAAAGAAACAGGTAAACTATCGCAAAGAAAAAAGTAAAAACTAACATGAACAGTTATTTTAAGACGTGAAAAAGTTTCTCAAGTTCTTGCTCGTAGATCGATAGTATATGATATTTTAGTTTATGTTTTAATAGATATAGATAATCTGTCTGTATGTAATCTGTAATGTTTCAATAGATATAGATTGATAATAGTTTTCTCCCGTATCTTACCTGATGCTGAAACATAACTTTTAGAAGTAGACGTCACTGTTAGAAGAGACGTCACTTTTAGAAGTAGTCAAAAGAAACTTATTGCTAAGTAAAAATTCAATAACACACAAATGAAAGAAACTGAAAATTTATCTCCAATGTGTATACGTTGCAATCTGTACAATTCAGAACAATAAGCAACTCCATGATTCAATGAGATCAAGATGACGTGTAAGTGAGGTATAGTCTTGTACAGATTCAGGCCGACCGTTCCTGAAAGAGTACGGTTAATTAAACGCCAACCATCAAAGTACATTAGTAACCACGTCTTTCTAGTACTCAAATCCGTATAAAAGTACAGTCCATTAGAAACAGCAAGTATTACTTAAATGAAATAAAGAACAGAAGGAATTTTGTAATCTGCTCATACGTTAGTGCTACTACTTAAGAGATTTTTTTGTGTTAACTTTCCCTGTAAGTTAATGAAAGCATTTTAGAAGTTAAATTAATAATGGAAAAGAAAATAATTAATGATTTTTCCAATAACACACGGAAAATAGAAATCAAATTAATTAATTAATTATTATTTTATTATAATTAAAATTAGGCCTAATTATTAAATATTAATGCATTAATTAAGCACATCTTGTGTATCGAATGCATGGTTTACTGAACGCAACCATAACAAATGCCAGTAAAATAATTATGACAAAAATTCCATATGATTTTCGAAATTACAAAACAAAGATTTATATTTTATTTTTTAAGAATAATTAAAAGAGAAATTTTACTTTCGAAATGGGACTTTGAGATAACAGACATTACGATTTTTCTACACAAACAAAACCCCTATTTTTTACTTCAACCCCTATCGTAGGGGTTTTATTCAGTGAAGTTATCACCATTCAGAGACTTACTACCATGATATTTCGAATGGACTGTAACTACGTTTACTAGGATTTTAACCAGGTACCATCGTCTCCAAAAATCAGCTGTTAAACAGCTGACTCGCGGCGACGACTTTACCTCTAGACCAACCCGGTTGGAGAATTTTGTAAATTACTGTAATATATTGGGTCTTATTACTAACTGAAATTGTTACCTAAAACACTTTTGACTACTTCTAAAAGTGAGATTATGTTTCAGTAAGATAACAAATGTAATATTTCAATTTATTTTACATCAGATTGACCTGAAGTAGGTACTGTTGGATTAATCGTTTAAATGCAGGCTTTTGTCTTTCTGCTGGTTTTACAAAACCATAGGTTTTTGAAAAAAATCAAATGGAAATTTTTAGAAAGCCATCATTTTGAAATTTATTAAAATTGATTTTATTAAGATTGGATAATTTTAATCACTTATCATTCGGACATCTAATTTTTTTTGAAGGCGAAAAACCAAAGCGGGGGACATTTAATGCCAAATTTTAAGTTAATATCGTAAACGATTATTCAGATATGAAACAATTTGTAAAAAAGACAAACAGACCTACAGACAGAATATTAGACACCTGAGACCAATGTTTATGTGTCAATTTCTGTTTGTCTTGACTCAAGGAATAATGTTACAAAGCGGTTCCAAAGAGTTCCCAAACACCTAGTATGCTAGTGCATATTGTTTTAGCCTTTACCATAGTTTATTACCCATCTAAATTTATATTTTACTTTGAATAATTATATAGTCAAAAAACGTACCTAATTTTTTATTTTGATTGTAACTTTTGTTCAAGAGAATATTTATAAACGGTTTTGACACATCACAGTTTAATCTTAAAGTTGACACCAAATTTAACATTGTGAGTATAAATACTACAGACATTATGATTTTTCTACACAAACAAAACCCCTATTTTTTACTTCAACCCCTATCGTACGGGTTTTAAACATTTTTTAACAAAATGTTGTTCTTTTGTTATCAGTTTTTTTCAATGTATATATGAACTTTAAGTAAAGACCATAAAAGTCTGAATAATACCGTTGATAGACTGAAAATATAAAACCCACTCTGTAGTGTGTTTAAAAAAAGACTAAATTCAGAACAAAAACCAAAACTAAACTTGTCTGTGAACTTTGTATTAATATCCTGAAACACGAAATATAAAAATACTTTTATGCTATAAACTGGATGTGGTGCATTACATTGAATAGTTTATAAAATTGGCTATAACAATCAAATGGAATGTTAAATTATTTGCACTCGATCTGCTATTTCCAGGGCTACAAAAACTAGTTTTGTTTCTTATCACATGGTTAGCCAATTATAAGACTGAAACATTTAATAATAGAAGAGGTAGAGTTGTAAAAGACACTAGTCAGAGTAATCTCTTTTGAGAGTAATGAATTTCATAGTACAGCCAGAGCCTGTGGTGAATGAAGTGAAGGTGTCATTTGTAGGGAGGAAATTAGATACTTTTCAGAGGGTCTAGCATACTGATAAGCATACTTTACCACTTAGTGAGGAAGGAAATGGTAAACCACCTCACTCCTCGTTTTACTTAGTAAAGCCTCTAGAGGTTCAAATCTGCCTTTCGGCTGTTGACCTAAACAACAACCATACGAAGAAAACTATTACAATTTATAAGGAGTAAAAATTTTCATAAAAAACACCACTCTTTCATTTAAGAAAAATACTTCACTTTTACAAATGTATTTTTTAATTATTAAATATTTATTAACTAAGGTTAGAATTTTAAAGGTTTTATTACGTAGTAAGAAATAGCAAGATTGTATTTTATGAATAAAATAAGGAATGAGCTGTTAGAAAAGGTACACCACCAAGTTTGTTTATATCAAAATGTAGTCGCTTAGCTGCGCCATGTTTTTTATTCTTCTTAGCTTTTTGTTATGAATAAAAAATGCAAAGCTGTTTGCGTCTCATGAAATGAGGTAGCTGCCTTATCAAGTACAACTCCCAAGACGTGATACAAAATTTCATTCTGCAACCCTAACGCACCCTTTTTATAATAAAAAAGTCGAATGAATGAATAAAATTATAGGTTATATTGAAAAAAATAAGAGAAATCGATTATCCAAAAAATTAAATTTTTTGACAGGGAAACTGAGATTACCCTGTCAAAAATATCTTTGACATGACAACACCAGTAAGTGCGTATACAGATTATGATTTAGATTGTTCATTTTGGTGTCAAGTTCATATTAAAGCTGAGGACTTATCAGTATAATGACAAGACCTGTCACTGTGTGCCGTGGATTACAATTTCATTATGAAACATACCATGTTACCGAACAACGATGCGTACGCAAAATTAGTTAATGTAACACCAGCCGATATTAATAGCTTTATTGTAGAACGACGTGAGTTACAATGAGCTCATAAATTTGTAGTGCTTTGACATTACAATCCTCGTACTAAAATAGCTAATATTAAAACGAGTACTTTGGTCAACCAGTCATTTTGTTAGACGAAAAAACAAATAGTTGTTTCCCTACATATTAACAAGTTACTTTCTGTAAAAAAAATCTGGTATGAAACACTAACACGACTTCTTCTTGCTAATGCATATGATGAACAATGCACCCTATATTTAATCATGAGTAAAACATGCAAAATAAAGACAAATGACCTAATTTTAATAATGAGTGAATGACACAAAATGAAAATCAACCTCTTTACGATTTAACAATAAGGAAAATCAGTAATTCCCTCTGAACTAGGCTCTGTAGATAAAAGAAACTTCAAACAAAAGTTGTTTTTTAATTTCCTAGAACTTTAGTTGTATACACTTTTGTCGTACAATGTATACTAAGGCCGTAATGTTAAAAAAAACAATTTTATACCGATTTCGTTGGAAGAAAACACTGCTCTAATAAAAGTTACGTTTTAAAATGTTCTTAAACTTTTATTATTTTGCGGACACGGCCGAAAAAGAGGCGTTAAAGACCCCACTGATAGATAAACGTCTCTTATCTCATACAGATATCAGGAGGCATGAGCACAACCAAATTAAACAACACTGGAACCAAATATGGTCTCGACATCCTCCAACAAAACTTCACCACATCAGAAAACACATTTTTGAAAACTTTCAACCTCACTTGGAGCTACAAAGGCAAGTTCTACTTACACGATTACGCATTGGACACTCCACTCTTACACACAAACACTTACTGAAGAAAGAAGAACCACAACATTGTACACATTGCAAGACGCCACTTACAATCAAAAACATCATCAGAGACTGCCAAACTACACAATCCACACGAACATTATTCAAAATTAACAACATTTTAGCTTTTTTAGCAACATTTTTTAAACTTAATTTAGTAGACAAAGTAGCGGTTCAAAATACAATAATTTTTTTTAAAATTTCACAAAATTTCAGATTTGATATAATAGTAAAATCGCATATTTAATTTTTCATCGTGTCATTCTATTTTTTTATTTTTTTGTTGTCTAAATTTCAATTGAACAAAACTAATTTTTCATTATGTTTTTATATATATGACCTAATTGTGTTTGTTTGTCTTCTTTGGAAATTTTATACTACATGTATTAATTATATGTAACGTGGTCGCTAATGACCTCGTAGTCGATGTGACCTTAAATAAATAAATAAATAATAAAAATTTTATTATTTAGATTTTGTGTACACTTTCATGAAAAACCATAAAATCTCTAATTGCTGTTAAACTAAGCGTGGTACAAAATAATTTTAAAATAAAAGTTGTAGATTTTTAAGTGTTCTACAACTTTTTTATTTTAAAATTATTTTGTACCACGCGTAGTTTAACGGCAATTAGATATTTTCTGGTTTTTCATGAAAATGTGTAAAAAATTGGAATTTAAGATCCGGCCTTAGTATGCATTTTGCGCCATAAGTGTACACAAAATATAAATAATAAAAGTTTTAGAACATTTAAAAACTGAACTTTATGTAGAGCGGTGTTGTAGGTTGTAGGTTTTTAAATGTTCTACAGCTTTAATTTGTACATTTTTGCTGTAAAATGCATATTAGCCCTATAGCCGGCAATAAAATGTTTCTAGACCGGCAGAGAATTTTTAGCATATAGGTCAGCGAACCGTAAAGAAATCATTAAAAATTTGCTATAAATTACAAACCGTATCACGTATCAGAATAACAAGAAATCTTAGTAAAATAAAATAAATAAATTATTCAAATTTTAATCTGATAGTTAGGGGTGCTGAAGCTATTTGAAAATAATTTTTAGACAAATTTTTTTAAATTTCAGATAAAACTACAGTTTAAAACTTTCTTATGCTCTACTTTCAAATTTCATTATATACGAATCGTTACTTTTAATGTTTATTTCAAAATAAAAAAAAAACCGATTTTGTGTTCAAAACGGAAGAAAATATATACAAAAACACATCGTGTAAACCAAGAAATAACCAAATTCAGCTGTAGGATGGCGTGGTTTCAACAGAGAACACAGGCAGAATATGCAACTAAAACTCTTGTTTTATACTTAAAATTTACTCTATACATTACTGAACTATTGTACAAAACAGCAACGCTGTCTGTAGATGAATTTAAAACTAAAACGACAACATTGCAATGCTATGAAGCAAATCCGATTTTGCGACGCGACCGGTTCCCGAAGCGGTAACATCGTCTCAAAATCGACTACTGCCGGCTCTTGGGTTAAGGCCGAAATCTTAAAAAACTCATTTCTTTCTACGAACGAATGGCATCCCAAGAAATTCAGCAGACATGGCGCTTACCCTATACAATCTAGAATAACAGAAGTTTATATTCTGAAACATTCCGTAGAAAAATTTTCATCGAAATTTATTTCCGTATTTCATTGTTGAAAGGAAATCTGACGGGTGTTATATGATTAGTGTTCTGTTGCGTGTTTGTATTGAATAACCAATGATTAACAGTTATTTCTATCCAGTCATGTCTGAAGTCAATAATATATTATCTAGACAGAAAAAGTAGAAAATCAATAACAGTATTCAGGTTTATGAAATAAATATGAAGTTCTCACTGGCGTCACAACAAAAATTGTATTACAGTTTCGTGTATTACGAAACTTATCTTTCCAATAGAATTAAAGAAAAATTACAATCAAATTAATTTTTTTAGAATTTCAAATAAATTTATACAATGTCTAGTAGGCTATATATCGATAAACACTATGAAGATTTTTTAAAACTTAGGTAAATTACTATACACATTATAATAATGATTATAAATTTAGATTTAGTGTTCAATCACTACGTTTCCAGTTATATGTACGGTAGTTTAACTATCAAACTTCAGTTATTCTAAACCACAGGAAATATGATCACATGAATCGTGCCAAAAATTTAGACTCAAACATTTTATAGAAGAGGTTGTTAAACTTCACATTGTTCATTAATATCCAAAATTAATTTTCTCGTTCCATATAAAAGTTGGAAGATTTCTATTTAAAAAGCCCGAGTAAACTTTTGTTTGTAATATTCTTTATACAGAAAGGGTGAAAAGTTTGTTACCGGCTTAATATAACAAAAATCCGGTGTGAAACACTCACACAACTTTCTCTTATCATTACAAAAAGAAAAAAATTTGATTAGCAGTACGCCTACTTGTAAAGCAACAGTCACCCTGCAAAAAAATAATTTTAATACAGTAGTTTTCGCATACAGTGACATCGGATACAATGACGTATCGCTTAGTGTGACCAATATTTGATGGAAAGGTTGGTCCGTTACTACGGCCGATATAAAATAATATCGTTTACAGTGATATCGGTTAAAATCACGTATCGGTTTTAGTGACAACTGTATGAAATTTCAACCATGTTGGTTTTCTCTCAAAAGTATGATTCAGCGTGTTACTCATTGTTTTGTCCAGTTTTACCGTGTTTTTTTTAATAGCGTAAGGTCTCAACATGCATTTACAGTAGTTCTTTGAAAGTTTGATTATTATGAAAGTTATATATGGACGAAACGAAAACACCTTCAGCTGAAATTCCATCAATTGCGCTGGCTCTTAAGCAGTAAGTCTCAACTTTTAATTAAAAATAAAGTTCACTTATATAAAAATTTTTTAAACCAGTTTGGAGTTAACGGATTAGAGATATGACCGAGGTACAGCTAGTTCATCAAATATACAAATACCGCAGCACTTTAAATCAAAATGCCTGAAACTGATCACTGAAGCCCCATGGTGTGTAACCAATGAAATATTGCACAACAATCTAAACCTGCCCATTATAAAATAAGAACTTAAATAACGTAGTGAGAAAAGTTAAAAAAAATTTCTTTTTTCATTTTATTTTATTTTACAACTGTAAAAATACAACCAGCAAAAAGGTTTACATTGTGCCAAAAAAAACAACCGCTTTAATGACTTTGAGGAGGACACCACCCAGAGGTAGCTCTCCAGATAATGAAAAATGTATTACATTTTAATTTCATATTTTTGTACACGTAATTAGAGTCATGTAAATGTATTAAAAAAAGTTAAACTTTTTTTATTTAACTTATTTATTTACAATCAGCCATTACAATGTGGCTTTAAGCAAATCATTATAAAATAACTAAACTGACGTGAGCGAAGTAGACAGCCTTTGCTCTCACTTCAACTAAATAAAATAATAAAACAAAGTTAATAACAAACTAAGAAAAGTTGCAAAGGTACAAAATTAACAATAACAATGTAAAAGAAGTAAACAAAAAATGAAATAACAAATGTAAAAGAAGTTAACAATAGAAAAGTAAAATTATTTTTTTTAATTTTTTTATTCCTAATATGTGTACGTTGCAATCTGTTCAATTGAGAACAATAAGCGACCCAATGAGATGAGGCTGATATGTATGACGTGTAAATGAGGTGTAGTCTTGTACAGACTCAGGCCGACAATTCCTGAGAGAGTATGGTTAATTGAACCCCAACCATCAAAGTACACCGGTAACCACTGTCTAAAGTTCAAATCTGTATAAAAGTAACTACTTTTACTAGGATTTGAACCAGGAACCTTCGTCTCCGAAAATCAGCTGTTTAACAGCTGATTTAGGCAACAAATTTACCTCTAGACCAACTCGGTGGGTTAAAATAAAATTTTGAAATTTCACTTTAGATTAAAATGGAGTAATGAAAATGAATGTTGAATTTAATTTCGTGTATGGATTAAAAACGTTGGTCTAAGTCGAGGATGTGATATCTTTTGAGGCGCTTCGTTTCCTTACTGTCGTCTAGCAAATTTAATGCCAGGTGGTTCTGGTGGTCGTTAATCTTAGCTGGTACCGAAGGCTCAGCTCTCTTATGTCTTCTGTTATGGTACGGATTTGAAGATGGTCATGTATTTCCGAGTTTCTTATAAACCACCTAACATTACTCGTCATTTGGAAGCGTTGTATTATTTCTAAAATGGATCTGCTGGATGAATCCGAAAGCTAAGCGCCATACTTCCAAACAGGCTTGAAAATTGTTTTATAGATCAAGACCTTATTTTGAACAGATAATTGTTCGATGAAATAAGTTAGATGAGCATCAAAATTCTTTCGCAGTCAACTTCCTCGACAACAGCGAATATACTCACAGACTGAAACGTTTTAAAACATCGGACTTACTTTAAGATTTTGTTAATAATATTAAATTTATTCAATATTTTCTACTTCTATTACTATTCATCGTCATATCATAATTGACATCGTAATCATCTCCATCATGGTTAATGTAATCTTCAACTACTTCGTGTTTCAAGTTATTAATGAACAGTTCACAGTTTAGTTTTGTTGTTTATTCTGAGTTTTATATTTTGAAACACACTTAGTAATGTGTTTATTTTCATTCTAAAACCGTTATTATTCAGACTTTTATCATCTTTGATAAAAAATTATATTTACATTAAAAAAACTGATTGCAAAAGAATTACAATTTTTTCAAAACAACTTAATTTGAAAACATGGTTAAATTAATTTAGCCTAAACAGGTTATATTAAATAGGACGATTCTTGGTCATCTTACATAAAACATAGCTTTCGTAATATTTTGAAACGATTTAAAAAGTAAAAATCAATAACGTGTAAAATAAAAATAGAATATTAAAATGACTGGGAGTATAGTGCAACTACCAAAGGCTAAATTAGGGTAAGCAATTAAAATGTTCTGTATTAGGGTTAATTTAAGTCGCCAGTTTATACAGCCGGAAGTGTTATAGAACGAAACAGCAATATATATTCTCGTACACAATGAAAGTTCTCATTTTAGTTTTTTTCATTGTACTGTTTGGCATGCATATTCAATTTCTGTTGAGAATGACAATAGGGTTGACACGATCCTAAAGACTGAATAATAAAAACCCTGTCCTTGTTATAATAGTTTTGTAAAAAAATAAACAATAAAAATTTACCTTCGTAATGGTTTTATACCATGGTTACATATCCGTCATTAATATCTATACTTTTTCTACTTCAAAATTTTTTTAAACTTTTTATTTAAAATCATACACCGTGAATAACTGATGTGAAAAATTAATTTAAAATTTAAATTTGTTTCCATCTAAATATAAATGATAAAGATATAATATTTTGTGTGACGCGTTCAAGTCCTTGCTGTTGTTTCAAGAGATAACTTTTGGGTATTAAAAAGGAAAATAGAGTAAGTTTTAAAGTTAGTGTTATATTTCGAGCCGCAATGTTCTGTTTACATACTTTCTCTTGCATCATTATCTACCCTCGGTAAACTTCAGATATTAGGCCTTCCAGCCCTTTCACTTCTTTAACTTTTCACCCCTCCAATTTAAAGTCCAACATCTTTGAAAGTGAAGCCGTATTTTCACCTTTTTGTATTTATTAATTCTATTTAACTTTTATATTCATTTCCCCTTCTACTTTTGTTTATAATTTTGTTAATGAACAACTTTTGTATTTCGATATTTTAAAGAGTTTATTCAAGCAAAAGTAAAAAATATAAAAATTTCGACTTCAAAGTATGAAATAAAATATAAATAAAAGAAATTTTTGTATTAGTACTTTGAAATAAAGAAAATAAAAGAAAAAAATTAATGTATTTAATTACAAGAACTCGGTAACAAGAACCTTGTTACCGAGTTGTACGAAGTCGACAACTTTTTAAATTAACTACATTTAAAAGAGAAATGCTATTTGCATTGAAATAAAGTTGAAACACTTGTATTAATTGCTTAAAAATGCATCTCAAAAATATGATTTCTGCCCCCACTAAGGTCAAGGGGCCCTTCAACCAGGAATTTGAATAAATCAGTATAGCGTGACATTTTGTGGTCTTATTCTAAAGTATTTATTTCTCTAAGATGAATTATTTAATAGCGGATAATTTATTTCAAGCATCTTATTATCTTAACATGTTACTAATTGTGTAAATTTTAAAGATACGTTTTTGTTTAAACTAAATGGGACTGATGCGTAAGAAAGTGGGGAGTTGAATATTGCAACGTATAAACAGATATAGAATTATATAAAAAATAGAGCGTTGAAATATAACTGTATGATTGGCGGATCAATCCGGGCAAGAAATGGTGACGCGGTCTTGCAGAGTGGAGTGTCCAGCGGCAGTTGTTCATAGGCAGTGGTACATGAGAGTGTTAGAGGAACAGTTGTTTGTGAGTTTGGATTCGGACTCTCGTACGAAAAACAATCAACATGGCCGCTCATTTTAAAAATTTTGGGTTATGGACATTAAATAGTTATGGTGTGCTGAGAATAAATTACTTACCTAAATAAAAGGACGTGAAAACTAAACACTAAATGCTGAATTTCAAAGAACATCTAGAAGCAGTTACAGATTGAGTATCCGCCTTTTCTCCGACTACCAGTAAGATCAATCCATAAAATCGTATTTAAATTTATATTAAAATATCATCAGTCCCAAGAACTTTTATAAATTTAATAATTAATAATTGCATGCTGGTTAATTTAAATAAATATTTGTTAATAATATATTTTGTGTTATTTTTGTGTTAAGAGATCCTTTTATCCACAGACACAGGTTTTCGTTGGACACATTTACTACCTTTGGGAACTAAGTAGCAGCATACTGGGTATTAAACATACACCATTAAAAATTATTTAATTAAAAATTAATAATATAATTTTACTAAATTGAGAAGACTGTTACATCAGTTTTTGGCGTTGTAACTTAGACTATTTTATTTATTACAAATTTATTACTTACAACAATTAATACAGTTAGTAAATTGCAGCAAAAGAATGAGCCTAATTACAAACTAAATTGATCACAAAATTTTTAAAATCTTAAGACTTAATTTTAACTAAAACGAAAATATGGACATTTACAATCAAATAACTTTTCTGTTGTTTACTTCCACCAGAAGAACAAAATCTTTGGAAATATTAAGAACAGATTCATAGGCTTTAAAATAATAAATCTTCATGACCCTTATCCTGCCATTTTATGTATCAATAACAAACAAATAATTGAAAAAGTAAACTGATTGTGACAATAGACAAATTATTAACACCTCATAATTGATGAAAAAAATTCATGTTATTTGCTGTTATAAAGCAAACATGGTAGTGAATAATTACGAATAACAAATACAACAATATAGTTTACAATCCTATTTGTATAACAGGATAAGACTTCATCCATAGATGCACTTAAAATAATTATTGTCTATAGCAAAAGATAATATCACACACAAGAAATTTATGATATTGAAATTATAAATATATATATTTTTATATACTCTACATAATTATATTATATATATTCTACACTGTCTTCCACGTAAAATGGTGTATTATATTAAAACTATA
Organism: Catonia carolina; assembly: GCA_035578175.1. Taxonomy (NCBI): domain Eukaryota; kingdom Metazoa; phylum Arthropoda; class Insecta; order Hemiptera; family Achilidae; genus Catonia; species Catonia carolina. The sequence continues at coordinate 21,391,959 of JAQMRL010000008.1, read as the reverse complement.
CGATGGTAAATATTTTTTTATATATTTTTAAAAACGTTCGTAATAAAATTGTGCTTATAAACGTACTAAAAATTCAGTTTTCATAATATTTTTTATTTTTTAAGGTAATTTTTAACTTAAATATTTTGTCTTATTGTGTTTTGTAACATTAGTAATTATACTAAAAATTAAATGTTGAGCTCATTTCAAAGTTTTGAAGTGATTTCTGTTCTAGTTTAAAACTTTGATGCAAGATTTTTGCAAAATCATTTATCCCATTTATAATTGGTCATTTATACCTAAATGACCAAATTGTCTTAGAAACCTTTAAAAGTATCAATCGAAATAAGAGAGCATAATTTTTACGCCCGTTCTTCAATTTAGAGTATTGATAAAATTGTAACATTCTTGCACACATTTTCGTTTTGAAAATAACGTAAGGGTTTAAAATATTTTAATTTCTTTTTTGGGCATAAAACTACAAAACCCCAACTCATTACGTATCATTGGATGCAGAAAACTCTGAATTTTAATAATGTGCAAAAACCGGAAATGTGAATATTTTCAATTTTCTCCGTTTCGGGTACCCTTAAACACCATGAGGAAAATAAAAATTTCGTTAACACTAATCCCTTAATACCATATTTACCATACAACCCACATAAATGGCTAAAGAGATGTTGGAAAAGGGACCTGTTATGAAAACATGATCTAAGGGTTGCCGTTAGGTAATTTCTTCACAAACGATAATAGAAGACATTACCACTGCAAGAGACATAATGTTCTTGAACTTTTTCACAAAAGAATTCAAATAAATATTGATGATATAACGTATGACTTGTAAACGAGGTGTAGTCTTGCACAGAATCAGGATGTCTGTTACTAAGACGTTGAAGTTAAATCAACCCCAACCATCAAAGTAGCCTACACCAGTAACTAAGGTATTTAATTCAAATCCGCATAAATGTTTACATTTACTAAGGTTTAAACCACAGAACCTTCGTTTCAGAAAAATCAGCTGTTAAACAGCTGACTCGTGGTGGGCCACTTATCACTAGATCAATCCGGTAAAATAAATATTTACGTTTTAAATTTTTAATGAGTGTTCGTTACAATCTGTTTATTGTTTAAGAACGATAAGTAAACCCATCCCCCAATGAGTTGAGGATGATAGACTCACGTATGATTTGTAAATGGGTGTAGTCTTGTACAGAATCAGTCTGACCATTAGTAAGACGTTTAATTAATTTAAACCCAACCGTCAAAGTACACCGGTAACCATTGTCTTTAATTCAAATCCGTATAAAAATAACTAACTTTAGTAGGATTTGAACCACGAACCTTCGTTTCAAAAAAGTGTTCACTGAATCAGCTGACTCGTGGTGGCGAATTTATCACCAGACGAATCAGGTGAGTAAAATAAATAATAATGATCTATTATCTCATTAATGAACTAGCCTAGTAAAAGGAGGATGACCAAAGTAGCGCAAGATTTAAAATGAAAGAAAGTACAAACACTACAACATGATCCAAAATCCTACACCGAGGAATTTGTTTTTATACGCTTGGTAAACGGATCTTTGCTATCTACAACAATCCGATAAGATTCAAGTTCCTTTAAAAACAAGAACCTTTAATTCGTTGAATACCTGCTTTGTGTCAGTATTCATTAGATAGAGTATAACGTTTCAAATACGTACATAATAAACAAACCAATGGTGCAAGTAGATGAGGTTTGATTTTAGTTGTTTTTAAAGTAGGCTACAACTAAAATATCAAATTTTAGAGTCCAAATATTTTTGAAAGATAAAATATACGAATTAAAATAGAGATGCGTAAATTGTATTGTTTCTGGGATAAAATAAATGAGTAGAACATTTCAAGTATGTTACGGTTAATTTTTCAATGCATGTAAAAAAGGTAGAACGAGATAAAAGTGTTTAATCTTAAAGAGATTTGCCGAATCGACTGTTTCTTGATTAAAGCGGCAGTAGCAGCTATTCTAAAATCTCATTTTACAAACCAACCGACCAACCTTTTCCTCTTTTCCTCTTTCCCCATCTTTCCACACAGTCATTCCCTAAAAGCATTCGTTGTACGAGTTAAAGTATGACGACGTAATGAATCTTGTTACGTTCACCACAATTTTACAATTCCGTAAATTCACCACTTTACATCATCTTTTGCTTTTTATAGCAATCATGAAAATTCTCATTTTCTACTTCAAGAAAAACACATCGTTTAGATAAATCTATTTTATATTATTCTAACGTTTATGATATTTAACAAATACATACGTGTGTATTTTATTTGTGAACTATTTTCAGTAAACCTATTTGCTGCAGAAAATTATAGATTGTTTTAATATTCTGCAGAAATCATATATTTTGATCTAGATAATTTTCCGGCTGCTCCTAGAGCAAGAGAGTTGTTTTTATAAAAATGGAATAACCTGACTTTTAACAATCAGATCTTTTCATATGGCTTGTGAAACTGTCCCCACGATTTCGCAGAAATAATAATTCCGGATCATGGAGAAAGGTTGCATCCATTAAAAATAAATACAGTTTAAAACTACTGGAGATAAAGTTACTAAATTGTTTTGTTATAAACAGAAAATATAAAAGTTTTTTTATTTAAACAACTCTACTGCAAATTGAATAAATTTAATTGGAAAAAATTAACATAATTTGGCACAAAGACGGCGCGCCTCCTCATTTCAGTCTTCTAGTGTGCCACGTTCTCAATGAAAGGTTCTCTGACCGATGGATCGGTAGGGCCAGTCCTGTGCTTTGGCCTCCAAGGATTACAGATTTAAGCCCACTTGATTTTTTCTTCCGGGGTTATGTTGAAAATCATTTTTATAGTGAGAAGTTTCGAAATGTGAATCATTTATGACAATGAATTGCTACTACTGTTGCTTCGGTTACGCTCGATATGACACTGCGCACCTGGACAGAGGTCGACTATCGTTTAGATGTGTGCAGAGCAACCAACGGTGCTCATATATAAACTTATTAAGTTGTAAAAAAACTTATTTTTTGTTTACAACAAAACAAAAACATTTTATGGCTTTATCTCCAGTAGTTTTTTAACTGTAATTTTTTAAAATAAATGAAACGTTACTCGATGACCCGGTACTACTACCACTTTCCGTCTCACCATTACTGTGCAGTCTTGTTTATTGGCCTAACTTATGTCGTAGTTTATTGATACTAATCTTGTTATCTGTCTCCAAAAAATTTATAACAGACAAACTCATGTGACTCACATTCAATATTCATTTGTTTATTATGTTTCATTTATTAATTAAGGTTATCTAAATTTAATTTCTCACCGGTGTAAACTTTGGAAAATTAAATTGAATAAACAAAAATTACACCGTATTACGTTTACACTTCAACGAAACATGGAACCACCATACAGGACAAAAACATATTCCGCTGAATCACAGGTTAAAGATTTTATACTTTCTACTCCACCATATAAATTAAATAAAAATTACCAAATAAATTACAAAATCAAAATAGTGTAAGTTTAATAATTATTAAAATGTATCATAATTGATGCAATCGTAATCTTAGTAAATAGCAAAGTATTGGTTAAGTTAGTTAGTTGCGTTAGTGTAGTAAGTAAATATAGTAGGCATTGAATGCTATTGCTAATAGTTAATACTTTAATTTTTTGATATTTATTTAAAAGTTTTCAATCCATCCTAGTACATATGGTTTTGTCCACAGTTGAATGGGATAATTTCCACCACCTCTAGCGTAATAAAATAGTAGTTACTGCAAGAAATTTTGTATTATCGTAATTTATTTTTTATGTGATGTGTAATATTATTAGAATAAATAAATAATAATTATTATACATCAAAGTTACTTCTCAAATAAAAACTAAATTGTTACAACTATCTAATCCGTCCGATATGGATGTTTGGAGCCTTGATTTATGATTTGGCGAAAAAGTCAAATGTAAGCAGGATATAAACTTTTCAAAAATTTTTTTACGTTAATATTACATGTAATCCTTACTACTTATGAAACTTTATCATACATGGAGACCTCAACGTAGACACAGTATGCTTAACCATTAACAAATTATACACTCGTTTCAACTCAAAATTAACAAATCATACGAACCCAGATGTACAAACATTGTCACACCCACGCTTACGACAAAATTCACAAAGGAGTTAAAAAAGATGCTGGAATCTTATATAAAAAAACAACAAGGGTTTTTCACATAAATATACAGTTGCAGTTATTATTAAATAAAGAATACAGTAACATTTAGTGAAAACAAAATGATTATCACCGCCGTGGGGTAGTTTTATTTTATTTTTTATTGTTATGTCCGAATGTTTTGCAATCGATGCTAATGCAGAAGGTGAGAAGGATGATAGATGAAGGATGAGTGATGAAAAAATCTGACCGGGAATCGAACCCGGGAACCCGGCGTAGAAGTCAGTTACGCTAAACCCGTGGTGTAGTGATTTGAGATAAGTTTCATGAATTGACGTCACCATTTGGTTTTCGTTAACGGAAATCTTTTTTAAAACTCTTTTTGAAACGTCTGTACAAGCGAAGGAAAACTTCACCAACAGGACATTTTTATGGCATTAACGCTTTGTTCTTATTGTTTCAGGTGGTGCTGGGAAATTAAACACAACGCATTTAGATCACGTTGGTTGTAGTTTTTAGTAACGAAGTTTAGATGAACCGAAGGTTTGACGGCCGTAACTCAATAAAGGGTGGAGTAGAGATCTGCTTATTAATAATTTCAAATTAAACGGTAAACGTGAAAAGGTGGTAAACATTAGTAGACCTGTTTTCCACCGTTTTCACAACTTTCATTTTAAAACTACTTGTAAAAATGATTATAAACAATATCCTTGACAAAATTACTTGTAAAGTAAATTTACGGCTGAGTAGTTTTAATATCAATTAAAAAATGAACTGTATAAAGAAAAGATTTTCGTCTAGTAATGAAAGTTTTTGTTTTAATAAAAGAAAGTTTGGCACTCACGTAAATGTTTCAGATAACAATTTTGTACGCTGAGTACTTTGATCTTTTCTAAAACAATAAATAAAAATTTAAAATTCTTTCTAAGGAAACGATAATAAGAAAAACATTATTTACTTCAAAACATACATTATTGAAATTACTGAAGAATATTTATCAATGTATCTATAATTATCTAAAAAATATATAAATCTAGGAGTATCTTCTCCAATCCCATATTTGAAAAGGAGTATAGTAGAATAATGGTAAGTGCTGTAAACAAAACTGTGACAATAACTAAAGGGAATGTGTTCGAGAACTTTCGAGGAGGACCGGGATTTTAAAAATGTTTAGGTAAATAATAAGAGGGATAAATATGGTTTCCAAGAAATAGTTAGAAATATTATGCACTATAAATGGTTATATACAGTACAGGTAGGCCTACCTATTTTTGTACGGCTATTTTAAAATAGTCGGGTTCTAGATAGTCGGGTTTTAGATAATTGGCTTTTTTGTAACACCTTCTATTCAATCCTAATTAGGTTACAATTTAAAATTTATCCAGAAGCCGTCAGAAGGATTTCGTATTCTTATTACTGTATCGAAAATCTCTGTTCTCGAAATTTCCATAGCTTACCTACATAAGCGCGGCCGATTTGTTTAGAGTCGGTCAGTCTCGATTTGTCTGATTCAGTGAGTGAATTGCTTAGTGTGTAAATGTGCGTTAGAGAAGGTCAACGTTACTGTGAATTTATTGTCTAACGTTTAGTATCATTTGTAAGTATCATTTAGTTAAGTTTATTTATTTTTATTATTTATCGTCATTATTAATTTAATTGTAGACTAATAATTGTAATTTACTTGTAAATTTAAGACACTTTAATTGTAATTTTTATTTTGTAATAAATACTTGTCATTTGAAACTTTAGCCTGTAAATTATTTATTTTACCCAGATCCCGAAATGGACCTCAGAGATAAGTGTCACATTACTATAACTAAAATTTGTACAATTTTAAATTGTCCTAAAAAACTGATTAAATACGCTTTTGCCCGAAAATGCATATTTAATTTAAAAAAATTAAAACACTTTTTACTACAAGAGCAGAGCTCCACGAATTTCAGTAGACATGCTTCTTATTATTTATATTGTAGAGCTAAAAATATGTAGTAAACAAGGCGATTTTAAAATATAATATTTGGAAACCGTTCTTGAGAAAAATCGCAAAAAGGTTAAAAGTTGCATGAATCAAAGTATACATCTGATTGACCGATTTTGATGAAGATGTTTTTTAAATTATACACAATGGGTGATTTAGCAGAACCGTTTTAGTCAGAATTAGTTAAAAATCCAGCAATTTGTAAATTAGAAGAAAGTATTAAATAAATTCATCGAAAGGGAACAAGAGCATATTTTGTTAAAAGTTATTCCAGCTGTATGAACACAATTTTTTTCATGGAGTTAATTAAATTTAAGAACAGAAATTTTACTTTTTGTAGAAATTGTTACAAGAGAGTCGTTCTCAGGAAGTGGTTTATTACAGAGTAAATACAGGATAGTACGAGTGAAAAACAAAATACGAAGAAATGAACACTTGGTTGTAGAAGACTGGGTAGATGAACGGGAAGCAAGAACAGTAGTATTGGGGATGAATCATCCACCAGTATTTGCTTTTTATGAGAGAGCGCCTTTTCTAGAGACTCGTAAAACCTCTTGATAGCAATTTGGGTGCAGTCGAGAAAAAAGAAATCCTTCCTGACAAAACTTTTTTTAAGAGAGTGTTGGCTGAAATAAAGGGAATTGAACGACAAGAGTATGTTTTTCACTTTTATACAGAATTGAGATTTAACCTACGAACGCCTACGTGGGGATTTTAATACGTACTTTATTTATTTACTTTCTCCAAGCTCGATCTTAATTTAAAATCGATTCCACGTTTTATATCTCAATAAGAAAATAGCATAGGCAAAATAATTTTAAACTTAGGTAATATTTTTCATGAAAAAGATATTTTCTCTACAGATTTATTTGTTTTCACATTCAGTATTGATTCAGTTCATTCGTTATAATGTTTAAAACATTATTTTCAATTTATTAAAAACTAGCAACCCCCCACGTTGCATATTAAAATTTACGACAAACTAAAGTTAAAGACTCACGATTTCTTATGTTGTATGGCGTCTTAGGTCACAAGTCCTTGCTACTTCTACACTTGAAAGTCATCCTCTATAAATCACTAGTACGGCCAATTTGGCTATATGGGGGAACAATTTTTGGAACCTGTCACAGTACAACACTGAATATTCTTCGAAGACACCAGTCAAAAGCACTTAGAGCAATAACAAACGCACCTTTTTACGTAACCAATCATACCTGCACAAAGACCTGAAATACCAACGGCTTGAGACATTGTCAACGCAACACACAACTCATTACAAACAAAGACAATTGACCACATATATCCAAATGTCCAATCGCTTTCAACTAACGATCTCCCTGTTAACAGACGACTGAAACGAAGGTGGAATAGGGATCTTCTCCGACCACCATAAGAATAACAAAAAAAAAACACGTCAATTTAACTTATCATGCCTGTTCCATTTCATAAAAAAAATCATCCCAAAAACATCATCCAACATAGTTCATAAATCATTAAAAATTGGCACCATGTTCCTTGAAACATATCCCGCCGAAATCGGTCACTGAATCGATTCAAATTCAAGTTACATTCCCGCCATTCCTCATTCATTCTATCTCATTTACTAGTTCTGTTGTGCTTAAAAAATTGTAAAGTGGTAAATAAAATAAATTAAATCCAAACAAAAAAAATTTGTTAACCTATAAGAAAACGTAGGTTAAATCTAATCCTTAAAAATGGTACTTCCTCTTTGTTTTTGGATAGTTTATATAAATCTTTTTAGCCTAAGCAGAAATTAGTTTAAACCCTGAGTTTGTAATAAATGTTTTGTAATTAACCAAATCTAATCAATGTAATTTGTAGTAATGATAAGCCTAATAACTTATTATAATGTATTATTGTCAATAAATAGATTTTATAAATTTAAAAAGAAGTTTCTCATTTATTACAACCGGATCCCGAAAGAACCTTGAGAACCTTGAATAAGTGTTAAGCATATTAGATAAGAAACAAGCAAGGTAAAAAATATTTTTAAACTTTGGGATTTATCTGTTTTCTTTGTCAGTATTGATTTATGTTACCTGCTATATTATTTAAAAAATTATTTTCAATTTAAAAAGCCGGCACAGGAAGCAGAAATTTTAAGGTCGGTAGTAATGGATCTGCAGCAGCGACAGCACCGTTTGGAACGGGTTTCAGTTCGTGATGTTAAGAGTGCGATTTCTGAATTGCATCCTCAGAAAGCTCCAGGGTACGATCTCATTACAGGGAGGATGTTGCAGGAATTACCGAGAAAAGCCCTGGTAATGCTTACTATGATAATTAATGCTGTGTTCCGCTTAGGATATTTTCCTAGCCAGTGGAAAGTAGCAAAGATTATTATGATATTAAAGCCAGGTAAATCGGAAAATGACGTCTCCTCGTATCGTCCTATTAGTCTACTCCCGGTGATGTCAAAAGTTTTTGAAAGAATATGTCTAAAGCGGTTGAAACTAGTTATACGTAGAAGATCGTCATCTTATTCCGGATCATCAGTTTGGATTTCGGCAGCAGCATAGTACAATAGAGCAGGTGCATCGATTGACAAGCGTAATCCGTGAATGTTTAGAGGAAAAGAAGTACTGTTCGGCTGTGCTGTTGGACGTTGTTCAAGCATTTAATAGAGTCTGGCATCCTGGTCTACTCCATAAATTAAAAGCTGTGTTTCCGGAGAATCTGTACAGTGTTCTGGTTTCGTATCTTAACAAATGGTTATTTCAAGTCCGGGTTGGAAATTACTTAACGGGTTTGAAAGAGATCAAGGCTGGTGTTCCGCAAGGAAGCGTTCTGGGACCAATTTTATATGTTCTGTTCACAGCTGATTTGCCTGTTCTTGAAAATGTAACCATTGCCACCTTTGCTGACGATACAGCAATAATGTCATGTGATGCAGACCCAACTATTGCGTCACGCAGAGTGCAGATGTATCTAAGTGAGCTGGAAGTCTGGCTGACAAAGTGGAAGATCAAGGTGAAGGAGGGAAAATCTCCGCATGTAACGTTTACTACCAGAAGGGCAACTTGTCCTCTTGTCCAACTGAATGGCAAGAATATTCCACAGGCAAAAGATGTAATGTATTTAGGAATGTACTTAGATAGAGGTCTGACTTGGCGCAAACACATTCAGATGAAAAGGAAACAGCTGGATTTAACATTTAGGAAGATGTATTGGCTCGTTGGTAGGCGTTCTCGGCTTTCGATTGACAACAAACTACTTTTGTACAAATCCATGCTGAAGCCGATTTGGACCTACGGGATTCAGTTATGGGGGACAGCATCAACTTCAAACATCGAAATTCTGCAAAGGTTTCAATCAAAAATTCTACGGACCATACTGAATGCACCGTGGTATATTACCAATGCCGATATACATCGTGATATGGATGTGCAGACGGTACGAGAAGAAATACGAAGTTTCAGTTGTAAATACATCGAACGTCTAAACAACCACGTGAATCACTTGGCGCTGAATCTCTTAGACAACAGTAATGATGTCAATAGGCTGAAACATGCTACAGTACTGGATCTCCCAGGGCGACTCTGATAGTGTGATTTTAAAGTTGTAAATAATATAATATTAGTGTTTTGTAGATGACTGTCGTGTTTGAGTGTCAATGTTGTGAATTACTAAATGAACGTTTCGAATTATTTTCGGAAAAGTTAGGTGTACATATATTCGGAATCGTGTGCTTATTATTTATTACTTCTTATTTGTTTTTCGTTTTAAAGGAAGTTTTGGTTATTTTTTATTTTATATTTATTTATTGTTTTTTGTTTATTTATTTAAAAATCACTATAAAATTTTGATTGTAAATATTAATTAAGAACAGTATGAAATGTTTTCATGTTATAATTTGTTAATTACACCAGTGGGATGTAATTTTTTCATGAGTTGTGTCTAATTGATAAGTTGCATTTATTGTTATTTATAACAGATTATGCATTAAATAAAAAGTTATATGAAAAAAAAAACAATTTAAAAAGGATTTAAAGTACGAGTATTGCTTATCCAAAACTGTCTCTCTCAAACTCTGTTTTCAGTTACTCTCTTCAGATAATCTCTAAACTTGTCTAAAACTCTTATGGAGGTATAATCGATTGACTGGATTTATTTTCAGTCGTATTGTCCTTGTAGATTTATAATTATTATAAAGGTCCTTTAAACCTTTTCCTTTAAATCTGAAAACTTGCAACTGAGTTTGTTCTCCAAATCGAATATTGTCACATCTTATTCTATTTTGTTTTCCTTGCACGTCAATTTTTAATTTTTATAAATAAAGCAAATAAGGAAAATATGAATAAACTTTCTTGTTACGTATCTTTTTGTTCAGGAAAGAAATATCTACAAAGCGTAATATTTTTCTGTGTGGAGGTTTAAATGAAGAAGGGTTATGTATTGAACATCTAAAACTTAAAACTACTTAAAACTACAGAGTTAATCTTATATGGAAATTTAGAACTCTGTTGACAAAGTGTCTTTCCTAACTTCTTATATAACTGATATTTCAATGCGACATTCATTATTTACATAAACAGTGGTAATTTATAAGTGATGAATCAATAAGCTGAACAGTTTTAGCAGAATTTAACTTATGAGAGGTTAGTAGTTTTTAAATACGAATTCTCTTTGTCTACGTCGGAGAGAGAAATATAATTATTACTCATAAAAGTAACGTAACGGGTCAAATTAAATAATAAATAATTGCCTCTTAGGGAAACTCATTATCAAGTTTTGAAGTTGAATATAACGTGTTTCTAAAAGACTGCAGTAAAATTTCTTTGCATTGATTTAGTTTACGGTTTATTCTCGTTATTTAAATTTTTTCTTCAATTTTGTTAAACACTTTAAAACGATTAAAGGAGATGAACTATGATTCCATTTAATTTAATTTTATAAGTTGGGTTATCGTGGATTGTTCATAATAACATTAAGTTCGTTTTGATAAAGGTATATTAAAAATAAGTATTACATAGTTTGTTTTTTTGCCCATAACGGGCAGATGGAGTGTTAAGTTAATTGCACTCGATCTGTTGGTTCCAGGGCTACAAAAAATAGTTCTGTTTATTGATTACATAGTCAGCTAATTATATGACTGAACTATTTAAGAACAGAAGAGGTAGAGGTGTAAAAGACGCTAGTCAGAGTTATCTCCTCTGAGAGCAATCAATTTCACTATACAGCCAGACCCTATGGTAAATGAAGTGAAGTTGTCATTTGAAGGGTGGAAAGTAGGTGCTTTTCGGAGGGCCTGGCATGCTGATAAGCATACACTTTCAACTCAATGAGAAAGGCAATAGTAAACCACTTCACTTCTCGTTTTTTACTTAGTAAAACCTCGAGGTTCAAACCAGTCTTTCGGCTGTTGACCTAAACAACACCCACAGTTTGTTTTTACTTGCACAAAATATCTAGGGATATGTACGAAGGAATTATTCAATTATCAGTCTAGGCTTACCGTGCGGCTTAGAACAGCTGCAGAGTAATTTGGTAATGGACTAGGGCAAGAGTCAAAATGTTTAATACTTGCCTCCTTTAAAAATTTCTTTCTTTGACTTTCTCTTACATTTTCAAAATGTTCAAGGCGCTCCTTGTTATGCAAGTATTAAAACCCTCCATTGTGATTTCAAATTGTTGACAGTAAAAGAACTAGTCGCATTATTCTACAGTAAAGTTCACATATGACTAGATAACCAAACCTATTAAAATAGCCCGTGATCTAACTACAAAGAACTACCTGACTGGACAACATCAAAAGCGAAAATGAAGCAGGGACCTCTGTGGCTGAACAGCGATTAACAGCAATAGTCGAACCAGATAATTAACTCTTTGTATTTCTTCTCCTGGCAGAAAAATTACCCACCTCCCATTATATAACTTAATATCACATACGGAAATAATTCACTCAGTGTGTAGTACTGAATCAAAACCCAAACACAAAAAAATTGATCGTAGGTCTTAAATAAACAATTTAACAAATAAATATATAGTTTATCACTAACTCAGGTCAGTAGCAAGAACACTGAAGTATCTAACAGAGACAACTGGATAGAAATTTCCAGAAGCTACTCGAGAATCGAGTACCTAATAAGTTTAGTCTTTACTTTAAAAATCGATTTGAACCTTAATATACGAATAATTAATCTAGTGGATTCTTATTGAGAGGCGAAATAACACAGAGCAATAATACATTCTAAATTCAAGAGATACACCGATAAACGTTTCGTTCGTGGTGAGTAGGCCGAACAATTCCCCTGTAAAACAAATTTTCTTTGTGTGTAATGCAGTGTAACATTGTTGTTATAGGAAGCGAAGAGGATTGGGATCCTAAGCTACGAATATAACCAATATGTCTTGAGTTTGCTAACAGATTTGGACCATTAAGCAGCTAAATCATCCATCTACAAGTATTGTACAAACAAAAACGGTTAAATTCAAAATGTAACTACCCTTGTAGGATTACCCTCTTCCATTGTTCTAAGTGTTTAAACAACATACAACTTTTTAAGCAACCCTACGCACAACCTTCACTAAATTTACAAGAACACATTTTTTAGGAAACATACTTGTTAAGGTAACAACATTTATGTTTCATTTGAAACAATTAGATTAGATGTTAATGAATAAAACATAATTATTATCTCTTGCTAGATTACATTTTTAAGATAAGGCTTTTTAAATCGTTTCCTAGTAGAACGCCGACCAATCTAAAATAGTAGTTCCGTTTCCAAAATCATGTAAAAAGTTTAAAAGTTCAATAATTACAATCTGTTAGTGTCAAATTTACGCTTTGGTAAAGACGAAGGTCATCCTTGCTACAAAATTTAATAAACTTATTCTGTTAATTACATTTTGTAAATTCTGTATGGAAGTGAGGTCTGGACAACTACAAAAACCTAAGAGCGGAGAATCCAGACGGCAGAGATGAGATTTCTGCGAAGGACTAAGTGGTGTTACGCTTGGACAGAATAAAGAATGAGGAAGGTTAGATTGGGTAATTACAAATTGAAAGAAAAAACAAAGGACTATCGCCAAATTTGGAGACAGCACATGTAAAGGATGTCAGATAGGATACCTAAGCAAGCGCACTGGTGTGCTCCAGAAGGGAAAAGGGATGTCGGTAGACCTAGGAAAAGATGGAGATGGATGATATAATGTATACGAAACAGGCTGTGGCCTAACCCTTGTTTGGAAGAATAAGAAGACAAAATTTAATAGACCTATGCCAAGAAGATAGAATGATAAATTATGTAATTAAATAATAATTGGGAAAGGACAGGCTGATAAGGAGAGTTGAACAGGATAAGCTATGATGGTTTGGTTATGTCAGTAGGATTGGGGAAGATTGACTGGATAAAATGATGCTATACTTTGGAGGGAAAAATTCCAAGAGTGGAGTGAATGGGTTTAGTTACTAATGAATCAGGAAACTGACACGATGCCAGGAGAGCAATGGAGGAGATATAGTTCAGCATGAAAGGAAAGTGGAGAAGAATTGTTTAGTCTCGACCTGAGGAAACTTGGAAGAGGGAAAAAGAGATGATGATGATTTGAACGTTTTTCTCGACTAAAGTTTAAATTGAAATTTCATATGAAAATTAAATAACTTCTCATGAAATCTGAACTCACGTAGGTCTTAAAATAATTGTATCATCGTAAACCTTCAGTCAAACTATTATAAAGTTACTATTTAGGATATAATTCCTGTTAATGCACAAATGCATGTATGGATTACGAATTTTGACAGTCTAAAACCAAAAAATTTAAGAGAAACTCAATCCTTCCTATCAAAATTCCTTTAGTTTAATTTAATAATGAATCATACTATGACTTAAAATAGACGTTATATAAAGACCTAAATATTTCAATCTTCTCTTTGTTTGAGAGATAAAAGTTTTCTGAAAAATTTTTTATTTAAGCCTAATGTGAAAGCCTTTACTGTGTGACTGACACATCAATTATTTTCAGTAACAAATTCGCTTTTGAATAACGTTTGAACATTTTTTTGTTAGACGATGAATTAAAGCATTTCGACCACTTGCACTTAATGATTTAAATGGAGTAACTGCCCTTAAACAATACGAAGCTAGATTAGGAACTTGTTATAGTCCTTAAATCATTCAATTCAAATTTTAATCACGTAAAAATTGAAATTAATTAGAAATTCAAATAAATTATTCATCCTGTTCTTGTTTAGGTCATGAGCCCAAAGGTTGGTTTGAACCTATTTACTAAATAAAACGAGAAGTGAGGTGGTTTACATTTACCTTTCTCACAGAGTGGAAAAGTATGTTTATTAGCATAACATACCCTCTGAAAAGTATTGCTTTCCACCCTGCAAATGAGACCTTTACTTCATCCACCACATGGTCTGGCTGTATAATGAAATTTATTACTCTCAGAGCAGATAACTCTAATTAGAGTTTTTTTTACATCTCTATCTCTTCTGTCTCTTCTTAAATGCTTCAGTCTTATAATTGGCTGACTATGAGATAAGAAACAGAACTATTTTTTGTAGCCTAGAACTAGCAGATCCAATGCAAATAATGTAACACGCATATTTCATTCTTAGTGAACATTAAGCAAATTTTCATGCAAAGAATTATATAAAGAAATTACACCATCAAAATTTTCAAAGGGCTCAGTGATTGTTAGTAAATAATATAAAATATAACTTTATTTTTTTTTTGTAATCCCTAGTTTGTGTACGTTGCAATCTGTTCAATTCAGAACAATAAGCAACCCCATGACCCAATGAGATGAGGATGATGTGTATGACGTGTATATGAGGTGTAGTCTTGTACAGACTCAGGTCGACCATTCCTGAAAGAGTATGGTTAATTGAACCCCAACCATCAAAGTACACCGGTAACCACTGTGTAGCATTCAAATTCGTATAAAAGTAACTACCTTTACTAGGATTTGAACCAGGAACCTTCGTCTCCAAAAATCAGCTCTTAAACAGCTGATTTTGGTGACGACTTTACCTCTAGACCAACCCGGTGGGTTAAATATAACTTGAGAAATGAAAATATTTAAAAAAAACAACGGAGATTTTCCAATAATTATTAGAAATGAAAAACGATAATTAAGTTTCCTAGTTAAACGAAATAATATTCAAATCTCGTATTTTATTTACAGTTGATATACACGACAGTTATTTTAGTTCTGCTGCTGTCATATGATTTCCACAGGGAATACAAATTCACTCAATCCGACATTCCGTACGGTTACACTGATCTCATTCATGTTGTGTTCAACTTTCCTCTTGTCAATCCTTTTTTTCACAACAGATAGCACTCATGCACCAGTATCAATTGAGAATGACCTAAGGGATTCAGCGGTGAGTGTCAGGTTTCTCATATCGATTGTACCCAGTGTGATGAGAATGTTTACAGATGGTTGATCCTGTAGTCGGTCGATGGTAACAGGTGAATAAATTTATACCACCTTTGTGATAATACAGTATCCATGCATATTTCTGTTATTATTCGATGAATCAATAGCATATTCAATGGTTCATCGTAATTTGATTATGTTACGCAAATTATGTCTCTTCCGTGTTGAATATTAACCTTTGCTTTGTTGCTACAAAAAGGACATTTATACCATTCACCATACCGTAAAATAAGAACATGAGAAAGGATTAATTCATGAAAATTAATAATAACAAAACAAAAGTGTTGTGTTGGAGAATTCTGCTATCTAAGGAATAAAATAACAAAGGATGGTAGAAGCACAAGTGATACCAAAAGTAGAATTGCTCAAACTAGAAAAGCCTTTAAAATAAAAACAGCTTACTGACTACAAACATTGATTTCTACAGATTAGGAAAAATTTCTTAAAACACTATTTGGAGTGTAGCATTATACGGGAGTGAAACATGGGTGATAGAGGCTGTAGAAAGGAAGAGAATAGAAACTTTTGAAATGTGGTGTTAAAGGAAAATGTTAAAGATTAGGTGGGTGGACAAGAAAAGTAATTTACAGGTTTTTAGAAGAGCGGATGAAAGAAGTGTATGGAAAAATTTTACCAGAAGAAGGGATAAGCTAGTGGGGCATATCTTAAGACATTCAGGTATTGGTCTATCAATATTGGAGGGTAATATTGAGGGAGTGAATTGTAGGTGGAGGCAAATGTCAGAATATTTAAAGCAAATTACAAAAGATGTAGGGTGTTACAGGTATGCAGATATGAAACGACTTGCGCGGAATAGAACAACTTGGAGAACTGCATCAAACCAGTCGAAAGACTGATGACAAAAAAACCGTAGAACCTCAATCTTATGCGGTTTTTTCGTCAGAATCGATTCCAGAATTTTCAGTGCGTATTAGAATTTAATGACGCACAAAAACCGACAGACTACAGAGTAGCTCACGAGATCGTTAGTAACGGACATTAAGAGCCCACGTATTAGTTTTTAAACGTAAAAAACCATCTAAAAATATAAAATTAACATCTTTCTCCAGGTAATGAAATTATAAGATGTAAAGAAATGGGTTGGATGACATCAGAATTTTTGATGGAGTGGATAAAAAGAGTGTTGGGTCATCGTCCACAAAGTATCCTTAACATAGATAATTTATTTAGACGTATTTTGAGGTCATGTGACAAACGAGGTTAAAAATTGATTAACCACATGACCTTGTTGTTAGTCGGGAAGCTTTGACTTCAGAGTTACAACCAAAGTGTGTTAGCGTTAACAACCCATTAAAATCTAAAAGAATTTTTGTATGAGAAAAATAAAACAATGTTTTTATTTATAAAATATTAATTTGTTGTAATATGATTATAACTTAGTGTTTAATACTAGTGTTTAATTTTGAATTAAATACGAAATTCTAAAAATAAAAACTCACAACTTAAGAAAAATCTTAAGGTGACTTGATGGTGGTCTGCCAAAAATATATTAATATAAAGTAAATATATAAAGCAATTGATTACTTTAACAAAAATTAATAAAAATATCTAAAAATAACAGTAATAACAAAAAGTATCAAGAAACTAATTTATGTCCTTTGCATAAGGGAACTGTTTTACGGAACAAACAGAAACAAAGTTTTTTGTATTACTTTAAAAAATACAAAAAGTTGTTTCCGGAATATAGTATAATATGATTTTCTCTTTTAAGTTTTCTACATAAATTTACTTTACAAGGTTGAAAAAAGAACACAGTGCATGCTGGTAATTATTTTTACTTTTTTAGTGGAAGTATCCACAAGATTTTGAATGCAGACAATTAAGGTTCCTTTTCGACCCTCAGGAAATGTATACTTTTAACCTAGAAATTAAAAACAAAGTTACTAAAATGGTAGATTTGTTTCGTTGTTTAAATTAAAACTCGATAAAAAATGTACAAAGTTTACCAGTTTATTTTCACGATATATTCTATACATAGATAGTAAATGTTTGTTTATTTCATGTATACTTTTTTTCTAACATCTGAGATTATTTACAATCAGTTTAAAAACAAAACCTGTAAGTAAATAGCATGAACGGGTTTACATGATGAAGACAATACAAATTGGTATTGCTTCGGAAAGGAAAAAAATTTAGCATAATTTTTGAAAAGATAAGAGATGAACAACAGTCATAGAAAAGGTAACAAAATTAATAACGGTGATAGTAGAAGGCGTAGAGGAAGAAGATGATGTTGATATTGATATGGACTTCAATTATTTGAAATATAGGTTAGTCGGTAAATCTAAATAGAAGGTCAAGCAATTTTATTCGTTTTAGTCGTGTCATGTCTTCGCTATTATCAAGTAAATTAAGCGCCCAAGAATTCGGATGATCTGCTAATTTTTCTTGATATTTAGAGCTTAGCTAAGTAATTTCTTCACGGTGTTGACGCATAAGTCCTTATGCAATGCATCATTTGTCACATACCATGGAGCATTTGTTATTATCCGTAAAACTTTCGACTGGAATCGTTGGATTATAGCAAGATTCAATGTATACTTTAATTTTCAAAATGATTTAGATACAAAATAATTTTTATAAGCAAAGATGTATTTGGGGTGTACACACGCAGGCTTTCCTACATTACAAAAGATGGTAGGATTTTTGAATCAAATAAAATATCCCTATATTAAATATATGAATAGGAACAACTTCATCTGGATGCAATTATAAAAAACTAAAAAAATTCTTGATGATATAAAAATATGTATTGAATGTGTACTGTTTTTAAGATAAGAGCTAAAAATTGTTAATTTGCTAATAGAAAAATTTTAATCCACATCTAAAAAATTTTACTCAGGTTTAAATAAATTTTTACAGTTGTTGCTAATGATATTATAAATATATGTTAATTTTATGCCATGCTCGTTGATGAATTCAACCTGTAAATAAGTGAAGACAAATTTGAAATTCATAGAATCGTTGTTGAAAAACCAAACACTTCTGTGAAAAAGCATGTATCATTAAAGTGAAAAAAGGGGAAACTGAAAGCACAGCTAAAAAATGAATACATGAAGATCTTCTACTAAAATTTATCATAGACTTAATTTATTCACAACGTCCTACTAGAATAATTATAGAAAGCATTCTAAAGGATCATTTAAATAATCTATGAACGTTCTAAGAAAGAGATTATGATCTTTTATTAGACTACGTTTAAAGGAACCCGTAACCCGAACCCAGACTAATACCTACTTATGAACCGTTTCTTCAAAAACCAGTCGAAGAAACCACCTGAAACTTTGCAGGGCAATCAATTTATATAATGTATAATTGTGGTAGAAAAATTACTCATGTTTGCTGTGCACCTTATACGGTCTACTTGGTCTTATTATTTAGGCTATCAGCCAAAAGGCTGGTAGGAGTGAGGTGGTTTACCATGCCTTCTACACTGAGTGGAAAAGTATGCTTATCAGCATGCCAGACCCTCTACTAACTACTACTAACTAATTATGTGTGATTTGACATTAAAAGTAAATATTTCTTGAATTATAAGTTTTTTATTAAACTTGACATACTTTCCAGAACACTTTTAGAACCTGCATAAATAACAAATTTGGAATTCTGAAATTTTTATGTTCCAGAATAAACCTATAAATAAAATATGTATAAAATATAAAAGAATTACATACTTGTTTTCATTTAAAATAATACGTACAATCTTGAAATGATTGTTAAAATGCTAACTGAAGAATAAAAAATAATAATAATGGTAAAAAAAATATGTTTTATGCACTCATCAGAAAAACGAATGAAAAACACTTTTCACATTCAAATGAATTTAACGTTGTTTGACCAATTTAAGTTACAATATTATCGAGGAGTAGACTGATAAAGTTTTAAACGGATTTATTTTTTAAAAAATGTGGTATTAAGTTTCAACTAAATGTATATCAACTCATCGAAAGGGAAAAAGGTCTTTTCAATGTAACAAGGATTTTAATTTTCTGGTTGAACAGTTAAGAGAGAAGAAACTATCACGCTCATCGCTCAATTCCGAATTGGATTTGAAAACTTGGCCATCATTCAAATAAACATTGAAGTGTTCAATTCGATGTTAGTATTCCAACCAAAATTGGTTCTCGTATTTTTAGAATTGATATTTTATCAAAATACTTTTAATTAATTCAAAGAAAATCATACTTTTATAATTTCATTAAAATATTTTACTCTTCTTCTGTTTACAAAGATATTTAACTGTTATCTCGCCAATAATCATTTACCAGTATTTAAGATAACTTTTTATACAGTATTATTTTTTTATAAAAGAAGTTTTTTTTAACTTAAAATACTTAATTCATTTCTTTTTAAGCATACCAATTTTATGAACTTTATAATACCTCTAAAATGTTCCATTAAGGATGGAATAAGTTCAATGTTTTACTATCAATATTTTAATTACACAAACTAACGAAAATTTGTTTGTTGCAAGTTTTGAGTAAAATATCCTTAACATTTGATATATCTGTATATTAAATAAACATAGTTAATAACAATATTTAGGCTTGTTGTTCTCTTGCTATATCGTTCAAAACTTACGGATAAAATATTAAAATTAACTCAAAGATGTAGATAATGTGATGATACGGATGTGCAGAGAAGAAAACTCTCAAGACAATTTAAAATTAGTAATTATAGTATAATGAAAAACTTGAGTGAATTTACGCGACTAGATGCCTTGGCATCTGCCTTGGCATCAGACATCGCGACAGATGCCTTGGCATCTGTCTGCCCATAACAGACAGATGGAGTGTCAAATTATTTACACTCAATCTGTTCATTGCAGGGCTAAAATAAATAGTTCTGTTTCTTATTGCATGGTCAGCCAATTAAATGACTGAATTATTTAAGAACAGAAGAGGTAGAGGTGTAGAAGACACTAATCAGAGTTATCTCCTCTGAAAGTAATGAATTTCATTGTACAGCCAGACCCTGTGGTGAATGAAAGTGAAGGTGTCATTTGCAGAGTGGAAAATTTGTGCTTTTCAGAGGGCCCGGCATGCTGATAAGCGTACTTTTCCACTCAGTGAGGAAGGCAATGGTAAACCACCTCACTCCTCGTTTTACTTAGTAAAACCTCTACGGGTTCAAACCAGCCTTTTGGCTGATGACCTAAACAACCTAAACAACAACAGATGCCTTGGAATTGCCGGGGTCTATTGAGAAATAAAGAAATTTGAGAGAAAGATCCTTCACGAGAAAATGGGTACGAAAACAGTGTAGACAAACAGTGCAGGTTACAAGGACTAGTTTTACGTTTTCTTGCTGTATACGAATATATAGGGAAGGAAAGTATTGTTTTTTATGTCGATTTTTCGAACTCGAGTTCCTTCGTATAAACGTTGCACTAGAATCTAGTCATTTATTTTAGAAAGATCTTTCAAACCTTTACCGCCAGGTACAAGAGTTACTTTTCTCCGTAAAGGGCCATTTTATTAAACGCAGACTTATTTCTGACACCCCACAATTCAGCGTTCTTTCACTACAGGTTTTCTCTTGTCTTCTAACCAGCCGATTTTCTGCATTTGTTCTGTGTGGAAGCCCCTAAAGTCGGTAAGCGGTTGATTAAATTTGGTTGCTTCATCATTTATTTTCTTGCTTTATTTCACTTTTCTCATACAAAATACTAAACGGACAAAATTAATGCTTATGAGAAACTAACGAACAAAGTAGAATACTATTAGTAA
Source organism: Catonia carolina (assembly GCA_035578175.1). Classification (NCBI taxonomy): domain Eukaryota; kingdom Metazoa; phylum Arthropoda; class Insecta; order Hemiptera; family Achilidae; genus Catonia; species Catonia carolina. Next base: position 21,370,654 of record JAQMRL010000008.1, on the reverse strand, counting down.
ACAAAGTTAAGCATAAAAAATAACTCGCTATTAAGAAATTATTTATGGTATAAAGCCAAGCAGTTTGTATAAAATATAATAGGAGTTTTAATTAAATGTTTCAGAAAGAATCTAATCCGGTACAGAGTAGAAGAAGGGAAGTACACGGCTTCAAGCTGCGTTGTAGTGGATGGAAATAAGTTTAAAAATAAAAATAATGAATAAAAAAAATCTAGGCAAACCATTGCTAATTAGATGCTATTCTGTATGAAAATTTTTGGTCTCATGGAAGAGGAAATCAATTCCTTTGTTTCGAGAAAAAACCTCTTCTTATAAAGAGAATATCTTTTTAAATGAATTTTGTTGTATAGTTTGGTATTTCTTGTAAAGCATTTTCTCCGTATTTAAAAAGAAATAAATAAACCTAGGCTATTTATAAACAAAAAAATTAAGTGTAGTAAAATTAAAATGAAGGTGGAATAGGGATCTTCCTCGACCACCATAAAAAACATTTTAATTTAACTTGTCATGCCTGTTTCTTTTCATAAAAACAAAAAAAATTATTTCATGCAAAAAAATCATCCATCATAGTATAGAAATTATTGTCATTGAAAAATATTGCCACCAAATTCCTTGCAAAATTTCTCACCGAAATCGGTCACTGGATCGATTCTCATTCACATCACATTTCCGCCAATCCCCTATCATTCCATCTCATTTACTAGTTGTGCTTTAAAACTTATACTGGTGTAAATAAAAATAAGTTTGAAGCAAAAAAAGTATATAAAATGCTATGTACACCTATTCTAAAAAGAATAAAGCTGAAGTATACTGAACGAACGCCCCTTTTGCATGTAGTTCAAATTGGTAAAAAGTAATAGGATTCTTAATATAAGAACTTCTAATATTTTAATATTTATTAGTACACCATAAAAATTCGATTTCAAAATAATTAAATCGAATTTAAATTTTCAAGATTTTACGCGACCAAACAAATTTATACATTATCTTGAATTTTGTTTAAAAAAAAAAGTTACTACAGTTCGAAACTTATATTACATTACACAAAGTTAGTGATCAAAATATTTTTAGAGCTGATCAAAATATTTATTACAACCGGATACGATGAAGCACCGTACCGCTTCTGACAAATTTTTAATAACCTATCAGCTTGTTAAAAATATTCCAATATAAAATTTTAAAAATTAACATTTTTATTTAAAAGGTATTGCTAAAAAAACTTCGTTATGTCTATAGCGTGATACTAAATTACACGGTAATTTATCAAATTTTCACTCAAAACAAAAAACAGGAAGGAAACTTTACAAAGATTCTAAAACGCTTCTTTATTAGGTTACAGCTAGTGAAATTTTTCGACCAAATTGAAATAAGACCATAATTTATGAGTAAATTTAGTACGTTTTTGCCCCGAAAATGAAATGAAACCGGTCCCATAACTGTATCTCATGTAATTTTAAATATATCTGACGTTCAAATACAAACATTCGAGATCAGAAATACCAATTAATTTTTATTAAGTTTATAGAGCATTTACTGCAAGGTCACCAGGCTTTATCATATTCTGCTTTAAAAAAACACCCACCAAAGAAACTTTCTGCAACCGGAACACCGGTTTATAGTATTAATAAATTCCTTTACATTCCGTGAAATCATTTACCAATTAAAAAGGTTCAACTGTCTCGTTTGGGTGCACAGATTTATCTAGTAAGTTTGCGGTAATAAAGTATTTTTTCCATAAAAATAATAATTAAAAAAGTAAGTTTTAAATGAATATTTTCTATAAACAAGTAAGTTTTTTTTAATTCTTTTTTTTATATAAATTTAGTAGGTATCAATATTTTAAATCATTTTGAAGGGTTGTTTATATTATTATTATTATTACATATAATGTTTTGTATTGTTGTATCACGTAATTATTTTTCTTTATTGTCATTATTTAAAAACGTAAGCTGTTAAATGGACAGCTAATAAGTTAACTTGTGAATGTTTGTGAATATTTTACTTTGAAATATTAAAAGTAAACTAAAATGAGATTTTTACTTTTAATATAAATTGAATACATATTCATACAATAAATTAATGGATTAATATTACTGGAATATTCATTTTTATGTCAATTAATAAAATAATTCATTTAAAATAATTAATAATACAGATTAATAAATTAATCTGTACTTGATCACAGACTATGATTAATTAAATTCCTTTTTAATTCACGCCCTTAAATGTTTCATAATGTGATATTCAGTTTTTCACATCCAAAGTTATACAAAATTAATATGGTTACGAATCCTCTTTTGACATAATACTTATATGGGTACTCCAATACAGACTTTGATGAGTTATTTTTGGATTTACCTGAAGAAAGATATCTGAAGAGAATGTTGTCAGGTGTTAAAACCAAACAAAACCTAAATAACGTAATTATTAAGTGAGACTTTACAAAAATAACCGAAGCATAATTTTAGAAATACGCTATTCAATTTCCAAGCAAACAGAATGACAGTATGATACTTGCCGAGTAATGAGAGAATCATATAAGAAAAAGAAGGATGAAAGAAAGAACAAAAGCCAGTATTGGTATAACCTGATTAAAGCCCGAGTAATCTATTCCAGTGATAAGACAGAAAAATGTAAGAGCTTCCAAGCACTTTCATTAAAAATTTCTATTTATAAAATTCATCTACTCGACGACTATACACACAGAGCAGTAGTAATCTTTTAAATTTACCTGTTTATTAAAAAAGAACATATAATTAAACTAAAAAGTTAAATTTGTTGTTAATAAAACGAAAATGTTAAAAATACTTAATAATTAAAATATATCATTAGCCGTTTATGGAATTTAAAATAAATTTTATTTGTTCCTGTTACTTAAAACAACTACAAAAATACCTCTCTTGAGACGATGCGTCATAAGGCTGGTGAACATTTTTACAAAATCTTTGACTTATGACAACACAATTAGTGATTTATGTATCTACTCTTTAAGAGGAATCGAATGACACTATTTTTGTTTCCAAATTCCGACATTTATTTCTTGACTTCCAGTTTTTGGCCAATTCCGGATGAAACTGAAACTTCAAACCCAATAACCCACAACAGGCCCACAAACATTATATATAGATTAAAAATCCATAGACCGTTTGTTGCTATCTCATGTAGTTTCTGACTTTGATTTCTTGACTTCCGGTTTTTGGCCACTTCCGGTCCAAATCGGAACTTAAAACTCAATTCAGGCCTACTGATTTTTTTGTGTACAATACGAATTCGAATACCCTTTGTGGTTTCAAAAGATACTTGTCTACCGAAAGTCTCTGTTTTAATGGAAGTTATGATAGTTTTCCAATAAGACCGTATAGATCTTTTGTTCTTTAGCTAAAACATTTATAAGTATGAGTGTGTTTGTGTGTGTGTGTGTTATGGTGTTTGTAAGGACGTGCTCGTTGGGCGAGTAATGTTTTGTCAGGTGTGACAGTTGATCGTTTGATGAACTGTCAGTAAAGCCTCTGCGAGTAAGTTACGGTTGCGGGAAGAGATTATTCCATTTACGTTAATAGTGGTCGCTCCACTCGTGGTTTGACCCAAGCAGTCGACTAGGTTTGGTCATCTAGCGCCGGCTGGATGGCTATTAATCCCTACGAGACGACTTTCATAGATTTATTTACGGAAAGGTTGGGATTTCTTTGTCCAAGGCACATCGGGTGCTGCGTTATGTTTTGTAAAAACGGGTCCGGTATCCGGTGTTGTGAAGGGGCGGTTAAGTTTAGTGGGTAAAAATCCCACATAACCATTGCGCGTGCGTGCAATGGTATCTTTCAGGGTCACTTGGTCCTATGAAGATTCCCCCGCTCAGCTCGGCTGAAAAAAAAGATCTTTTGTTCTGCTAATCAATGTTTGCTATTTTAGTTTGATGAAGCTTGACCGGGTAAAGTGTTTGTCAAGTGAAACTCCTAAATATTTAACTCAATACGATTGTAAAATTCCTGCGTTATGAAAATAGGCAGACTCGAACCAGAACGGAGAGAAAATGTAACATTTACACATTTGTAAGAGTAACTTTAATTTTTAGTTTCTTAAGTCATATCAAAATTTGGTTGATGTAATGTTGAAGGGGTGAGAAAAGCATTATGATTAGGTTATAGAGCGGTGTTACGAAATGAAAGAATAAACTTACCTTATTGCTACAAATATTCCGATGAGTACATCCTGAAAACAAAGAGAAAACAATTTTAATTAAAATAAAAATTGACAAAAAAAATTAATAATAATTTTTCAAAAAATAACACCTTTCACGCAGGCAATCCTGCATTCTACCGATCCGCACGCACGCGTCTAAAGTATTATAATTATTCAACAAAATCTAAAAAAGAACCTTTCGGTTATTCATGTAAAATATAAACCAAAAATTTAAAAGTAATATTACATTACACGGAATTTTGTCCACATTAACAGAATAAACTAATGGGTTTCCTGCGTGTATACTATTCCTCCGTAACAATACCATTATTTTATCAATGTTCTGTTTCCTTACGCTTGGAAATAGAAACACCCTTGCGTGTGGTTCCACAATTAGGAAATCTATGCCTTCACCCGAAAGCTACTGCGGTCTTAGAAAAATGAAAATGATAAATAGGTTAATGCATAGATAACTAACGAGTTGCTCAAATATAAAAAATACGTTTGAAAAAACTGTACGAATAACTACAGTTTACTTAAAAATTTGTTGGAAAAAAAAATTATCAATATATCGTTACTTCAATAACATATTGTTTAGGTTTTCAGCCGAAAGGCTAGTTTGAACCTCTAGAGGCTTTACTAATTAAAACAAGGAGTGAGGTAATTTACACCTGCCTTCCTCACTGAGTGAAAAAGTATGCTTAACAGCATGCCAGGCACTCTGAAAAAAAAATCTACTTTCCACCTTGACAATGACACCTTCACTTCATTCACCACAGGGTCTCTCTGTATAATGAAATTCATTATTCTCAGAGGAGATACCTGTGACTAGTGGCTTTTCCACCTCTATCTCTTTTCTTTTTAAATGATTCAGTCATATAATTAGCTGACCACGTGATAAGAAACAGAACTATTTTTTGAAGCTCTGCAACTAACAGATTCGGAGAAAATAATTTGTGTTGTTGAGGCCAACAGCTGAAAGGCTGGTTTGAATCTCTAGAGGTTTTATTTAGTAAAAACGAGGAGGGAAGTGGTTTATTATTGCCTTCCTCACTGAGTTAAAAGAAAGAGAATGCTTATCAGCATGCCAGGCCTTTCGAAAAGCACCCACTTTCCAACATGCAGATGACACCTTCACTTCATTCACCACAGGGTCTGGCTGTATAGTAAAATTCATTACCCTCAGAGAGAAGATAACTCTGACTAGTGTTTTTCTACCTCTATCAATTCTCTACTTAAATGCTTCAGTTATATAATTACCTGACCACGTGATAAGAAACAGAACTATTTTTTGTAGCCCTTGAACCAACATATCGAGTGCAAATTAATTTAACACTCCGCCTGCTCGTTATGGGCATGCAAATAATTTAACACTCCAATTGACTGTTATGGGTAAACACATCAAAATATTCCACTATACGTCAAAATATTCAATTCAATGCATCCTTTACTCACCTAAAGAACCGGAGGGGACAGGCAAACATTGGAAGATCAAGTTAAACAGAACAACACTGTTTCTATTATCATGAGAAATGCCGGACACTCTAAAATTTTAATAGTCACGCTCATTTATTAATTAATGGAGGTTTACCTACATTAATTAAAAAACTGTTAGCAAACATCTTTTATTTTTCAATTTAAAAATATTTATTAAAAATTAATTAGTCCTGTCCAGTGTATCTGCTTCATTGTTTACAATTGCCATTACTTGGAGAGGTAGAGAGTCCAATTTATGGAGAGAGAGTTAAGTTTATTTCTTTATTTAGTATTTTTACAAGAAGAGTAATATTAATAACAAAATCTGCGGAACCTCTAAAAAACTGGCTACTCTTGTCGTTATGATACTATAAAAGAATGGATTTTTTGAGCGAAATTATACGTAGAACAAAACAAAGGCCATTTCCAGAAAATTTATAAATAATAAGCAACAATTTTTTAAAAAATTCATTCTTTTCTCAAAACTGAATAAAATACTTGATAAGCTACTATTTTCAACCAACGCAAAATACAATAAATCAATAATTCGGATGTCCGTTAAAGTTTTTTCGTATATTCTGCTAAAAAGTGTAATATTCTATTTTACTGAGCTAAGTCTTAAGTCGTCCTGACGAATGTATCTTTTTCGTAAATATCGAGGAACTCTAAAAATTTTATAATATTTCATAAAAATTTTATATGAAAACGTTTTGTAATGTTAATATTGGAATTTTTTGTTGTTTCCCAGAGTCGTACCCCGTACGTTTAAACAGCCTTCAGAATATTGTTTCTATACAGCCAGTTTTCAGATAGTGATAGTTTCCCAATTATTGATACTATTGAGTATCCCGAATTAACCATAAAATATTTTTCATAAGTGCGTCATGGGTTACTACAAAAGGCCAAGAAAGTAGGATCCAAGCAGCTGAAATGAGGTTTTTAAGAAGGGTGAAGGGCTGCTCGAGGCTGGATCTAATACATAACGAGGAAATTAGATCCGAGTTGGGTGTATTTAGCTTGAATGAAAAAGTGGAGGAGTACCGGAATCAATGGAGGAAACATTTGGAACTGAATCATTTGGAACCAATTATGATACTAGTGAGCGTTTCCGAATTAACCATAAAATATGTTTCATAAGTGAGTCATGGGTTACCACAAAGTGCCAAGAAAGTAGGATCCAAGCAGCTGAAATGAGGTGTTTAAGAAGGGTGAAGGGCTGCTCAAGGCTGGATCTAATACATAACGAGGAAATTAGATCCAAGTTGGGTGTATTTAGCTTGAATGAAAAAGTCGAGGAGTACCGGAATCAATGGAGGAAACATTTGGAACGGAATCATTTGGAAACAATTATTGATACTAGTGAGCGTTCCCGAATTAACCATAAAATATGTTTCATAAGTGAGTCATGGGTTACCACAAAACACCAAGAAAGTAGGATCCAAGCAGCTGAAATAAGGTTTTTAAGAAGGGTGAAGGGCTGCTTGAGGCTGGATACACAACGAGGAAATTAGATCCGAGTTGGGTGTATTTAGCTTGATTGAAAAAGTGGAGGAGTACCGGAATCAATAGAGGCAACATTTGGAACGGATGCGAGAGGAAAGAATACCTTTAAAAGTGACGGAAGATGTTCCAGTTGGAAGAAGGGAGGTGGGAAGACCTCGAAGAAGATGGCAATAGTCGAGATGTACGGGCCGGAGTGTCTCGTGGTTGTGTAGACGTACAGGATGGTTTGTAATTTCGGAACAGGCTTATGCCTAATTCTTGATAGTAAGAAGAAGAAGAAGAAGAAGATATTTTTCATACTTAAGTCCAACTGTCTTAGAACTTGCCACAACTTACAACAGGCAGGTGGAGTGTTAAATTATTTGCACTCGATCTCTGGGCTAAAAAAAAATGGTTCTGTTTCTTATCACATGGTCAGCCAATTATATGTCAGAAGCATTCAAGAACAGAAGAGATACAGGTGTAAAAGATAATAATCCGAGTTATCTTTTCTGAGAGTAAAGAATTTCATTATACAGCCAAACCCTGTGGTGAATGAAATGAAGGTGTCATTTGCAGAATGGAAAGTAAGCATGCTGATAAGCATGTTTTCCCATTCAGTGAGGTAGATAATTAAACCACCTTACTCGTTTTAACATAGTAAAGTCTCTAATGATTTAAACCAACCTTTTGGTTGATAACCTAAACAACATGCCTTACAACAGTGAAAGTATTTTTTAAACTGGTTTCATAATTTGTGAGATTATCTTGCATAAGGAAACAAACAAACGTTACTTCTTTTTAAAACTAGCGTATGGGTATCCAACTACATTAAATTTGTATTACATTAATTAGTCGATGTTTTAGAATTGAGTTGAATTCAATTGGTATGAACCGATAAAATTGTACCTCTTTATTAAAAACACATTCACATTATTTGAGATATTCATCACGTAAATTTAATTACATTAATGGATATATTTTAGAATTCATACAGGGTCTTTTTAAGCGGTAAAATTGTAAAAAAGTAATACATTATTTTAAATTTACTGTGGAATTAAAATGCAAGTATTTTGTTAAAAATAGGTAGTATAGTAGCCTTAGAATACATGAAATTGATAACGTGACTAGGAATTCTATTAAGTATAGTCGTTTCATTAAATAGTGGATACCCAAACCACTATCTCTCATAATATGAAAACTATGGAGAAGCGAGATGAAGGTAGAAAATTGGCAGAATCCTAATTTCCGGAGGCAGTATGAACTTCGACCTTTATCCTCAATGTTTATTCATATTTCAATGTACTGAAACAATGTTTTGAATAAACATTTTAATTAGATAAATTACTCGATGATCACCAAAATAACATAATTTATTATGTATTCGTTGAAAGATTAATGAAATTTCTTTTTTAAAAATGTTAAATATTATATAATATTGTAATATTACTTAGTTTCATGATGTTATAAAACAGATTTCTGTTCAACCCGGAACATCCAGTTTTAATACAATGTTATTACACTATTAATCTGCACTACTAACAGTTTCTGAAAACAGATATTTTCCATACATTGACGTATATTTCGTGTTAATTTATGTACTGTATTTGTAAAACCACTTATATATGTTATATTACATGGTGTTTGTAAATCGTCGTGTTGTATTAGATTTGTGGCATATAAGTATAAATGCCATTCCAAGCAAAATATTGCAGTTCAAAAGACAAAACACTAATTCAAACCTGAGGAACCATTGCTTAATCTATGGAAAATAAAATTAAACGTAACACACGTTTACTTTAAGACAACAAAACTCTCCAATTGTTTACATTAATTATATTCCGGTACCACATACAACTCAAACGCACTACCTACGCATAAACCTAGACGCTAAACTCACATAGAACGCACACTCACACAAACTTAAAATACGTTTCTATCAACTTAAATCTAACTCGATAGAAAAAAAAACATATTAAAAATAAACATATTTAAGTATTAACGATTTACAAGACAGTCATAAGACTAATCTGGACATATGGAGTTCAAATTTGGGGATCTTCTACAATTTAACTCATACGAAACGTATACAAACGGTACAAATATAAATTTTACTTGTGGTAAAGAAACACCCCTTTTTATGATGCCAAAGGAGAAATGAACTAGAATTTCTCCGGTTAAGCGATTGAGTTGTTAAAATTACGCATCGTGACTATCGGTAGCAACTGTATTAATGTGATGTGCGTGTGGCATAACTACACCGGTAAGGCGGAAACGGCTCAAAAGAGAATGATTGTAATCGTCTTACACAGTTACAAATTTTGCGTTATAGAGCTATTGATTACACAATCTATTACTATATGGTACAACTATACTAAAATCTATTGATACGATTCATAAATGCAGTGAAACTTCATTAATTCGAAGTGGTGTAATTCGAAAATTTCGTTAATTCGAAGAAATTATTATCCCTGACATTTTGGGTACGTTATAATGTTGAATCTAACTTCGTAATTCGAAATTCCGAAATAAAAATTTTCGTTAATTTGAAGGTTTTATTATTTTTTACTGCCCATAATAGACAGGTGGAGTGTCACATTATTTACACCAAATCTGTTCGTTGCAGAGCTAAAATACATAGTTTTGTTTCTTATTACATGGTCAACCAATCAAATGACTGAATCATTTAAGAACAGAAGAGGTAGAGGTGTAAAAGACACTGATCACAGTTATCTCCTCTGAACGTAATGAATTTTATTATACAGCCAGATCTTGTGGTGGAATAAAGTGAAGATATCATTTGCAGAGTGAAAAATATGTGCTTTTCAGTGGGCCCGGCATGCTGATACGCATATTTTTCCACTTAGTGAGAAAGGCAATTTTAAACCACCTCACTCCTCGTTTTACTTAATTAAACCTCTACGGCTTCAAACTAGCCTTTCGGCTGATAACCTAAACAGCATTATTATTTGATTTTTATTTTACTTGAAATGCTATAAAAACGTCGGTTACACCAAGTTCAGTGAACGGAATGAAGACACAGAAATATTAGTAAATGTACCTGATAAAAATGAACCCGAACAATGGAATGAACTCGCTGCTGTACCATTTTCCACGTTTGATGCCGTCGATGACGATGTAATCGTTATCAACTGTTGAGAGAAACGACGTTGACATTGTTAATGAAGTTTTGAGTAGACGGGAAGGTATAGAAACTTACGAAAGCAAAAACGAGAGTAACGATGAAAAAGATAGCAAACCAGCACCCGTGCCCGTTAGCCAGGTAGTGATGAAATTGCCGTTTGGATTTCAGGCGTATTTTGAGGCGCAAAAGAATGTAGGAGATGAAGTTTTACATTTACGGAAAATACATCACCGTGAGACGCAGCCAAAAATTACGTCATTATTTTCTTCTCTGCAATAATACATGGTAATATACAAACTTTTACAATGCACTTTAAGTAGGCCCACATAGTGTCTTGTTTAAAATTTATTTTAGTTAGCTTCAAAAGTACGGATATAATCGATTAATATACTACATAAACTGTATTTTATGTATTTGATTTTGATGTTAAAACATAGTTAAAAACGTCTAATAAATGCCTTTGTGCCGGCCGCATTGGCGCAGTTGGTAACGTGCTCGCCTCTCATCATGCGGTCCTGGGTTCGAATCTTACTCAGGCACGGCATATTTTCATACGTTACAAAAAATTATTTCATCCTACATTGCATAAAGTTCCACCCCAATGTCATCGCTAATGACCGTTGCAGTTGATGCGACGTTAAATAAACAAAAAAAATGCCTTTGTAACAACTATGTATAATTTTTAACCGAGTTCAAGTAACTTTGTAATTTGAAATTTTATTAATTCCAATTTTTCAGCAGTCGCTTCGGCTTTGAATTACCTAGGTTTCACTGAACATCAAAATGTAGAATGATTTTATGCAAGTTGGTTTATTTTTGTAAGAAGATAAAATTATTGGATTTAATCATCAAAATTTTGTAGCTTAGATATTTTATCCTCGTTAATTTTCTCACATTTACCTATGATTGTTTAAACTGATTACAAATAAACTTGGTTGACATAAAAAAAATTTCATTTTAAACATTTTTCATCTTTGTTTTTAATCATTAATGTTAGCGATCTATAACACAAAAAAATTAATCTGCGCATATACAATTACTAAATTAATATTGAAATTTGAATCCGTATTTTATGTAATAATATCGAAGAAAATGTTTATCGTTAGGTTAGTATTTTGTCAACAAGTTGAGAACTGAGAAATCAAGCGTAATTAGAGCGTACCCCACCCTTTTAATCTAAATCGTAAATGTTGCAAGTAGTTGAAACCAGTGAAAACTTAACCGTTTCTCTTACTGGTATTGAAACTGAATAGAACTTAAAGTACCTTTTAATCAACTAATTTCATTATAGAACTGTTATATTGAATAAATAAGATTATAGAGTCAAAGACTAATGTGTAAGTACAGAGTATGAACAGAAATGAAACAAACTTGAACTCATGGAATATTTTGTAAACAAACATAAATAAAATTACACATCTAAAATAGTTTTATATTTTGTATATTCGTAAAATGTGTTGGATATTGGGCAATAAATCTCTCTTGTCAAAAATAAATTTGTATAAATTATTCTATTTAAACAAACGAAATACAAATTTGAGGTATATCTGGTTATTTCAACATCAAAGTTTTAGAATGATTGCAGTCAAAAACTATTAGAAATATGTTGAAAATAATTCAACTTAAAAACAGTAAAGGCCTATTCCCACGACGCTAGTTTACTAGCGGCTAGTACTAGCAGCGTTTCCAAACGTTCACACCGAGCTATTTTACTAGCGCTAGTCACGAGAACTTTTCTTCCCAACTAGTACTAGTAAGAAACGTTCACACCGAGCTAGTTGACTAGCGCTAGTCAATCACGAGAACTTTTCTTCCCAACTATTGCTAGTAAGAAACGTTCACACCAAGCTATTTTACTAGCGGTAGTCAATCACGAGAACCTTTCTTCCCAACTATTGCTAGTAAGAAACGTTCACACCGAGCTATTTTACTAGCGCTAGTCAATCACGAGAATTTTTCTTCCCAACTAGTGCTAGTAAGAAACGTTCACACCGAGCTATTTTACTAGCGCTAGTCAATCACGTGAACTTTTCTTCCATACTGGTGGTAAAATCAAAAATGTTCAAAGTCACTAGCGCGCTAGTGAATACTAGAGCTTTAACTAAACTAGTCCAAGTAGTTCGTTTCCACGACGCTAGCACTAGTTGCTAGTCTACTAGCAACAAGTAAACTAGCGAAAATTTCAAAATCCAGCGATTTATTTCCGAATAGACTGCACGAACTAAAAACGTTACTAGTAATCAATTTATTAGCAAATAGTTTAACTAAAAATTAAAGATCGGAATAATTTCACTTTTTTAACTTGAATTATAGATACTATATTGAAAATTCAGAAAAAATTTCTTGTGTTTTATTTATTTTTATTTGATTAAAATATTTCTTGTACATGAGGTCAGAGATCGATAATTGTTTAACGGATCATTTATTAATAATTGTGTAAATGTAATAAACAGATTGTACTGTGACTTCTAAATATGCAAATAAACTTCTCCCAAAATTTATGGAACTTAAACACAAAATAGAATAACATAATACAGTCTACGAATTAAAAAATAATTAAATTTTGATATCTCTACAAGTATATTTATATTTTGTATGTTGAACGTTATTTTCATTAAACGCGTTTTCACAAAAATACGGAATTTTTAGAAATATTCCTATTTGTTTTTATAACTACCTAAAAACACGAAGTCATTAATTATTTAACTAAAATATAATTCCCCCAGTACTTATTTCTTAAAAACTATTGGTTGATACATCTAAAATAATATCTCATTCCAAAAACAATTTTAGGATTTACTCCTGACGGTTTAAAAATTTAAATAAATTTATAATAATTATAAAGTATGATTTAGAAAACAAAAAATGCCCTCGTTTATCGAGCAGGCTTGAATATTTAAGACATCAGAACAAAACACACTGTAAATTATAAAATATTCTACGGAGACTACGAAAAATAAATTGATATAAATTTTTAATTGTTTTTTTTAGGTAAACAAATATTACAATCTTCTACAGTATGATGATTTAAGAATAATACCATCCTTAGGTACCTAAGATTGTATATAAGATAATTTCCCCGGAGAGGTTGACTGGAAGTAAACATGTTTATCCAATACCTTATAAAAGAAAAGCGGTAGTCGTTATTTAATATTTCCAACGGATGAGAAATCTCTAATTTCAAATTGCATCAAATGTAGTTGGTTATTTTTATAATTTCAATTAAATTTACAAAGAGAATTTTGTACTTCTTGCTTTCTTTTTCGCATGATAGTATAAGGGCATAAAAGTAGAACACTATGCTCAAAGCGGTATTTTATAAATTGATTTAATATATATGTTCACAAAGAAATTTTACAAAATCCTTCTAATTTCGACCAAAATTACATAATCCTTAAGATTTTTTATATTTCGTTCAGTGACAGCAAACCTTTACATTTCTATTGTTTACTCATTTACTCATTATTTACCTTAGCGGAAATAAAAATATTCTTGTACTTTGAACATTCTTCTAAATAAAAACATCCTCATATATATAACTTTGACACAATAACCGCCTCCATGGAGCAGTGGTTAGCGTGCTCAACTACAAAAAGAAAGGTTCCTAGTTCGATTGTTTATTAAGTTCTCAAAATTTTAACGAAAAATTTATAACGTCGATGAAGCCGAGAGTTCACCAAATAACTTAGTAGTGTAATTGACTAACCATTGGAGTGGTCTTAATACTGCACTTATCTATTCACGTCGGAGTTCTGTCACTGGACAGTGACTCCACTCACGTTTTTCATCATATCAAAATTATTTCATATTTTGTTTTATCATATTCACTGATTGTATCTAACACATTGTGAATTTCTTGAATAAAGGTTAATTAAAACCTTTCCTACTTCCCCGAATGGGAGTATTTTCTATAAATTTCACTTTTCTACCTCTTGTGCTAGTAGGATAATTTAGTGACGAGTGAGCGAGACAGACCTTCAGTCAGTTAGAGCTTCCCCATTTATATATCCAGATAAATAATAAAAATAATTTTCATTAAAAGCTAAAAAAATACAAACGAAAACCAATTTAATGATAACTACATTTTTGTATACCACAAAAATATTACAAAAAAGAGACTATCGCACAAATCCCCACAAATTCAGTCACTGTTCGCTCCTCGCCTATCACACAACCCATCTAGAAGACTGAAAAGGCAATGCAATAAAGACTTTTTGAGAGTCGTCTTGAGGGGTTGCCACTGGGCGACTTCTTCATACAAGTAACACCAACAAAATTATATAAAACTATTGACAATATAACTGCTGGTTGTGTTTAAATGTTACGCAGTTATAGAATTTTTTCTTAAATAAATTAAAAATAAAAGATTTTAAAACGTGTATAAGTTTTTTAGATAAAAAGAAGGAAACGTTTAAACAGAGAATAATCATAGAGAATAAAAATGAATTATTCTCTTCTAAGAGAGAAACTAATATATCAAAATAGTTGAAGAATAGAGACGCTGTATTCAAATACAGTTGAGTTAACAGACAATTGGCGATTCTCCAAAATCCACTTATCCATCGTCTGCACAGAATAGACTGCAGTCGAAAGTCCTCAATGATCCTTCACTTAAATTGAGATACATTTTAATATTATTTCTTTAATTTTATTTATATTTAACTTTTACTTGATTGTAACTTTACTTCATTGCAGTTGAATATATCTAAACTGAAATTTCTGATATTAGGTAAAATTAGTCTTTCAAATATTTACATTTCTAACAAAATTATTTAAACTTTATTGTTATTAACAAAATTTAAACTATTTTAAAGGGGAGACTGTACTTTGTATCCCGCCAAAGTTGAATTTGGTAATTTTAGGTACATTTTTCATAGGATTGGTAAAAGATAGGGAAATTAAATTTCACTCACCATAGGTGTCGGGTTTCTTCTCGAGCTACTGACATTTTTTCGATTTAATCTTTGGACCATACTATTTTTTTTAAATATTACGAATAACATAACATTTTTACAAATTGCGTTCTACGTTTTTTGCGTATTTCTAATTTTTGGACCATCTGAGGAAGTCATAAAAATGTCGGTATAATATGTGGTTATACAAGATTCTGGTAAACAAGAACTGGTAAACATTTTGGCCTCCTAGGTTTATTGGTTTCTGAGAAAAATGTACCTATTGTTAAAAATTTAAATTTACGGGAAAACGCAAGAAACAAGAAGACACGAATCTAAAGCAAAATGTACAAAAACAAGTAAATTTCCCATCAACAGTTGTTTAGAAAGCTAAACCAACAGCTGAGAATACAAAATACAGTGATGCAGATATTTTTAAAACTAAATTAATTCTCTTTTCTCTAAAACGAGCAGTATAAAATTATGAAAAAATTCGTTCTTGGTAACATGATAATTTTTTTGTGTAAACTTGAGAAAAACTTAATTTTTTCATAAAACAAATTTTTTTGGCGTAATTTAATGTTTTTTCTGGTAGATCTAGGCCTAAACTATTGAAAAACATAAAAAACCGAAAATCAAATTTTGAGTTAAAACCATCCTGCCATCTTCCTTAAAAAAATGATGCTAACGTATTTTTTTAACTAATCTATAATAACTAAACTTTTTCACTTCTCTTGCCCTGTATCTTCTTCTTCTCTTCTCGGGGTGCCTCTTCGTTCCAAAAGTTGGCGACCATCATGACAATGCAATACATTACTGGTAGCTATCCGAAAGAGGTCTTCTGAGCTCCTGTTAAATTATACCCTCAAGTTGGCCAAGAATGAAATTCTTCTGCGTCCTGGTCCCCTTCTACTGTCGATTTTCCCTTTCACAATACTTTGGAGCAATTCATACCTGCACTCATCTCGCATGATATGACCGAGATATTGTAGATTTCGCGCCTTTACTATGCTGACCAATTCCGCTGCCTTGTTCATTCGACGTAGCACTTCCACATTAGTAATTTTTGCGTCCAGGATATTCGCAGCATTCTCCTATATAGCCAAAGTTCAAACGCTTTCAATTTGCTGAGTATTGCTTTTGTCAGAGTCCAGGCCTCAACTCCTTACAATAGTACTGAGAACACATAAAACTTCATGAGTCTTGTTTTAGTGTCAATGGTTAAATTGTGGCTTTTAAAGACAGAATTCATGGTGTTAAAGACATTTCTGGCCTTGGCAATACAAGATGTTATCTCTTGTGAATTATCTCACCTATCAGTAATTTAGGTATCCAGATATTGACATTGCGCGACTCGTTCTATTCGGACCGTGTTGACCAATATGTGAACATCAGAACCAATCTGCTGTTTGCTGATGATCATCATTTTTGTTTTATTAGCATTGATGTCAAGTCTATATAATCACTAACAACTGTTCTACTGTCCATTAGTCTTTGCAGGCCCTGTATGGTATCGGCAAAAATACCATAGAGTCATTATCTGTATATTCTAATCTCTGCAATATTGATTAACTGATGGTGAAAATTCAACGAGAACTCGATCTAATTGACAAAAACGGTTTGCGTCAGACGTCTCTCCATATGATAAGTCAAGCACAAAAATGCATCGATGCTCGGGGTGGTAATTTTGGACATCTTTTGTAACAAAAAGGTATAAATGCACAATTTAAATTACGTTTAATATTTTTGCATTGAAATTATCCGCATCATTCATACAGTTTCATTACAACGTAACCTATCGATTCTGTAGCCGGCCGCATTAGCGTAGTTGGTAACGCGCTCTCCTCTCATCATGCGGTCTTGGGTTCGAATCCATTTAGCCACGGCATATTTTCATACGTTACAAAAATCATTTCATCCTTCACCGTCTGCATTAACAGTAATTGCAGAACAGTCGGATGTTAAACCAAAAAAAAAAAAAAAAAACTGATTCTGCAGCGGTTACGGTTACGTTTTGGGTTCAGTTTTATATTGCTCACCCGTTATGTATACATTTATGTAAGCCAAGAGAAGGTAAAAATTGTTTTTTTATAAAATTCAAATTGAATAACCTGTTTTGGTTATCTTAGAAACCTAACATAATAAAACATAACATAACCTTTCCTTAGTTGAAAAATATTTGAATGATTAAATTGAGCATTCATCTTGCGTCAGATATAAGTTAAAGTAACTCTTTTTAAAGGTTGTGTTTTTATGGCCTCTTCAAATGTCACGCTTTCAAACATTCACTTTATATTTTGTAATAGCGTTCTAAATCTTTTGGAGCTATAAAAACGATTCAAGTTAGAGACGTATTATAAACATCGAACCTTGCTCACTTTATTACCGTTTACTCACGCTTAGCACGCTGAATTAAGAGCTATAAAAATATTCGTTATCCCCGACGCTATGTTTTTAATGAGGAAAACACTTGAGGGGCGTAAAAGGAGATTAATAACAAAGTTTAAGGAGTAATACCTTTAAACGATAAAGATTTCATTCAGTACTATAAAATACGCACAGCTAACAATTAATAATTATCACGATGGTATAAAAATACTCAATTAATTCAAAATTTTCTCGTATTTCAGTCTGTTTTGTCATTTCAGTTTACAGTGTTAATGTAGAAAAACCTAGAAATCCCAAACATTAAACACAGGACATTACTTTAAAATATTATTTTATTTAGGGGTGACAGTACTTCGTATTCCGCCAATGTTAAATTTGCTATTTTTAGGTATATTTTTCATAGGATTGGTAAAATATAGCAAAATGAAACTTAACACACTTATAGTTGTCGAATTTCTCTTGCTACTTATAATTTTTCAATTTAATATGTTGGACCATAAAATTAAAAACAAAATAACGAATTACATAAAATGTTTACAAAATCTTTTTCTACGTTTTTTCCATGTTTTTAATTTTTGGAGCATCTAACGAAGTAATAAAAATTTCGGTATATGTATATGTACAAGATAAATAACTAGTAAAACTTACAGCCTGGCAGGTTTAATGGTTCTAAGAAAAATTTACCTAAGTGTTAGAAAACTAAATTTACGGAAAAAG
The DNA here is from genome assembly GCA_035578175.1 of Catonia carolina. Classification (NCBI taxonomy): domain Eukaryota; kingdom Metazoa; phylum Arthropoda; class Insecta; order Hemiptera; family Achilidae; genus Catonia; species Catonia carolina. The sequence continues at coordinate 21,352,375 of JAQMRL010000008.1, read as the reverse complement.
GCACGAACCGGAAACGAAATGTACTCAAACAAGTAACCTTTTTCGAATGCAGACATTTGGTTAGAAAGCTGAATCAACAGCTGATAATATTAAAAACAGTTATGTAGATATTTCAAGAAAACTAAAATTCCCTTTGCACTAAAACGAGCATTATAAAATAATCGTTCTTATAAACATAATTTTTCTCAAAACCTGACACAAAACTTAACTTTTTCATAATTTTTTTTTGACGTGATTAATGTTTTTCTAGTAGATCTGGGCCTAAACTATTAAAAAAATCCGAAAATTGAAACCAGTTCAATTACCTGTTCAGATTCCAGTTTTCAGTCAAAAGAAACCAGTTTTCAGTCAAAACCATCAAACAATCTCCCCTTAAAACTGGTACTATGATTGCTGAGGAATAGTTCTGTTTTATTTTGGTTACTAACAAAGGTTTCTTAGAATGAATGTTGTTGTTTAATCATCAGCCGAAAGGCTAGTTTGGATCTCTAGAGGTTTTACTAGGTAAAACGAAGAGTGAGGTTGTTTACGGTTGCCTTCATCATTGAGTGGAAAAGTAAGGTTATCAGCATACCAGCCCCTCCAAGAAAAATCTACTCTCACCCCCCTGAAAATGACACCTTCCCTTCCTTCATCACAGGGCCTGGCTGTGTAATGCAATTCATTACTTTCAGAGGTGATAACTGAAACTTGTATCTTTTACACCCCTAACTCTTCTGTTCTTAAATAAATAAATAAAATTTTCCTGACCACCACCAATTTGAGGACCTCGTCGGTAAGACCTCCACGGAATTGTTCCGGATTACAACTAATACAGTGAAAATAGCTATGATGGTTGCCAACATCCAAACCGTATAGACAGGACAAAAAGAAGAAGAAGAAGAAGAAGAATTGATTTAATTTATGTAATCTATTAAATTTATGTCATTTTATTTGTTAGTTGGCTCAGTTAATCATTATTGTAATTATTAATTTGTCAATAAATAAATTGTACTAAAATGTTGTAAGTTTGTTTAATATATTAAACCCAGATCCCAAACGAACCTAGGCTTAGTGTTACAATATTTTTACTACAAATATTTTAAGTTAAATTTAAAAAAATTAAAATAAACTACTAGGAATAAATCAATTAGTAAATATATTACTTCTTGGCCTTGATAAATAGAATTGCTTTTTATAGAAAGGGGTGTTAAGAGAAATCCCTGATTTATGGTTTGAATTTAACAGCCAGCCTGCAGCCAACGTAATGTAGTGTCGACGTACAATGACGCTTCGGATCTTTTTTTAAGTTTGCGTCCTTTGGAATCCAAGAGGCTTAAGCTCAAGTATCAGAATCGATCCGTCTGCATTCTTCATACAATGCATTTTATCCTACTTGACATTTTTGTGAGAAGAATGAATCACATATCTTTGAAACAAGGAATTAAACCAAGTAGGTTGTATAGGCAACTAGCAACTGAACAATTCTATTACAGTAAACTGTAAGGAATTCCAATATATTTTGCCTCGAAAAGTAAACGATTTTATTCCCAATATATATTACCCAATTTAAAGCAATGAAGTTTAAAAATGAACAGAAAATGTTTATTTTGTTTTACTTTCTTTTTTCGCAAACAATCTGAATGAATAGTAACCATGATTTATGGTGCACCAAAGCCGTCTTACATTTCGCAAATAAAGAATTTCAAATATAAATTTTCACACCTAATTACTAATTCCCCAAGCCGTCTTCTTTTGACAAAAGTTGTTATTTTTGACAACACAATTTTAAGTATTCCCACAACAGAGCAATTATACCAATCTCAAAGGTTTGTTGATCAAGTTGTTCTGATTCGTAGTTAACAAAACAATTTAAAATATACGTGATAACTGTATCTGTGAAGAATAAATAGAAAACAACTATTATGTACCCATAATATAATACAAATTTTAAGATAACGTGAAATGACTTTTTTGAAAACTAATAAAATACTAAAAAATCAATACTAACACCTGTCGTTAAAAGAGATAAAAAAAATATGTATAAAAATTAATGGATTTTCAACATGGTATTAAAAATAGCTATGGTTTACCATGTGATATTAAAAAGTTACAAAAATATAGAGAATCGATAAAAATTCATTTAATCCGCATTACATACGAAAAACATTGAAACAGAATAAAAAAACAGTAAATCCGTCCGACATCAGCTAAATCCTGTTGTTATATTAAAATGTGTTCAAAAAAAAGTTGGCAATATTTTTTCATTATTCTTTGTTTTAATTATATTTTAAAACTGCTGATAACAATGAGTAGATGGACATTTGTATAATTTACTACAATGCAATAAATGTCGCATTTAAACGTGAATTCATGGATAAATTACACTTACTGCTGAACCGTTCTAGTAATTAAAAGTAACACAAAAAAATGAACTAGAAAGTAAAAATAACAAAACAAAATTTCTATTTTGTTGATATATCGTGGATTAAACGGGCAATAATTTACAGGAAAAAACTGATATGTCAACATTCAACATTAATTGAAAATTTAAATGAGTAATTTACAATTTTATATTCACTAGTGAAATTTTCCGGGTGAATTATTATCAATTAAAAAACAGTGTTCCAATGAACGAGCATTTCATTGGATGCTGCGGTGTATTAAACTGCTGATTTATCGTACTACTGTTTTAATTACTATTTAATATTACCTAAAAGGGTGTCGGGAATAAATATTCCAACTAGGGGGGTGGTTTCATAAAATTAAAACTTTAGTAATGATAGTAGTACAAGTTTGTTAAATTTTCCAAGGTAATAAAGTATTTTGTGCACAGCAAACTTTCTGTGTAGTCATTTTTGTAAATAAAAAAAACAACTATAAAATGACATGTAATTACTCGAAAAAAATCTGTTCAAAAATATTTTCAAACGAATTTTTAAAGTGCTGTCACTGACAGTTTCCTCTTTCAAGAAATTTTGTTCAATCTCATATATACAACTATATGCTATTCTGAAAATCTGGCGTGAACCACAAACACGACTTTCTCTGCCAGGGAAGATAACTAAAAATATAACCTATGTTTAATTATGAGTAAAATATGTAAAATAAAAACCATAACCTAATTTTAATCATGAGTGAATAACACAAAATGAAAATCAACTTTTGCAGAACTTGAATAAATAAGTAAATGACTACAATGCTTTTCACAATTGATGAGCTCCACTGTTCCAGCGTTGTCAGATTGTACGATTGTATCAGCCTGACAAACATTAAGCGCGCATGCGTATAAGAGCCACAGTAGTTCACTCGTGTCTTGCATCTCGTATTGAATACGTCGTTTGTAGAGCGTGTTAACATGCAATACTTTATATTATAATCAGCTGATTATATGTTGTTAGGTTATAACTGTTATTGAAAGATAAAAAAATTGGCTGACGAAATATACAACAGAGCTACGAGAGCAAGTATTGGCAACGTTGCTGGCAAGTCATTGGCTAGCAGTTAAGTGAGTAGGGGGGGAATGCGTACATTCAGAGCTCATGAACGCTGAGAAATAGTATAATTAACGCTAAACTAGGCTTTGTAAAAAATATGCTTCAATTAAAGTCACAGATTTTTTATTTTCTATAAATTTTGATTACGAATAGGTTGCACTACTTATGTTGCACAATGCATACTAAGACCGCAATCTAAAAAATTCTATTATTTTACCGATTTTAATGAAAAAAATATTAATTGCCGCTAAACTATGAATAATTGCACACAAATCACTTGAAATAAACGTTGAAGGTTTTTAATTTTCTACAACTTTAATTATATATTCTTTTCCCTTAAAAATACTCGTACATAAAATTAAGGCCGCAATCTAAAAAAAAAGAAATTATTACAAAAGCACAGCCTCCCCAAGATCTTACAGCAGCCATAATTTTTACTTCATCTTGTAGAACATAAAGAATGTCGTAAATGGGGCGAACTTTTAAAAAATTGTGAAGCCAATATTGAGAAAATTGCACGAATGAACTTTCCGGTTAACCAACTTTGATTAAAATGTTCTTGTAGGGTTCACTGGTGGTATTTAACCTAAGTTCCAAATTTCAACTTCGTACAAAATTATATTCTTGAGATATTTTGGTTGCGCGTGCGACCAAACACACACATACACACACACCAATGGCTTAAAACATTTTTTAGGTTCAGATTGCCTGAAAATGTATTTCCGGTGCAAACTCAATTTCCGAAATCGATATACGAGTAGAAACAATACTTTTCTGCCCTGTATGAACATACAGGGCAAGAGAAAGTAAAAAAGGCTAATATATTGAACTCCTGTTGTTTAAAACCAAAATGTTAATGAAATTTATTCATTAAATTTTTCCAAAGGAATTTAACATTGTAGCCTATATTGATTTAAAGGTATAAATTCAAACGCTTGAATTACTAAATTTACTTTTTATTAACTTTTATAAACTCTTTTAGTCAAATAAAACACATTTAGTCAAATGGAATACAATTTTGGGGTATTTCTCCTGATTCTAACTTCGATATTTTAGAATGATTCCAGTTAAAAACTATCTGAAACTTGTTGAAAAAATTTAACCAGATTAAAACCCACCTTTTCGAACAAAAATAGTATTTGATAAAAATGATTATTAAGAAGTTTATTCGACTTATACAAAAGCTTAAAAATAATTTTGTTAAGGAAAGTAAATTAATTTTACAGATATTTTAGTATTTGACCTGAAAAGATTTAAAACTAAGGTTCGAATATTGATTATTTGAACAAAAACTGGTGGCAAACAAATGAGAAGTGTTTTAAGATTACGTTCTTCATTCATAGTTATAGGGTTGTATTATATTTCAGTTGATAATCCTCGTTCTACAACTGCTGTTATGTTCGTTAGCTAAACCGTCTCTACTACTTATACGTCTGTATGATTTCATTCAACGCTGAGACTATCTATGGTACATTGATTTCAGACAATACAATCCGTTCTCGTCGATGTCTGAATAATTCTGGTGGCTTTATCTGTCACCATTTAACCTTATCTATTGAATGCGCTTAAAATACGCCTATAAATTAATTGATATGGCAGTGTCATTATGATTACTTATCACGGATTTGATTGTTACTGGTAAGTATGTATGCTTATGATGATTCCTCAACGTGAGGAATTTACAGTCATCTGTCAAATACCTTTAGAGCTTATACAACAACAAAAAGAAAAAAAATAATAAAAATATCAACGAGAATTTTTCCACTCTTTTGAGCCAAGTAATTAAATAAATTATCTTCTGATTATCAATTGCGATATTATATCAGGATAGAAAATTTAATTTATAAATTTTAGAAAAACAGCATTGATGTTAATCACAAAATCCACAAAAACCCAGTTGAATCTAACTGTTTCAAAAACCACGATACAAAGGGTTACTACCTATAAATGTCTGGGTACTTGAATATAACAGACAGGAAAGGAAATGAATAAAAAAGATCAACGATAGAAATTGCGAGATCGGAATTTGTGTTGCTTAAGAAATTTTTGCGTCACCGGGATCATGGCATACAGCTCAGAATAAGAATGCTGCAATCTTATGTCTTCTCTGTTCTATTGTACTGTTGTAATACGACGTACTGCGTAATACGTATCTGTTGTACTGTTGTACTCGCGACACTCAAGAAGATCCATTTAGAGAGGATACAGGCCTTTGAGTTGTGGTGCTACCGCAGGATGTGGCGCATTCCGTGTACAGACAGAATAACAAATAGAGGTGTTCTTGATAAAATGGGCAAAGAATGTGATTTGCTTGAAACAGTGAAGAAGCAACAACTTCAATATCTCGGACATGTGATTAGAGGTCCTAAATATCACATATTACAATTAATCATCCAGAGGAAGATAAAGTGCAAGTGGCAGACGTCGGGTATCCTGGTTGAAGAAACTTAAGGGACTGGTTTGGTTGCAGTAATACGGAAATGTTCCATGCAGCAACGAATAAAGACCGCATAATGATGAAGATTTTCGACCTCCGATGAGAGAGGGACTTTAAGAAGAAAATTTAAGATTCTTTTCTTTCGAATAGGCCTTTAGAAATAAGAACGCTAAATAAATATTTTAATTTATTCTTCATGTTTTGCTCAAGTTTCCTTTTCTCCCATAATCTCTTCATTTTTCAGATTTTTCCTTTTGAAATTGTTTAAGTTGTGGGTCCACGTCTCTTCTTATCATTTTCTCTCCCGATGATCACTTCCTGGCTTTTTTCAAAAAATTTCCCTATTCTGTACGTCTGCTGTGTGGGTTTCTGCATCTTTAAGGTCATTTAATGTTATTGTGCATGGTGGTTTCATTTTGAGATTTATTATTTTATCAAAAATTTGTTTTTTCAATCTGCTATTAGTCATTCTTGCCACATGTCCGAAAAATACAAGTTTCCTTTTTCTCATTACATGGATTATATTTTCATTTTTTTAACATTTTATTATGAGATTAAAGAATAATATAAAAAGACTATTCGTAAGATTTTAAATTAAAAACGATTAAAGAATTACATAATCTAGATTTTTATGAAGGGTAATTTTATTTTTTTAAATATTTCGGGGCGAGATATCATAAATTATGTTTTTAATAGTTCCCAATTATGTAGTAATTGAAATGAAATCTCATCCTTCTCTCGCCAAAAATAACTTTTCTATAAACTGTTATTAATATCAATATCGACTCACTGAATTAAACTGAAGCAATTCATCTAACATTGTAGCGACTACAATCTAAGTTCCTTAGCATTACTACTGACTCCCTTTAGTTCATAACCAATGACATAATTCACAATGACTTTCATATAAACACTGTTCGAGACAAATTATGAAGAAATAAAAATACCAAGGCAGACTTCAATGTTATTCACACTCTTATTTATTTATTTAATTTATTTATCTTATTGCATTTAACCTTTAAGATAATAATGACTACTATTGACTTATAAGGGTTCAACATTCAAGGCTTACCATACAAACAAATTTAAAAATATGCAGTGATGACTTTCATCAAAAAATTTATAAAATGTTTTAGTGGCCAACGAAACTACAGCATATCCAATCTAAATTCCTGTGCATTATTGCCAATGCCCTCTGAAACCTCATAAAGGAAACCGGTACATAATGACCTAAATTCATAGCTTATACACGTAGTAAATAAAGTTCCCAGTTTTAATATATGGTAAATAATACAGAAATGCTAACTACAAGTTTTAGCAAAGCAAAATGAAAAAAAAAATAGAAAGATTACATCTATCCAAACATGCTGCAAAGACACTAACGTTTTACTTATGTGGTGTTCTATTTACTAGCATTACCCGCGCGGCTTCGCAAGCGAAACATTTGTAATCATTTTTTAAAAATAAATATGTAATAGAAGTTGTGTAGAAGCTAGATCGACTGTATACTCTAACGCGCGCGCGCGTACACACACACACACATACACACAACGTTTTGATAATTTCCCCCGCGTACGTCTCTCACCATTCCATTATCAAACCCCTTCACCTAATTCAACAGCAATAAGTAATCACATTCACGTATACACACAGACATACACACACACACACAACACACACATATTTATGAAAATTTTCATTAGGGCCCTTAGGGTTATCATTTTTAAAATTAAAAAATAAAATGTTGCTGTGAATATAAATACGAATATGATGTCAAAACTTCATGAAAATCCGTTCAGTAGTTTTAGAAATTAGCCTGCACAAAAACATTCTTTGTCTTTGTAATATTAGTATAGATGATATTAAATATCATCTGTACTGTACAAGTGTTGGAGTTAAAAAATTTGTTTAACTCCAACACTTGGATAAAATTAAGGCTTGCTTATTGTGATCCTTTTTATGTAAGCAATAAAACCCTCCGTGACGGTATCAAAATTCTGACAGAAAAGGAACTAACCGCTTGCTTCTATAGTACATTTTGCTAACGACTTGATGACAGTCCAATAGATCCAAACCAACTAGCCCGTGACCTAGCTACAAGAAACTTATCATTGCACGACGTGTGAAGCAAAAATGGAGCAGAGATTTTGGTGTGAATAATAGACAACTGCCGTAGTTTTAAACGGAGAGTGTACCACTGAATACCTCTTCTCCTTAAGTTAAATTCTCCATCGTCAATTAAATATCATTTATGGAAATTTTACAGCCAATATACAGTACCGCAAAAAAGAAATAAAGACAAGAACAAACAAAAAACACTCTGATTTCATGAAAACAATATCAAATTCTGAATCAGCTTTTATCTAACGGGTTTTATTTTAACAATAAGGATTTAGTTATTTACAAACGAGATAAATATTTTTAGTTCAAATATATTGGTGTCAATAGCTTTACTTCTTTTACTTCAACATATATTTTTTAAAGCCATAAATTCTTCTCGGAGATAAATAGCACAGTGAGAAATATATAAACAATATCAATTTTAAAATTTATAAAACGTTTAGTGTATAAACAATATTCTTTCCGTTTATTTTTAATTAAAAGCACAGCTATGCAAATCGTTTAAAAATTGTTATTTGGATATAAAAGCAGAACGAGAAACTAAAAATAATATCCGTCAGAAAATAAAATTTTATTTGTCTATTGAATGATTTAAAAATACACGCATCTATAGGTTTTACTTTAAACTACAAATGTCCGTTGCTTCATTTTATTGTAATAGATGACACGATATCTATCATATGCTTTTATTTTATTATATTTTTATCAAATATGTAACATTTTATTACTGAAAGAATTTTTATGATGCATTACAAACGATCAAAATATAAAACAACCGATACAATTTTTAAATTTTAAAGGAAATGTTATTGTTTCAATTTGTAACGTATTTAAAAAAGAAATTTGTAGTAGGAATTTTTGAATGAAATTCAAAATAATTTTTGCAACTAGTTAGACAATGAAGCTGAATTCAATAAAACAAAAAATTTAAAAAAATAGCTTTTATATTTTGAATTGATATCTTACTCAGTCTCTTGTGGTGATACCTGTAATTATCTATAATAAAAGTTTCATTGCCAATTTATATTATTCAATTATTTGGAAACTGTTTTCTTTTTGTAGTTTATGGCAATATTTTGAATTGTCATCTGTCATTTTGTTTTGTCCGTTCGACCGTGACACCCCGTTGTCAGAAACTACAAAAGAAAGCAACAAACGTCCACAAACACTTCCCACCATCCACAAGACAATCACTATCTATAAACGTAGTTCAGAACCGGTCTTGTAACGACACTATTTAGAACGGCCGGATAACGCTTCTCATTCAAAAGTTTAACTGTTGACTGGCCCACAAAGGCGCTAACTGTTTTTATACCTGCAGTCTAATAGTTTTTTCAAACATTTAAGAACCTTCACTGCTATTTTTCTGCTTTTGTAGGGGGAATAAAAACAATTTAAATTTTCTAGAGAAACATCTCATTCATTTGAATTCATTATCTATGTTCCAGACCCTCCGCCCCATACAGCACACAATTCTTGCAATAAAATGAAAGCAACCTATACTAAAAAAAATAAAACTATTTATAAATAAACAACATAGTATATTAACCATTTTTCGATTAATCACGAACAATGGTACAATATTTAAAGGGTTGTAATGGAGCGGGAACGCACAGGAACGGCGTTCCCTCTCTGGTTTTGATCCAAGGTTCTGGGCTATTGTAGAAAATCATAGAAATACTCCTGAGCTAAATTGTGATTTTCATAAAACATTACAAAAAATTTTAGCGTTCCCACAATGGAAAATTTACGACTACACAAGTGAATATTTTAGTAGAATAGATAGTTCAGATGTTTATACTGTAACATGAAACGAAAATATTTTCTTCTGTCGTAGAAAATTTCTACCATGCCATTCCGTTTAAAATAACATTCAAGAAAAACGGAGACAAAATAATAAATTTTACGAAACACAAAACAGAAAACTTATATTACTTTGAAATGGTCTATTTTGTACAAGTTGTACATAAACCTCGCTAGTTATAATGAAAGAGGGGAGGAAAATGTTTCTGATTTTAAATGCATTATAAATTTTAAGGTCTCACAGGCGTAGTTTATACTTCAAAAAGTTTTAACTTCTTTTTTAAACAGTGAATTATAACAATTATGGCGAGTCAGGTAAAGTTTTCTGCTTCATATTATTATATTGTAACAGTGTCGACGAGTTTCACATTTTAATTAGATTAACAATAAGACGCTAAGCTTTACCCTTTTTCTTTCTTAATTCAATACTTTAACAATGACATCTTGGAAAACTCCATTAAATAATTATTCAAAAACACAAAAAGACATTTATTTTAATGAAACGTTGTTTAAAGCAGGGTTAATAAAAATTATATTTTATTGAGCACATTTGTTTTATTAATACAATAAAATTATTTGTCAGGTGTACCCTTTTACAGATTATAATATAAAATATAAGAACAGTTACAGTAAACTTATGCTTTTAAACTTTAAACGGAAAAATGAAACTTTATCGCAATTTTGGTATCTATCAAAAGAGTATGAAGGAAAATCTCCTTAATAGTACTCATAAATGCAAAATAGAAAAACGTTCCTGAATCCGTAATATAAATTGCAAGGAAAAAAGTATTAATTTATGATCATTAAGGCATGATAAAACGTTGTAGGTTGTTTCATTACAAAAGTTAGTATTTGCTTGATTTGAAATTACGGTTCTTCTGGAGGTTCCGCGACTAGGTCGAGTAATTGTTCTGTTAAACTAAAAATTGAAATTGTCGCAATTCTGATATCTTTTTAAAGTATATAGAGGAAAATTTCCTCGATAATAGTCATGAATGTATAATAAAAGAACATTCCTAAATTGAACATAAAAAAATATTGCAATGAAAAAAGTACAAATTAAAGATCAAGAAGGCTTTCACGAAATGCTAAGACGAAACAAGGAAAAGACAAAGAAAAATCTCTTTGGAAGGAATATTTTGCAAGCCTCTGCACTCCGAAGAACTTAAAACATGTATAGTATGTTCAAACTGAATTGGACATTAACTTGAATAGCTATACAAGTACATAATATTTCCTAAGACCACATACTGTTTAACCATTTTGTCCTTCTTATCGAGAAAAATAAATAAACAATTCTCTCATTTTCTGTCACGTTGTTAGTGAGTTATCTTGTACGTGTATGCAAAAGACGAAGAGAGGTATGATCACAACTCTATAACTACGCGCGCCATTTCAGATTGGACAAACTATACAAGAAGAAAGCACACTCGAGACCAGCCAAAATTAGATATTTTGCGTATCTGTCAGCAAAAGCTGTCTTATAATGACCGGTACAACTGGTCTAAGAAAAACAGAAAAATTAAAAGAAATTTTTCACCAGGAAATGGATTCAGACGGGCGTCTGAATCTGACACTAATCTAAGTAGGCCTATGAGGAGTATGAGGAAGGCAATTGTAAACCACCTCACTCCTCGTTTTACTTAGTAAAACCTCTACAGGTTCAAACCAGCTTTTCGGCTGATGACCTAAACAACAAATCTAAGTACGCTATGTAGAAATGAATGCTTGAATTAAAAATCGTAGGTATATTAATTTCCTGTAACTTTGAACACGTATACACTTTTGTCGTAAAATGCATACTAAGGCCACAATCTTAAAAAATCACATTTTTTACCGATTTTGGTGAGTAAACTATAGAAAATTTCTAATTAACACTAGACTAAAGAGTTAAGAAAATATTTAAAATAAAAGTTTCAGATTTTTCAATTTTCTATAACTTGTTTTATATATTATTACCCTAAAATTCACATTAAGTCTACGAGCTGGAAAAAAATTACCACAAGAGTACAGCCTCAAGAATTGCAGTAGACGGCGCTTACCCTATATTTTTTTAGTTTATTTAAAGTCGCATCAACAGCTTGGTCATTAGCGACTACTGTGGTTTTCGGTAGGTTTTAACGTGTGAAAATTTCCAGGCCGTAGCCGGGAATCGAACCCGAGACGTTCCGGTTTTTAGCCTAGCGCTCTAGTCTCTACGATACAGAGGCGGTCTGCTTACTGATCTTGTGGAGCATAAAAAATGTAGTTAATGATGCATATTTAAAAAAAAGTCATAGGAACCGTTTTTTAAAATAGCGCAGAAAAGTTAAAAATTGCACTACTACTTCCGGTACCCGTACATTTTTAGTCTTGTTTTTCTAATCGTTTTCAATAATCGTTCGATATTCTTGTACAGTTGTTGTTGTTTAGGTCATCAGCCGAAAGGCTGGTTTGAACCTTTAGAGGTTTTACTAAGTAAAACGAGGAGTGAGGTGGTTTACCATTGCCTTCCTCACTGAATGGAAAAGTATGCTTATCAGCATGCCGGGCCCTCTGAAAAGCACATATTTTCCACTCTGCAAATGACACCTTCACTGCATTCACCACAGGGTCTGGCTGTATAATGAAATTCATTACTTTCAGAGGAGATAACTCTGATTAGTGTCTTTTACACCTCTACCTCTTCTGTTCTTAAATGATTCAGTCATTTAATTGGCTGACCATGTGACAAGAAACAGAACTATTTATTTTAGCCCTGCAACGCACAGATTGAGTAAAATATTTGACACTCCACCTGTCTGTTATGGGCAGCTTGTACAGTTATCAACCTCATAATCTGTATTGTTCACCTATTGAGTCATTTGACTCATTGTTTTGCGAAGGATCTTTATCTCAAATGTTTATGCTTCTCTTAGACCACCTTTCCAGGTGATTTTAAGGCACTCACTTGCGTACAGACACACAGGTTTTATCACAGGATAACAATGTCTGATCTTAGCGGAACAGCTTAAATATAAAAATACAAATTAAATTTTTCAAAAATTTTGGTCCAAGTGACTTTATTCCCAACTTATGTAAATAAACTGCAAATAATATTAATAAAAATGAGAATTTTTATTGATTAAGTAAAAGTAAAAGCATATAAAGTACTATAAAAAAACAACTAGAAAAAATATATAAAGGGAATGGCAGGAAACTGATAAGGGAAAAGAGGATTTCTTTTGCGAATAAAATAGTAGATCTACACGTGCTATGTACAAAAGATATCAGTAGAAACAAATTAAATTCAACCTATCTGAATATTTTATAAATTAATCATATTAAAAATATAGCTGTTTGAAAAGATAATTTACGTAATTTATTAATAATTCTAACTATCGATATATCTATTTAACATAATATATAAATTAATAAACAATTTACAATAATCAAATAAAATTAAAAAGGCAAATTTGTATCGAAAATTTAAACATAAAAATTAGGTGAGTCATCAATTATAAAATATAATTATTTTTAAATATTTTATTTATTTTTGGATCGACTGTCACATTTGAACAAAGGTCATTAGTGGGTGTGCATTTAGGTTTGCAATGTGGTTTCCCAACGTTTGTGGTATCCCGGCTCTGAAAAGAACCAACCTGGAAAACCATCGGTATTGTAATAAAATGAGTGTAATGAATACAATACCAAAATTTTCATCTATACAACTTTTCACTTTTTCTTGCTTATATGAATATAGAGGGAGTCTGAAGTTACCGGGTGTCAAATCGGGCAGAGCTCTCAGTTCAAACCAATGTAATTAAATAAATTGTTAATTTCATTTGATTGTCTACAGTGAGAACTACATCGTATCTATGTACTCCGATACGTGAGACTTCGCGGTTTATCTTGTATGAGCGCATATAGGAAGGAAAGTATTGATTTCATATCGATTTTTCGAAATTGAGTTTTCACTGGATATATAAGTTTTCAGGCTTACTGAACCCAAAACACATGTTTTTAGCGATTGGTCTGTGTGAACCCAGGACCCGACACGGAAAAACGGCTTTTCGATTTTTTAAAATCTCATTTACTACATTTTTATTTTCTAGAGTTTCTGAAGTTTATGGGGCTGTACTATTTTGTTACTGTATTCTGCAGTGTTTAGTCGAAGAATAATTAAGTTGAAGTGCTTCGGATCATAGTCGAAAACTGCCGAGGAGATCCCAAAGTACAAAAGCGACCTATGAGCATCCAGTGGTCGCCCTCGACCGATTCACTCATAGTGTGCTATGCATGCACAGACCGTGTGGAACCATGACCTTGATGTGTTGCTGTCTGGACGTTCGGCGACGCACGGTCTGTGCACAGATCATGTAGTGTGAATAATGATGAACCGTTTCTGTATATTTTAAATGTAAAGGACCGTTTTCTAATCCTCTCAAAACGACACAGTATGTGCAGAGTCCTGTATGTGTGAATCAACGTTTAAGAGGCATATTTAAAACATTGACGTGGAAACTAACTTTTAAAACTCACAAAGTTTCAAAATTATTGAATAGTGTAAACGCGCAATAAATAGTTGAAATTATTACTAAACTTATGGACTATTTCCACCATCGATCAGTTAATTTATTGAACTTATACTCCAAGTTGTCATATAATATTATAGGATAAACGTGTAGCGGTCATTCTGTCGCTTACATTATGATCAGCTGTTCCATTCAGATAGTCCTAGCGCTGACAGCTGAATCATACGGCCATGTTAGATTCCCGTACCCAGCCTATTGTTCTAATTACCGGATGATTCAAAGAAACATGAAATTTTGAAATTTGTGTTGGTAGCCGTGGGCGATTTTTTGTAATGAATAACTTACGCCAGCCTGTCAACGACATGTTGCCATCTAGTTATCATGTATATTTAGAGTGGTGCGCATCGTGCTTTCGCCATTAAAGTTTTTTACAAGAACGACAGTGCGGAGGCAGCACGTATAGAATTCCGCCTTCATTTTAATTTAGGACGTATTTTATGGATCGCGTTTCATCAACACAAGCAATAAACGCTTGGATAAATAATTTCTAGGAATCTGGTTTGGCAATGAAAAAGAAGCCTACAGACCGTGCGCGAACCACTCTTACACCAGACAATACCCAAGCTATTCGAGATGCTGGCATAAAAAGTTCACAGCGGTCAATCCGATGTCAATCAGTGTGTCTACAGTTGTATAGTTCAAGTATTCGACTATACTTAACTGAATACTAATTGGTATAGGACTTGCATTGTCATCCATATAATTGAAGATCGTCCAGGAACTAAAACCCAACGGTCATGCGTGATGCAATGACAATTCTGTTCAGATGTTACGTCGAACCATGCACAATGTAATAAAATTAAAATTGCATTATTTTTTAAGTTTAATGTCAGAGATAAATTTATTAAAACAAAATTCATAGAATTATTTAATTTTCAAAATTTCCCGTTTCTTTGAATCACCCGGTATATTTCTTAAATTAGCGTTTTAACGACTTGTTTTAAGTATGAGACCTAGCGTAATATATTTTGAAAATCGACCCTAAAAACCCCTAAACACGAATTTTCAGAACAATAGGCCATACGTACAAACATACATACGCCAAACTATCGTAAAATAGGTTGGATTTTTATTGCAGAATCTAAGGAAAGATTACAAAAATGTGATATTTACGCTTAAGGGGGTCTACCTTAATTTTTTATTTTTTATACTCAGAAGCAATAAACTTTCTAGCACAATAAAATAGTATGTGTGATAGTATTGAAAAACTATTCTAAGTTTAACAAATATTTACCCGCAACCGCACAATAAACCAAATTGGCGGATTTTAGCATAATCTCAGAACGAACATAATCTTTTTAATTATTTAATCAAATTTATTTAAAATTATGTCAAATTAAATAGAAAATTCTGCTCTGTGATTTGTAAGAAGCTTTTTTTAAGCTATCATTTGTAAGGAACAAAATAATTTTTTTAATTAGTAAGCAAAAATTTAGCCTACTTCATTTTTGTCTAATTGAGCCAATTTTAAAAATTTTACCATAAAGTTTACAGTAAAAACGACTATTAGATCACAAAATGGGAAGATGTGGATAATTTAAAAAAAAGTACACCAGCTTCCTTAGATCAAAAGTTATGTTCATTTTACCATTTAGACTACACGCAACAAACATAATTTGCGGAAAATGATAAAACAAAATTACTGAGTTTTTTCTTGCCGCTATGACACTCATTTATATTTAGTTTTATAACGTTACTTTGCAACTACCGATGATATAACAAATTATACCACCTTTTTAAGAAAAAAATGGAGATTAGTTTGGAACAAAAAATATTTTGTTAAAACAATTTTTTTGGTGTAAAATAAAGGTAGACTCTCTCCTTAAATAACATTTGCGCAGATTATAATTTGACAGTATCTGATCAAAAGACTAAATTTATGGCATTTCTAAGAAAATTCCTGGTGAAGTCAAATAAATAATAGGAACATTTTGAAGCAAGTTTCCAATTTTAAATATTTTGGATGTGACTTTTTCTTCTTAATTTCAAACCTCAAATTTTACGTAGAATAGATACATCAATTAATTTGAAAAACTCCTTGTTTCCATAAAAAATTGTACCATTATAAAATCTGTATGGTAACATACAATTAAAAACAAAATTAAAACTTAAGAAAACAATACTGTTCCAAAGACGTGACTTCGGTCGAATAATTGAAAGGAATGGAAAATTCATGCAATGCAGAATAAAAATAAAGATAACATATTAATTTTAAAATACATAAATATTTTAATTACTTAAACAACGATAAGGACAAGATAGAAAAATATTAACAATTCAAACTTTATATGATTATTCTATAAAAACCTGATGTAACACTGATGTTCCCCGCAGCTCACAATATAAATTATTAACATACCGCCTTTAATTAACTTTAAAATAAATAATAAAACAATAATGATTTAAAAACTGCTTCACTTCGCGCCAAACTATCAAACTATTAAGATTAACGACGAACTCTGATCCATTGAAATTAACAAACTCTGATCCATTGAAATTAGTGAACTCTTTAACTCAAGCCATAATCTACTTGTTAAAATTAACGATGAACTCTCTCTATTGAAATCAATGAACTCCACTATTGAAATTAAATTAACGAACTCCTTGAAAAATTACAATTGCCCTCTATATGTAAACTCGGTACAACCCCCTCTAAGTATGACGTTGGACCAATGAGAACGCTTCCTTTTATGTTTCGAAGGTCTCATTTTCCGTTAAAAATTATAAGACACGTGTAAGCAATTACTACACACAATACAAATTAATATTATGGTGTAGCGATTGCTTACTTAAACATCGACACATTAATTTTACTTTTAATGGGTTATTTAGACAAGTAACGAACTTCTCCCCACACAAACATTTACCAAATTTTTGCCGACACAAACATACATTAAAATGTATCACTATTATGTCGGGAATATTAATATATATTTATGAGCTAGCGGTTACATTTAATTGATTGTTCTCTTTATTTTTATAACGAATCTTAATTTTAACGGATGTTTAAATAAACTATTTCCTTTGTTAATATAAAAATACATTTATTTATCAGCAACATAATTAATGACTAATTATGTGCGATACAAAATGAAAGTGAATAAATAAGGGAAGTTTTAATGCGGGTTGAAGAGAATACTGTTATAAAGTTAAACTAACAAAAAGTTGACGACGAAACAATTTAACTACTGGTTTGTTAGTACTGTACTAGTTCTGAATTACATTAGTAAACAAACTGCTCTGAGTTGTTCTGAGTCAGGTAAACCTACATCAAATTATTGTTCTTTAATTTAATTTTTTTAACTTAATACGATAGGTGAATTAGAAAGATGGAACATCGATTCATACCGGTTGTTTCAAAACGCCTTAGTGCGCGCTCCATTTTCGTATCTATATACCAAAACAAACAAAATATTTCATATAATAAAATGTCGATTAACGCCATGGTTAGTAGAGAATAGAATCTTTCTCTACTAACCTCGGATTAACCGTAGGTTCTCATTCTATCCGCCATTTTGAATTTTTCAGGGAAACCATATCACGTGAAAGGATTGAAATTTTTTATTGTAATGTAGTACAAATATTTGCACCTATATACTCTAAAAAACAAAAAAATACAATTTATGCATTTCCATATTTTTCAAATTGGCGGCCAAATTAAATTTTCAAAACCCCTTTCTCAAAAACCATTAGTTTTATCGAAAGGCTTTCTATAATCTGAAATGTTAGGTTTATTGTTATGAACAAAAATAGATTTAATTTTTGAAAATTGGAAGGTAAACAACCGAGATATAACGAAAATTTGGTTGCTTAATTCTCTGGCCGGTTTCATCTTCTCCAGTAAAAAAAGCTTAAAATAACATTAAAATTAGGCTGGATGACATTTTTAATTTTTTTACATACGTCTGTACACACCAATACACACTGAGAGCATTATGTTTCAGGTTTTCTTTTAATTGATTTTGATTACTCATTTTTCAGTTAAAACAAAATTATTATTATACAGATGATTGTTAGTGCTGTGAACGAGTTTTCAGTACTAGTTTATATGTTTGTAAACGTTAATTTATCCTAAATTCTCCAAAATAATAGTACAAAAGATATGATGCAAAAATACTTGAATAAACGATAGTCATCGTACATGCGCATGCTCTCTGACAAGGACAAATGTTTTCAGGTTTGGAATACACACAGTACGCATGCGCAAAAATTCGTTACCATTTGGCGCGATAGAGACGGCAGAATAATTTTCATAAGTCGGTACATATACACACAATTACATTTCATTAAAGACTAGTAAATTAGAAATGCTAAAAGCAAAATTAATTTTGTTTCTTTTAAAATATCAAACGATAAATTAAACAGAAAATTAATTCGTTCATTTTATAAATTGATTTACCTTTATTTTGAAACAGAAAGAACCGTTTGATAAAAGGGGCAAGATTAAATAAGAGAAACATTACTACAAACTTGTTTAAATTGTAATAGATTAATTCGCTTGGAAAAATATGTGAATATTAAAACATTTGTTTCATTTTCTTCAGGGAATTGTTGGTCAATATTAAGATTAAGTCTTGCTCAAAAGTGTAATTAATGATGTAATATGGATAAAGTAGTAATGAGTAGTATTTAAAATTATGCATACCACTAATGTACAGCGTGATTCAATAAGATGGAAACAATTTCAATCAGCTATATTTCCTAAACTGCATGTTATATTTTAATTCTGTAAATTACATTTGAAAGAGGAAATAACAAAGTTATAAATAACGACACCAGAGCGCTCCAGCACCGCATTGTTGCCGTCAGCTGCGCAGCCGCGTACTGCGTCTATTGTAAGCAAGATGGCTGCTATGGAACACAAGATTTTTTGCGTGCGTGAGTACAGTAGAACCGAGTCTGCAACTGCGGTGCAGCGTGAATTTCGGCTTAAGTTTAACGTCGAACCTCCAACGAGGAAGAGCATTTATCATTGGAATAAACAATTTGACGAAACTGGCTCTTTGTGTAAAGGTAAAAGTCCAGGCAGACCTCGTGTATCGGAGCAGATTGTGGAACGCGTTCGAACTAGCCTTGAGCGTAGCCCAATGAAATCAACCCGTAGAGTGAGTATGGAACTCGGACTACCGCAAACAACTGTCTGGCGTGTATTAGGCGCCGATTATTGTACAAACCTTACCGTTTGCAAATGCTACAGGCTCTTCGCCGAGGCGATAAGATACGGCGTGTAGAATTTTGTGACCGTATGCTCCAACACATGGAAGATGAGTTGTTTCTGCCTCGAGTGATTTTTAGTGATGAAGCCACATTTCATCTAAGTGGGAAAGTCAACAGGCATAATGTTAGGATCTGGGGGCTACAAAATCCCCATGTAACAGTGGAACATGAGCGGGACAGCGCGAAAGTTAATGTTTTTTGCGCCTTGTCGCTGACAAAAGTTTATGGGCCTTTCTTTTTTGATGAGAATACGGTTACTGGAGAAACGTATCTTAGAATGCTACAAAACTGGCTCGTTCCTCAAATGATTTAAGATTCAGGAGATTACATTTTCCAGCAGGACGGAGCTCCACCCCATTGGCATCGCAATGTTCGGCGTTTCCTAAATGAATCCATACGTCAACGATGGATAGGTCGCATGGCGAATGACGACTCTGCACTTCAGTTTTGGCCACCGAGGTCTCCAGATGTCACACCCTGTGACTTTTTCTTGTGGGGGTTCGTGAATGAACTAAGGAATCGTATCAGAGCTGCAGTCAACTCAGTGACCCAAGACATGCGTCAGAGAGTTTGGGATGAGTTCAGTTACCGTCTAGATGTTGTACGTGCAGCCGGAGGAGGACACATTGAACATCTATAAACTTCCATGTATGTAAATTAAAATTTAAAACTTTCTCTTTCAAAATGTAATTTACAGAATTAAAATATAACATGTAGTTCAGGAAATACAGCTTATTGAAATTGTTTCAATCTTATTGAATCACTCTGTATAAACATTTTATTTATCTAATATTCAGTGTTAATTTTAGAAAATTATTTCACAAAGTAATTCAAAATTTCAAACAGTATTTAGAGTCTAATTAGCATAGTGATCTAAAGTCAAACTAAGAGAATTTATGCTAACAACCAGCATGTGTACACGGTTTCCTCTATCAAACGTTTGCTTAAACGAGCGTCATTACAAGAAGTCATTAAAACTAATCAGTAATTAATTATACTCATATTTACTGTAGATTTTATGTTTAGAAATATATAACATTTAAATTACAGATGAGTTTTTTCACATAACAATTCTACTATATATGTAGGTTACATGAGTTTTAAAAATCTTTTTCAGATAATGTTACAATATTCGAAATATTGTTAACAAACTATTGTGAAAAACTCACACGACGTTGTCTTGCCAAAAACAAATAATAAATCTTATAATCTATGTTTGATCATGAGCAAACAATCTAAAATGAAAACATAACCTAATTTTATTCATGAGTGAATGACGTTAAATTAAAATCAAACTCTGCTGGACTTAAATATACGTAAAATCACTAACTTAGGCTTAACTAAGCGCTTTAGATGAAAATTTTTGGAATAAAAGCGTAGGACATTTAATTTTTGGAAACTTTAACTATATAAACTTTTGTCGTGAAATGCATACTAAGGCCGCAATCTTAAAAATCTTAATTTTTAATAACAAAAGTATATATATTATATATAGGAAATCACAAGTTGACCCTTAACTAAACGTTGTAGAAAAAGTTTGTAAAAGGTGAAAAAGTTGGTTAATTTTTTACAATTTTAATTATTTACGCTTTTGCCCAAATATTCATTTTAATGCCACAACCTTAAAAAAAAACAAATTACCACAAGAGCACATCGCCTCACAAACTCTTACAAATACACCGCTTTACCTATCTTGTAGAGCACAAAAATTCCAGTAAACGAGAAGATTTCAAAAAACCTGGGAGCCGATTTTGAGAAAATTCCAAATCTAATAGTGAAAAATTGAACGAATAAACTACTACTTCCGGTTGACTGATATTGTTGAAAATGATCATGGCTGGTCCCATTGTGATACCTAACTTCAATCTTAAGTTTCAACTTCGTATGCTATTCCGTTCTTGAGATATTTTGTTCACACATACACACACACACTCACAGACGAATCAGTAAAATACATGTTTTTTTTGGTTTAGAGGGCCTGTAAACTTGTACCAGTATATTCGGTGAAAACTCGATTTTGAAAAATCGTTAAGCAAGCAAGGATTTTTTCCTACATATTAATGTAGGGCGACAGAAAGTAAACGATTATTATCTAATATATATACTACCGTACTCGTAATAAAAAGTAACGTTTATTTGATTTTACGAGATAATTTCATAAAGTACCGAAACGATTGCAAAGTATCCTTCATTTTTGGACATTCTGTAACTTCCTGAGTAACATAGACTGATTATTAGGGTGTCTGGTAACTTAAAAAATTTCGAGAAAATTAGATTATTTGAGGAAGTTAGTTATTTTATTTATTAGAATGACATTACCTCATTCCGTTATCTTATGTTGTTGTTTAGGTCATCGACCGAAAAGGTGGTTTGAACCTCTAGAGGCTTTACTAAGTAAAACAAGAAGTTAGGTGATTTACAATTTACCTTCCTCACTGAGTGGAAAGGTATGCTTATCAGCATGCCCGGCCCTCTGAATAGCATCTACTTTTCACCCTTCAAATGACACCTTCACTTCATTCACCAAAGGGTCTGGCTGTATAATGAAATTCATAACTTTTACAGGAGATAACTCTGACTAGTGTCTTTTACACCTTTAGCACTTCTGTTGTTAAATTCTATAGTCATATAATTGGCTGACCAGGTGATAAAAATAACGATTTTTTATAGCCCTGGAACTAGTAGATCGAGTGCAAATAATTTGATACTCTACCTGACTATTAGGAGCAAATTATCCTATAGTAGACAGAATAATGAAAAGACAGTTGGTTTGGTATGAACATGTCCAAAGAATGGCAACAGACAAATAGCCCGAGAAAGCGTTTCTTTTCCGTACAGTAAATAGCTGCAAACCATATCATATAGTACGGTACCATACCATAAAGTAAAAAAGGTTAAAAATATAGTCCTGTTTCTTATCACATGGTCAGCCAATTATAAGAATGAAGGATTTAAGAAAAAAGAGATAGAGGTGTAAAAGACACTAGTCAGAGTTTTTCCTCAAAGAGTAATGAATTTTATTATACAGCCAGAACCTGTGGTGAATGAAGTGAAGGTGTCATTTGCATGGTGGAAAGTAGGTGCTCTTCGGAGGGCATGACAAGTTGATAAGCACTCAGTGAGGAAGGTAAATGTAAACCACCTTACTCTTCGTATTACTTAGTAAAGCCTCTCGAGGTTCAAACCAGCCTTTCGGCTGATGACCTAACCAACAACACACTAAATAGAAGAAGAAGAAGAGGTCATTCTTGAAAAACATGGAAACAGTGAATTCAAAAAGCTAAGGTAACAAAGAATCTCAGGAAAGGTGACTGGAGAAACCGAAGATGATGTGGTGTAGAATGGAAGAAGTGGAGAAATCTACATGACTCCAGAAAAAAGTGAGATTTTTTTAATACCTCACTAACAAACCCAAAGTAGGTCTCTTTAAAAAAATGTTCACTTAAAAAAAGATAAATATATCAAATATATTATCGCCTTTGTATTAATCATAGGAGGATAACATGTTTGCAAATAGCAGCTTTTGGTTAGTAAACCAGAAATACGGATGAAGCACATAGGCCTACGTGCTGACTACAACTGAATATAGATATGTAATGTAGTGTTGGCCAAATACAACAGCCACTCTGACCGTTGATTAAGGCTTACATGAAAACATACATGCTATTATTATGGTATTACACAGAAATTATAATCCATCTAACGGACCAGAGGTTATTCGTATACGAGTGAAAATCTGTGTTTGAATCTTATTAAAATAATGTACGCACTTTCAGGCATGCACATATACATTTTCAACAATCATAGAGTTTTGAGAGTTTCTGATATTTTTTTTCTGTAGAAATTTCTAGTATAACTTCTATTGAAGTAATTTTTTGCTTTAATTTAAATTTTAAAATTTACTGTACACTACAGACTATCGTATAAAAAATTGAACCTATCAATAATAAGAAAGAAATTTTGAAATACTTATGAGAAGGTGAGAAAATAAAGTAATTAAGATATCTTGGTTGTGTAGTCTTAAAGTCTGACAATGAAAACGAAGGAATATAAAACAAAAGAGAAACTGGAAAGACATATCAACTGACAGAAAAAATAAAAAAAAATAAAAAATCGCTAACGTTAAACTAAACATGATTAAATTGTCATAAACCCCAAAGCATTATTACACATGGATCATGGATCAGAATAAATTTATGTTCCATCTGAAGGAAAGATTTAAGAATAAAATAGAAATTAAACAGAAAATTCCTAAGGAAAATATTTGGTCTGTAGAAAAAATAAAAATGGAGAATGTAAGTTAAGAAACTAATATATATTTATCGGAAAGGTAAAATAGGAAAAAAATAACAGACTCAATGTGAAAAAGAAACACTGTCTTATAGAAATGACCATATCAATTTTTTCAAAACAGTTATTTGATAAATGCAAAAATTACAAAAGATATATTAGATGATTCAGATTAAATAAGATAAGAGACAAACGAGAATTTAGAAAAGAAATTAAAGATTTTGAGAAATTCCAAGAGATAGAAAAAATTATAACAAGAAATGATCAGAAAAGGAATAAAGAGTTTAATTTAAAAATAAAAAAAGGCTTGGGAAAAGACAAAAATTTCAATTGAAAGAGAAAACAGTATAATTAGAAAAAAAACTCTAAGTATGCCAAATCAACAGCAGAAGAAGAAACTATAGACAAATTTGAAAAAAACCACAAATTATGATACTGAAAAAGTTAATAAAAATATTCAGATTCTAGGAACGTATGCTTAGCAGTTAATAAGCGAATTGCTAAAATATTTGCTATTGTAACTGCGAGGTAACCAAGGGAAAAACGTTTATTTATATAGTCTAATATAAAATTTATTTGAAATGAAAAATTCCCTTGAATTTTACAAATATTTTAGAATTAAAACCTCTAAGATCTATTATAGATTTTCTTTTGTCACAAAAAATAAATAATTTTATAATGTAATACGACTTATAAGTTTTAAAGCTTAATTTTTTTAATATCGAAATTACACGAGCAGTTAATTTTTTTTTGTATTTTGCAATGGTGTATTACAACTAAGATAAGTTAAAAGCATTAATTCTACGGTTGAATTACTTCCTGTAAGGATATTAATAGTTGAAAATAAGTTTTAACTTAATACTTAAATTGAAATAGCTTAAAATCTCTCGATATTACTTACATAAAATTTATCATATTTAAGAGATAACTCGCTGCTAATAGTTTAATGTATGTTCCACAAGATAAAATAAGAGGTTAAAATAGAATGTAAATGAACTTCCAAAGTAGGTCAATAAGAGTTTAAAATCAAACAATAATGAACAAGTTTAATAAAATATTTTATGGTGAAACAGATGTGAAACCAGCACAATAACTTTTTTATTCTTTTAAGTGTAGTGAAAATTACTATGTTAGATGACTGGCAATTATTGAACCAATTTATTTTAATAAGATTAAGAGATTAAACGTATTGAAATAAAACTTTATGGAATTGGTCGTTCTGATTTACTTTAAGTGTATGATCAAAAATACTAGAATAATTCTTTAACGGAAGTATTGAGTTTATTATGCCCAAAACAAGCAGGTGGAGTGTGAAATTATTTGCATTCAATCTGCTAGTTCGAGGACTACAAAATGTAGTTCTGTTTCTTATCGCATGGTCAGCCAATTATATGAGTGAAGCATTTAAGAACAGAAGAGGTAGAGGTGTAAAAGGCACTTTTCAGAGTTATCTCCTCTGAGCGTCATGAATTTAATTATACAGTAAGACTAATTTAAGGCTTGTTCTGTGGTGAAGTGAAGGTGCCATTAGTAGAATGAAAAATAGGTACTTTTTGGAGGGCCTTGCGTGCTGATAAGCATACTTTTCCACTGAATGAGGAAGGCAATCCACCTCAAACCTCGTTTTATTTTATTAAAGTCTCTAGAGGTTCAAACCAGCCTTTCGGGCTGATGACCTAAACTACACAATGAAAGAAAATACAAAAAACTCAACCAACTGTACCGGAAAAAATAAAAGTAACAACTGTACTCGTAAAAGGGAGTGTTGAAAATTTGTCGTAATTATTTTTAGACTGGATTTTAAGAATTTCGTTTAGAACTTAAACAAATTGGTGTAGTGGTTAGCGCAACTGGTTTCTATCCTAGGGGTCCCAGATTCAACTAAAGATCAAATCTGCCATTCTTTCATCAACATTTTCTGAATTACCCTTCATGGGCATAAAGTTTAAAAAAAACAACGGATTTATTATTACATTTTAGTAATCGTTTAGAGTTTCTACAGAAATGTAAAAATATAAATAAAATGAAATAAATTTCATTATTAACCTTAGGTCGGGAAAGAAATAAAATAATTAATTTAGAAATTATTTAACAGAACATATTCAAGAAAAATTTGTTTTTTTTTAAATTTACGTCTGACTGTTTTGAAATTTCTGTTTCAAGAAGAAAAATGTAATAGAATTTATTGCATCGATGGTTTCTTTGTCATAGAGTTCATAAATTCTAATTCAATAAATTCGGGGTCCCGAGTTTGATTCCCGGTTAGGCTGGCATTTTTTTATTTGTATGTCACCTCACACCATTACCTGAGCATAAGAGCTTATGGATTATAGCTAAGATTTAACTAAGAATCATCACAAAATAAAATAATTACAATTTAAGTGAATCGGAAAAAATTAATTGAAAAATTTTATTTTCAATATCATCAACGCAGGTAACTGAGTTTCCCAAACAAATAATTGGATGAAGTTTCAACTTTTAACATTACTGTAATAACTCTTTTAACAATGGTAGGAGTTTTCTTCTTCCACCGTGTTATTTTATTGCTTAAATTTAAGGCTTGTTCAATTTTCAAAGAGTCACATCTTGAGTAGTTTATAAGAGTTTAGTAAAAATAAAATTCTTGTATTATTAGAAACGTGACTATATTTGAGTAGAATATGTAACCGGGGAAACACAATGATAATTCTAAGAGGAAAATGAACGTCAGCTGGTAGGTATCTCCTTTGTGTACGAGTAAAGTACCGTATGTAGGTCTTGCTGCCACATCATTCCCTCATTCTGTTTTTCTTTCCCTTTCAAAATCCAACCCCATTTATTCTTTGTATTTCATTACAGCCTATATCCTCATCATCCTCGCAATAGATCTGCTCTTATCTCATGACCCCTCGCCCCTCCTACGTAACGTCAACTATTGTGCGAGGGTGTAGTCCGCTTAGAAATGAAAACTCAACATTTTCTTTCCTATATATCTAGACTAAGTGCTATAATAATGGACGGCCTATTTCATGAAGATGATATTTTATGTTGGATTCTCCCTTAAAGGTCTATCGTAATCTAACAATCCATGTTATCTGAACTTTTGTTATTCTTTGGAATATTTTGTACATAAAATTCTCCCCTGTGATAAAAATAAATTTTATGTCTTCTGACATAACTTCAAAGTAACCCTATCAATATACTCCATCACTACCATATCTCAATCGCTATTAAATCCTGTAGTGGTAGATTTGAGTTGTACATATTGAATGTTTATTAATTAAATTTTATAAAAAATTATTTTAACCAAATTACAATGATATTAATTTAACCCTTTTACAGCTGCTACGTGAGTCAATTTTTCAATGCTAAAAGTGCTACTGCAAAAATGAATATATTACACAGTATTACCGATTTATTTATTAAACATTTATTTTTCAACAGTTTTAGGCATTGTTAGTTTTATTTTGATCACAAAAGTCTGTAGTTTTTACCAGTTTTATTTAAAATATTGTTTTACAGTAGTAAAAATTTTAATAGAAATAAATTCACCAACAAAAAAATTATAGAGGAGAAAAATGACTTTGGATTAGAAAATAGGGGGTTTACAATTTTGTCTTTGAATTGAAAATAATATTATTCAGTAGAGAAGGAAAAAACTGAACAAATTTCATCCATTTATATACAAGTAATTTATTGATTTTAGAATAATAAGTAAAAATAACGAAAAGAACGCGTAGTGAAACTCTGTTACCATTATAAGTACTGTGCTTGCGAATGAATCAGGTCTACTGAAATAGGCCTCACAAAACACTACGAATATAACTACGTTATAACAATGTAATATTGTTGTTGTTGTTTAGGTCATCAGCCAAAAGGCTGGTTTGAACCTCTAGAGGTTTTACTAAGTAAAGCAAGGAGTGAGGTGGTTTACAATTGCCTTCCTCACTGAGTGAAAAATTACGCTTATCAGCATGCCAGGCCCTCTGAAAAGCACAGATTTTCCACTCTGCAAATGACAACTTCACTTCATTCACCACAGGGTCTGGCTTGTATAATGAAATTCATTACTTTCAGAGGAGGCAACTCTGATTAGTGTCTTTTACACCTCTACCTCTTCTGTTCTTAAGGGGGTCACGTATCGAAAAATTGGAAAAATTATGATTTTTTTGTTTTTTGTTGCATAATGTAGTTTAAAATTTTTGCTAAAAAATGGTGTAAATATTATGTTTCTACGATAATTATAAATATTTTTAAATATTTTTTTCATTAACCTCTACAGCTGGTGCAACTACTCACACCAAAACAAAAAAATATTTTTACATTTATTTTATATATTTATTTTACTATTATTTTTGTTCTAATACTATTTTAATTTGAAATCTAAGGTTGGAAGTACCGTAGTAAGTTGTATTATCGTAGCACATGTGTTATTTTGCCGTTTTATTACAGTTGTTTTAGTGTAAATATTTACTAACAAAAGTGTGTTACTAGGATCGTGTTTATTTATTAAAATGAGTTTCCGAAAATTAGGTTTTTTACCAAATTTGTACCTTTTTCTCAGGATCTATTAAAGATATTTGAGTGAATTTTTGTTTGTTTGAAAGATTCATTATTTCTGCCTATTCTGAGCGTTTAACAATTTAAATTTGTAAAAAATTAAATTTTTTATTAAATTTTTAAACCATTATCACCAAAAGGTCTTTTCGAAAAAAAATTGTAAAATATTTTTACTTTATCGATTTGAACATTTTTTCCGCTCAAAATGTGCAGAAAAGAATGATCTAAAAGATAAAAAGAATTAAGGGTCTACCTTATGTAAATCCTGAGAAAAAGGTACAAACGTTAACATTGTGAAGTATAGGGGTACGTGACCCCCTTAAATGATTCAGTCATTTAATTGGCTGACCATGTGATAAGAAAGAGAACAATTTATTTTAGCCCTGCAACGGACAGATTGAGTGTAAATAAATTGACACTCCACCTGTCTGTTAAGGGCAGAATGTAATATTATAAACAATTAAAATAACCAAACAAACGTAAGCACTATTAAGATGGTGAACAAGTGGTGAAATCTCAAACATCAGTCAGCTGTTTCAAAGTTTTTTTTTTGACTATACAAGACATTTTTATTTGCAACTGTATAAAATTAACAATAAGCAGATTTGAAAAATCTGGTATGAAACACTCACAAACTTTCTCTTGCCAGTGCAAATAATTAACAATAAACCTAACATTAGTAATAAAACATAAGAAATAAACAACAAACTAACCTCAATAAACATAATCTAATTTTAATCATAAGTGAAAGGCGCAAAATGAAAATCAACCTCAGTTTGGCTTAGAAATACGGAAAATCACTCTTTCTCTCTAAACTAGGCTCTGTAGAGAAAAATGCTCTAAATAAAAGTTGTAAATCTTTTAATTTTCTATAAATTAAATTATATACACTTTACTCGTAAAATGCTAAGGCCGAAATGATAAAAAAATCGATTTTTCTCACGTTTTCGTGAGAAAAAACAGAAAATAAAAAATTACCGCTAAACTAAGCGTTATACAAAAAAACGTTTGAAATAAAAGTTGTACAATTTTAAATTCTCTACAACTTTTACTATATAAATTTTTGCTTTAAATTCCATATTAAACCCGTAATCTTAAAAAAACTATGTTTTTACGTAAAAACAGCCTCACCCAGAATTTCAGCAAACATGACGCCTACCCTATCTTGTAGAGAATAAAAAATTGAGTAATCCAGGTGATTTTAAAAAAAATCGTCAGACTAGTTTTTGAGAAAATCGCAAAAAAGTGAAAAAATGACACGAATAAACCACTACTTCCGTTTGACCGATTTTGATGAAAATGTTCGTTTTGGGTCCGGTAGTGGTATGTAACTTAAGTTTTAAGTTTCAAGTTCGCACGATGTTCCGTTCTTAAGATATTTTGTATACACACACACAGACACACAGACACACACACACAGACCAATCGCTAAAAACATGTTTTTTGGGTTCAGGGGGTCTGAAAACGTGTAGATCGGGTGAAAACTCGATTTCGAAATTCGACATGAAAACAATACTTTCCTTCCTATATATTCATATAGGCAAGAGAAAGTAAAAAAGGATACAAATATTGACAAATTTTAAGACATTGAGAAGATAGCTGCCCATTGACAGTACTCCAACCGTAATCTTTAAATTAGTTCATAATTTACTTAATTTTATTTTGTTTTACTTTAATTTTGACGTCTCATGATATCTCTACTCCAGAGTCGTTTCAGTCTTCGTAAAGGGGCAGTTGGTAAATCTGGTGTGTCTAGGTCAACAATGAGCTCGTTTGGATTATTGGGTAATTTCTTTTTAAATCGTGTGTATGAGCGTAAAAACATGTCGTTGATGTGTGGGACGTTCAAGTCCGTGTGTAGTATATCGTTCGTTACGTAAAAGGGAGCACTAGTTATCTGTCTTAATACACTGTCTTAATACTTAATTTGGACTGAAAGCGTTGTATTTTCAAAATGACCGACTGTTCTCAAAGTGAAATAATTTAGTTATATTTAGACGCTTTAAAGAAAATGAATAACAGTTAAATTCAGTAAAAGATTCCATAGAGAATAAAATTAGTTACAATGCTATCTGATGGATATTAAAGAAACTACAATAACCGTCCTGTAAGAGTGTACTTCAGTCAGATTTAGAAAGATATGGCTAAGTGAATTGCTGGGAGCATTAGACATGCTTTTATACATTGTGCTTTGTTGTACAACGTACATGCAACAAAATCATTATGTCAGAGAGTGGGTCGATGTTTTTCTTCTGTATAATAGTGCCGAATGATAGAGGAAGCAATTGCATTCCAAAGGTAGCCATATACGTACAGGAAATTCTCAAGGAAAAAGCCTCCAAGATTTCCTTCGGGATTTACTCTACCGAACCCCAGTCCACCGACGGAGAGGTTTTTTCTGAAGGAAAAAGCCTTGGAGATTTATCCAGGTAAGCAAATACTAGTTTTGCATCGATTGTAAGGGTTGTTGGGTGCTTCCGTGGTTTTGAAAATCATTTTCATATTAGATGATATTGTAGCGGCAGTAGGTGGTTTCATTGCATGGGATTGCGTCCACTTCTTTTAATTTTTCTAACAATTTTAATTAAGTTACGTGTTCTCCTTTTTATTTCTGTCATGGTAGTATTTTGACCACACTTGCTACAAGCAAGGTTCATTCTCGTACATTTGGATAAATTCTGATAAAAATTCTCGAGGCATAGTGACGTAAATATCACGTACACATGACACTCGCTTCACAAATTCTCAAGGCTAACTGTCGTCAACACATATAGGCAGTGAGAGACTGGTAAAAGCCGGTCTCAAGGCGAGAAAACAATTAAAAAAAGAGGTTTTAGCAAAAACAACTTGTCTAAAAACAAAAGTTTTTCAGGAGGATTAACATAGTTCTTCAGTCTGTTGTTATTGTTTTACACATAAGATACTGTGGTAACATTATTCTGCATAATTTTTGAGAAAAAAGTCATTTTTAAACGTCTATTAAAAGTAAATGGTAGGGTTATGTCATAAAATAAAGATTAAAACCCGGATAAAGGTTATTTTGAAAAAAAATTACCAGCTATATTTTTGTACTTCCAAAGTTAAGTCAATTGATAAAAAATGAAATGATAAAAACCAATAAATCACTTCAATTTCTATAACCTTCAGGAGAGTCCATTTCATACGGCAGTTAAAGAAACCAAGTACAGAATACACTTTTTTTGAACAGTATATTAATTTTGATCAAAAACCAATTCAGTCCAAGGACTATGGCACTTTTTGTATAAAACAAGATGAACTATAGTTGTTTTTGCAAACCTAGCTAATTTTTAACACTTTGTATTAATATAACTTTGGCTGTTTTTTCTATAATGATTAGTACACATAATGTACGCCAGGATGCATAACTACAAGATGACATGCATAACTAAAATTGGCGTTTTTTGGACTATGGTTGTTTTTGCTAAAATCTCTTCAATTGGTTTTCTTTCGGGTTTTCCGCCCTATCCGGCCTACCGCGGCCTCAAGGACACAACCACACAAGTTGAAAAATTCCTCAAGGCTTAGAATGTTCAGAATGAACGTCAACAAAATCCCGCTCGTATAGGTATGGTAAATATCTGAGTGTTAAAAAATTGCATATGGGTAATCATTTGTAGTTATCAACATTATATTAAATATAGCTAAATAAGTACTGTTAAAATTAAAAATAAAATTAAAAATTTAAAAAGTACGTATGTATTAAAAGAAGTATATACATAAAAAACAAACAAAATTTGAGTTGAAAAATACTGGAAGAAAGAAATTTAACAACAAAGAATCTGTAGATGACGGGTGCAATTCGTTGATGTGTTTACTATAGTTTTTCTTTTAAGTTATCCTTTTAAAAAAGAACAATTAAACGTAATTAATTAGGGTGCAACCAATTGCTACCCATTAATTCTCTTAAGAAACTCACCCTCTTTATTTTAAACACCCCAAGAAAATTCACAAGCATAACAAAAGGAAACAAAAGATAATCTGTTTAAACTATACCCTTTTTTTGTAAACAGTACGGTAGTAAAAGTGCATCTTATCTTATTTCAGTCTAATTTTTATCTAATTTTATTAATAATTTTAGTCATTCCTACGAAAATTTTGTAGTTTACATATTATGCAAAAAGGGGGTTTATTTTTGACCAGCACTTTTTCTAACTTCCTGAAATTTAAAAGGACACAACCTTAAATAAGGTTAATAATAAAGCATCAAAGGTTTTGTGGACCTTCGGAAGTTATCGAAGAATTTCGGTTCGTATTCCCGCAATTGTACAAAGTTACAAATAAACTTTGCCTTAGTTTATCTCGTAAAACTGGATGCACACGAAACTGCTTCTATCTTTGCCTGCGACATCGATATCGATTGTAACAGAACCACGAACACGCTACCTCTTCAACTTACATTTTTCCTTAAAAGTTCATGAACTTCCCAGCAATGAACAGCTGTGCTATTTATTGTTTTATTTTACAAATGCGCAGTTAACGCGGCGTTAGTTGCCTCATGTATACGAGCCCTTACTGAGTCATCGCGTAACTTCGTGGCTAAGCGAGGAGGACAATGAAGACGAGCTACTAAGAAAATGTAGGGTAGAAAACAGGTATAAATTGGTATAACCTTGATGGTATTGTAATTTTATATAAATTTTTAATTTGTAGACATATCAATAAATAGGACAATGAAGGTTATATAATAACCTTGTACATGTTTGATTGGTTGAAAAACCTAAATCAATACGCAAGCATAAAGCCACGGCTTATTAATAAATAGCGTTCATTATATTCGATAACAGGGTAATTGAAATTTAATATAGGTAATACATTAATAGCTGTGAAGTCATGACATTTAAAGTACTTTTGCTATCCAACCTTCAATGATAAGTGGTTTCAACATTTTTTGAATAGATATTTATTTTCAACAGGACATAAAAACCCCATTCAGCATTATTGTTCTGGTTTATGAGTCCCGTTTATATAAATTCTTTTGTTAGATTATAGTTGACAATAAAATTTAAATTAGACCAGTAGAATAGAGTAATGTTTTTAACAGTAAATCTGTGTAACCCGTGATTTAAAATATCAGAACGATTTTATGACTAAAATTATAATAATATCATTCCTCCCAAAATGTCTTACTGGTTTTTCTAGGTTATGCACTACACATTTAAGTAAATAATTTTATGTAAATTCTTAATATTTGGGAGTCACCATACTTCATAAGAATTCCACGATCAACATTCTGCAGCGGTTTCAAGACAGCATTTTACGCTGAATCACAGGTACATCTTGGTACATAAAAAAAATTTATGTAAGGCCATACACATAGCAAGAGTTAAGCAGTAAATAACAGATAAATAAAACTAGCAGCATTTAAACTTGTTTATAAAACAGAAAATATTAAAGATCGTAGCGTCCAACATTTGAAAAAGGTTAGAAAAACCTCAAAATCTTTTCGCGATCAACCTCTTCGACAACAGCAAAGATATTCATAGACTGAAACGTGTTACATTATTGGGCCTTCACAATTTTTTTTAATCAGTTAACTAATTATGTTTAGGTCGATATTCTGAAGCTGAACTACAGAAACCTGTTTTTCTATTCAAGAATATTAGCAAGAAATATAATATGAAAATATCAGCAAGAAAAACAAAGATAATGACTTTCGCTGGTAAAGATCCAGTGCGCTAAAAATAGTGCTTGATGACATGATTTTGGAATAAGATTCCCATTTCACATACCTGGGCTTTAATGTCACATACGAAGATGATAAAGAAATTTTGAAAAGCGTAAATAAATTTCAGACGGTTTGCGGCTTGATTAACAAGGTCTTTAGAAAGAAAACAAGGAAAGATAAAAGAACACGAGTGTATGCCGTGATGGTAGTTGTCAGCTGCTATATGGTTGCGAGTCATGAGTGCTGAGAACAGTCCAATTAAGGAAAGTAGAAGCCACTGAAATGAGATTCATGAGATCGGTGAAGGGATGCTCCGTGCAAAATAAGATTCGTAGTAGTGAAATCAAGAGAGAACTAGGTAGAGAAGAAACCATCCTAGAAAAAATTATCAAATACTGGACTCGATAGAAAAACATGTCACAAGAATAACAAGTGAAAAGCGTAACGGTTCAAGCATACAATATTACCCAATTGGAAAAAGAAGCTTGGGTAAATCAAGGAAAAAGTGGTTTGAGGCTGGAACAGGCGTAGCGCCTAATCCGTAAGCGGTAAAAGATGTTTACCTGGATCTAAATCGTGAAGGCAAGTCGAACATTTTAATAAGTGTAAATCTATGTATAACATTGGTGCTAGCGAGAAAATTCACTGAGAAAAGATTTTGATTAAAAATGATATCGTATGGTTTACTACAGTACCTAGCTTATTATCCGTTAAGATTGGTTTCTAAATTACTTAATTTGATTTTTTATTTAATTTAATTTTAATTTGTAGAATAATTTGATAAATCTGCTGGTTCTAAACTATCTTTTCTCTTTGAACTTCTAACACTTCTAACGTCTTTACAATTATCTTGAAGATTAATAGGCAATAGATTCAAAAAGGTTTCAAGACGATTGACGTGTGAGTAATTCTAACTGATTATTTTAATTTCTTCACTCTCTGCTGTTACTGAAACTTAGTGAAGAACTTCATATGATATTTACATTTGTTCAGTACTTTTGATACAGTAAACATGACTGTGAAAATCTCAAGGAAGCAACTAACAAGTGAATTTTCTTTTACTTTAAAATCTTATGCTTAAATGTACAAAAAACTTCACGACCCGTTGTTTCAACAACGAAATTAAACGAATTTGTTCCTACTTTGTTTAAATTAATAAATAATTCTTAGTTTCTCAAAAGGAGGATAGACCTACGAGGATAGTACTCCTACTTCTTCTTTTCATCTTCTTCTTTCTCCTTCTCCTCCTTCTGTTTCTTTTCCCCTTTTTCTTCTCCTTTGCTTCGTTCTTCTGATATTCCTCCTCCTTCTCTTTCTTCTTCACCACCTCCTTCTCCTCATGACCCTACTCCTTCTTATCTTGCTTTTCCTTCTTCATTTCCTTCTGTTTCTTCTTTTCCTTTTCCTCTTCCTCCTCCTTCTCCTCCCTCTACTTCCCCTTCTCCTCCTTCCCTTTCTTCTTCTAATTTTACTCCTCCTACTTTGCATTCTTCACTTACTGCTTCTACACATCCTTTGTTTTATTTTCTCCTGTTCTTCTTTTTTTGTTTCTTGTACTCCTTTGTCCGTAATTGTAAACCGTAAACCGTAATTGTTTGACGAATTAATGTACTATTTAGTATGTAAAAGATACACATTTACATAAATATTAGTTTCATTTTTGTTTATTTTAAAAACAAACAAATTTGAAATATACATTTAGTCAAATTAAATTCATGAAAATGCTGCACGTCATATTGTGCTGTTAAATTTATTTTAACAAGTAGAAGCGGGCGTAAAACAAAAAAAAAGAAGTTTACAATAAAATATTCTAATAAAAATTCCAAATTGATTCAATGAAACGATAAGAATTCATTTTAAAAATAAATTATATAAGTTATTTCTCCTATATAAAGCATTTTCCACAAAGATCCAACAATTGTAACGCAATTCACGATAATACTTGTGGAGTAATGGAGTACCGGAGTTAGAAGCAAGTTGACCGGTCAGCGAAAATTCCCGTTCAATTACATTAGATAGGAGGTGGGCTTAATGATGGTTATTGTTAATGAACTACGACATTTTACACCAAACCCTAAGGGAAACCCCGAAGCTGAAAAATTCACTATAAGAATATATCTTTATCCAATATATCTTTTCCAATCCAATATTTTACTACATATTTTATAGTTATCGGGATGTATGATACAAATATTAATTTAATTATACACTAAGATTTCTTACTTTTTACTTTCTCGTGCCCAATATGATAGGGAAGTATTGTTTTCATGTTGACTTTTCGAAATCGAGTTTTTACCGGATATACACGTTTTCAGACCTTCTGAATCCAAAAAATATGTTTTTAGCGATTGGTCTTTGTGGGTGTGATTAAAATATCTCACGTACGGAATAGTGTACGAAGTTCAAACTTGAAACTTAAGTTGAGTACCACAATATGACGCGACACGATCATTTTCATTAAAATCGGTCAACCGGAAGTAGTAGTTTATTCGTGTTATTTTTCTTTTTTTTGTGATTTTTTCAAAATGGCTTTTACGATTTTTTTTTAAATCACCTCATTTAGTACATTTTTATGTTCTACATGATAGAGTAAGAGACATATCTGCTGAAATTCTTGGGCAGGCTGTGCTCTCGTAGAAAAAAAATGTTTTTTTTTTAAGATTGCAGCCTTAATTAGCATTTTAAGGCAAAACTATACGAGTATATAATCAAAGTTGTAGAACATTTAAAAACCCAACTTTTATTTGTATTACTTTTTTGTACACCTCTTAGTTTAGCGACAGTTAGTGAATTTCTGTTTTTTTTTCATGAAAATCTGTAAAAATGGAAATTTTTTAAGATTTCGGCCGTAGTATGCGATTTTATAAATAATAAAATTTTTAGGAAATTAAAAATCCTACAATTTTTATATTAGGCATTTTTCTCTACAGATCTTAGTTTAGCGTCAAAGAGTGATTTACCGTATAATTAAATCAAACTGAGGTTGGTTTTCATTTTGCATTATTCACTCATGATTAAAATTAGGTTATGTTTTTCAGTTTTTTTGTTTATTTAAAGTTGTATTAACAGCTTAATCATTAGCGACTATCGTGGGTTACGAAACTGTAATGTAATGATGGGTTTTGATACTTAATAATTTCCAGACCCTAGTCGGGAATCGAACCCGGGGCACCCATTTAGTAAGCTAGCGCGCTGACTACAACTACGTCACGGACGCCACCATTTTTCATTTTAGTTTGTTTACTAAAAATGTTAGATTGTATGGTTCATTATTACATTGGTAAGATAAAGTTGTAATAAGTATTTTCACACCAGATTTTTTCAATGATATGAAATTATATCAATATGAGATTTTTAGGAAACTTGTTCAAATCGCCATAAAAAAATAAAAAAATCCTAACTTTAAATTTTCCTTTGTCTTCTAAAATATTTATCAAATATATTAATATTTAATAATTTGTACTATAAATTATTTTTATCAAGGTTAATTCAGAAAATGGTTGATCATATTTTTCATTTATAGATCTATAAAAAATTGTGAAGCTTACGATTATGGCGTTAATATTTACAGGAGAGTGTTATTCTGTCGCAAATGATAGTGTCAAAAATATAGCAAGTTCTTGAAAGTAAATTTTTCTTCTACAAAATTTACAAAAAGTTTATTTTGTTTTTTTTTAATGTAAAAATAATATACTAACCGATAATTCTTTGTACAGAACTTATGATTTAAAATTTATCTAAATTAATGATTCGTGTTGTAAAGTTCATGCGAAAACCAAAAAAATTTGGTGTGAAACACACAACTTTCACTTGCCAATGTAGATAATGAACAATATACCCTATGTTTAATCATGAGAAAAAAGTAAAATGAAAAACGTAACCTAATTTTAGTATTGAGTGATTGACGCAAAATTTTATCAACCTCTGTAAAACTTAAAAACACGGGAAATCATTAATTGACGCTAGGCTCTGTAGAAGCAAATGCTTGAAATAAAAAAAATGTAAATTGTGTAAATTTCTATAATTTTTGTTATTAACACTGTCGTAAAATGCATATTAAGGCCGCAATCTTAAATACCCATATTTTTACAGATTTTCATGAAAAAAGAAACAGAAAATCACTAATTGTTGCTAAACTAAGTGTTGTAGACAAAAATTAATACAAATAAAAGTTGTAGGTTTTCTACAACTTTTCTTGCATACATTTTGCCTTAAAATTAAAATTAAGGCCGCTATCTTAAAAAACCCATTTTTTCTACGAGAGCACAGTCTCTCCAAGAATTTCAGTAGACATGGCGCTTACCCTATATTGTAGAGAATAAAATGTAGTAAATGAGGGGATTTTAAAAAAATCGTGGAAGCAGTTTTTGAGAAAATTGCACGAATAAACTACTGTACTACTTCCGGCTGACCGATTTTAATGAAAACGTTCGTTTCACGTCCTCTCGTGGTATGTACTCAACTTATGTTTCACGTTTATATTTATTACAATGTTCCGTTCTTGAGATATTCTGTCACACGGGCGCGCGCGCGCGCACACACACACACACCACAATCAGACCAATGCTAAAAACATTTTTTTCGTTTATTTAACGTCGCATCAACTACTACGGTCATTAGCGACGACGTTGGATTGTAACTGTGAATAATGAAATGATTTTTTGGAACGTATAAAAATGCCGAGTCTGAGTGGGATTCGAACCCAAGACCGCATGATGAGAGGCGAGCACGTTACCAACTACGCTAATGCGGCCGGCAAAAAAACATTTTTATTGGGTTCAGGGGGCCTGTAAACGTGTACGTATATCAGGTGATATCATTAAATATCATTAAATCAATAATAGCAAGAAGAAGAAGAAGAAGGGATAAAATGAAAGTCGAGTCATATGATTTTTTAAAAATATAATACTTATATAAAACTATTATATTAACTTAAATGATTTTTAAAATTTTTTAAACTATTTACAAAAATCCTAAACAATATTTTTTAATATTTTTAATTATTTTTAGGTCGGTATCTAAATATTTTTGTGTCTAATTTATAATTGAATTTTTAAAATAGAAAGAAGAATTTAGAATGCCTAAATCGTAAGAAGAATATATTTTTGACAGTTACCATAGTTACTTAATGTTCAACAAACATTTCACGCGAACAGAAACTCCGGTTGCATGTTAACTTAATATCTGTTATATTTCGTGTAACATTTGAACACTTGAAACTATTTTTTATGACTGCATTGAAAATGTTTGTTAACTGACCTTCAATCATTTTAGTAAAGTTTCAACGAGTAGGTTAAACAAACCGAATTTTATTGGATATTAAACTTTATGATAAACAACTGCAAGGCTTTTGATTTTAAAACACTGCTGTTAACAATTGATCACGAGTTTAACGATAAAAAGATTTCATAAAATAAATTATCATGAATCGACGGTAACCGAGTATTATTTTTCGGTAAAATTTGTGCACGGGATAAAACCCGTGATACCTTTTACTTGTATAGGCCCACATTGATTAATACTAAAGTATCGTCACTGGGTAACAGGTTTTCTGTTACCCAGTAACGATATATTAAAAAAAAATTAGTGTGAAACACACACACGACTATCTCTTGAGAATCTAAATAATTGTTTACTTGTATAGGCCCACATTGATTAATACTAAAGTATCGTCACTGGGTAACAGGTTTTCTGTTACCCAGTAACGATATATTTTAAAAAATAAATTAGTGTGAAACACACACACGACTATCTCTTAAGAATCTAAATAATTTTTAACATAACCTAATATTAGTAAACAACGTAAAATGAAAAATGGCCGGCTCCGTCACGTACTGAATAGGGAGCTAGCCTACTAAGCGAAGGTTTTGGGTTCGGCTATTCTAGGGCTAGGGTCTGGAAATTATTACGTGCCAAAACCCATCATTACAGCTTCTTAACCCGTAATCGCTAATCAAGCTAATGATGTGACTTTAAATACCCAATAAACAAAATAACCGGAAATCATAACCTAATTTTTTTTTAACTTCATTTAAAGTCGCATCAACTACTTGGTCATTAGCGCCTACGGTGGGTTATGAGATGAACAGTAGGTTATGATTTGTGAAAATTCCAAATCCTGGCCGAGAATCGAACCCGGAACCTCCACGCTGTAGGCTAGCGTGCTAACCACTACGCTACGGAGGCGACCTAACCTAATTTAATCATAAGTAAATGATGCAAAATGAAAACCAAACTCTATTTGGCTTAAAAATACGGAAAATCACTCTTTGCGGTGAACTACGCTTTGTTGAGAGAAATGCTTTAAATAAATGTAGGTTTTTCATTCCATATAAATTTTATTATACACACTTTTGTCGTAAAATGCATACTAAAGCTGAAATCTTAAAACTATTAATTTTTTTAGTGATTTCGATGGAAAAAACAGGAAATCACAAATTTTTACTAAACTAAGCGTTGTACAAAACAATAATACAAATAAAACTTGTAGGTTTTTAACGTTCTACAACTTCAGTTATGTATACATTTGTCCTAAAATGCATATTAAGGCAGCAATCTTGAAAAAAACATTTTTTCTACGACAGCACAGCTTTCCAAAGTATTTTATTGCATTTTAAGGCGTGACACTTATCCTATTATGTAGAACACAGAAAATGTAGTAAATTGAAGCGATTTAAAAAATATCGTAGTAGCCGTTTTTGAGAAAAACGCAACAAGTGAAAAATTACATACATAAACCACTACTTCCGGTTGACCGATTTTGATGAAAAAGTTCGTGTTGATTCTCTAGTGGTACCTAATTAAGTTCCACCTTTCAACTTCGTACAATGTTCTGTTCTTGGGATATTTTGTTCACACACACACATACCAATCGCTAAAAACATATTTTGGGTTTGAGGGGGTCTAAAATCGTATATATCAGGTTTCGAAATCGAGTTTTCACTCGATTTCGAAAAATCGACATGAAAACAATACTTTTCGTTGTATATTCATATAGGGCAAGATAAATTTAAAAAGTAAGAACTCTTAGCGTGTAATTAAATTAATGTTCGTATCACACATCCCAATTATTACATGTAAATATTGTAAATATAAAATATTGGATTGGAAAAGATTAAGATTATTCTTAAAGTGAATTTTTCAGTGTACAATAGTGAACTATACATACAGTGAAATACTGTTCACTCTGATATTTTTTGCAAAATGAAATGAAATTTTGAAAAACAAAGCTAATAATTTATTTACTAAACAAATAAATGTGTAGGGTGCCTCCTCTTTAGCAATATTTCTGCTCATTGTTTTTAGATTGAAACAATTTGTACATTTGCTGATTCCAATTATATTTGTTGTTGTTTACGTCATCACCTGAAAGGCTGGTTTAAACCTATAGAAGCTTTACTAAGTAAAATGAGGAGTAAGGTGGTTCACCATATCTTCCTCACTGAGTGGAACAATATGCTTATCAGCATTCCAGGCTCTCTGGCATGCTTCTGAGTAGAATCTAAGATACATTCTACCCAGAAAAT
Source organism: Catonia carolina (assembly GCA_035578175.1). Taxonomy (NCBI): domain Eukaryota; kingdom Metazoa; phylum Arthropoda; class Insecta; order Hemiptera; family Achilidae; genus Catonia; species Catonia carolina. The sequence goes on along the minus strand of JAQMRL010000008.1, from coordinate 21,310,727 downwards.
GACACCTTCACTTCATTTACTTCGGGATCTGGCTGTAGGCCTGTAATGAAATTCATTACCCTCAGAGGAGATAATTCCTCTGACTAGTGTCTTTTACTCCTCTACCTCTTCTGTTCTTAAACGCTTCCGTCATATAATTGGCTGTCCATGTGAAGAAATAGAACTATTTTTTGTGACCCTGGAACTAACAGGCCGAGTGCATATAATTTAAAAATCCACCCTCCTGTTTCGAACAACAATTATAATAATCAATGAATAAATATATTTTATTTTTATAATGTTGAAAAAGTTGTACGTTTAACAGATAAAAATCGGGTTTTACAGATAAAAATGAAGTCGATGGAGATAAACTACTATTATTATTTCAATATTTTCGAACGTTAAACAAATTTATTTACTTCAGCAACAATCATATTGTTTTTTAAATGAAATTAAATAATTTTGATATTAATTTCCTTGAAATAAATATTTTTTCTACAAAGTTTTTTAAGTAATAAGTTATTAGTTAGGAAATAATTTAAATGTACTGGTTTAAGATGTAATACCTGGATATGCGTATATTTCCTTAGCGTTCCTCCATAAATCAGTCTTAATTTTTCACTATTTCTGCAACAGAAAAATATATTTTTTTGTTTTAATCCCCAGTTTAACATGCTATAAATTACATATGCATAATTATAAGTTAGTTCTTTGATAATATATATAATATTATTTGATAATACATAATATTATTATGGTGTATTATTAAATAGATTTAACGACTTGCGTCGTCTTAACGGATTTCTTCTTTGTAGTCCAATAAATTAAAAACTAAATTGTTTGAATGTTGTTCAAATTTTGACCTTGCTATATGACATGTAAGCCACAATATGATGTGTATTGTTGCATAAGATTTCTCTCATAATTTTTGGTATGTACAGATCCTAGAGAATAATGCTGGTTTTTATGTACACAACAATCGAGGTTAACCGGACTAATGTGGGAGGACTCCAATCCGGATAAACAGAAATCCAGATAAAAAGGAATGTTGTAAAATAAAAAGGTACAGACATAATACGTAAGTAGTTTACTGTAATAAGTATGAATAATTTCAAAAAACGTACAGTACAATAGGCCTACATACTAACAAAATTTTGATAATTGACATATATATAAAACTATAATAATGTACGTAAACGTAGTAAATAATGATGAGCCATATATTAACTTGATAAAAAAAAAACAATAGAAAATACTTAAGTATGTGTATGTACTAACACATAAGTAATTTTTTAAATATATCAAAACTTTTTGTCTGTTTTATCTTTTCGTTTCTTTTCTTAGCTGCAATGTGTCGTGCCGGCCCGTTGTCGTAGTAGTTAGCGCAACTGGCTTCTACGTCGAGGTCCCGGGTTCGATTCCTGGTCAGATCTGGCATTTTTTCATTACTCATTTTCATTATCATCATTATCCATCATCTGCATTAGCAGAACAGTCAGTCGTAAAACCAAAAAAATAAAAGTTATGCGTCGCCAGGGTTTCATAAGTAAAATATTGGATGGGGTGCTTCGTCTTTTTTCTCAACAAATTTCAATGTATCATCAGTTTATGAAAAATACATTTCAATCAAAATTTTTACGTGTAATTACCTGCGCACATTTTTTAAGTCAACAACAAAATTCTACATGATTATCTTAAAATTTTATTTATAAGTGACGTAGTTAAGTCAAGCTACAGCGTTTTTTTACGGGAAATTGCATGATCACCCCAACGAATCGATAACCGAACTATCGGATGCATCACTACCAGGGAATCTGCAACGCAGGTTGAAACGTTAATGGGCCCGAGATCTTCTATAACGTGATTTATTGTTTCTTCTTCTTTATCTTCTTCTCCTTCTCCTCCTCCTCCTCCTCCTCCTCCTCCTCCTCCTCCTCCTCCTTTTTCTTCTTCTTCTTCTTCTTAGGCTGCAGCCTGTTCCAAACTCACGAACTCTATCATCTATCTCCATCTTCTCCTAGGTCTACCGACATCCTTTTTACCTTCTGGAACATACCAGTGTGCCAGCTTAGGTATCCTGTGATCTGACATCCTTACTATGTGCTGTATCAAACTTTGGCGATAATCCTTTATCTTTTCGTTCAAGTTTTTAATTTTTTTGTTTTATTTAGTTTTTTAAATTTTCTTTTTCTTTCTTCATTTCTTCTCAAATTATTATTTCTCATGCATGCATTGTTCTTTTTCATTTCTTTTTCTTGTCATCAGTTCTTTACTTTTATCAAATTTGCTCGTTGTATTTTAGTATATATTTGCAAATAAAGTTATTAAAGAAAAAAGTAACTTCTGTTTATCTCTTTTAGAAATAAATATTTGGGTTTTTATGAAAAATATAAATTTTATTATATAGATATCAACCAACGATGAATTTTATCAGAAAACCAATACTGATTATTTCATCAATTACAGATAAATTTCAGAGGTAAACAAACTGCAATAAATGTTACGTCCAGTAGTTAAATGGAAATGACAAACTAAATTTTATAACAATTTAGCGTAATATGATTATTTATGTAAATGAATGTGTTGTGTTTAGAAACAGCTCAACATGAATATATTTGTTTTGTTGGGTTACTAACAGAAATTCGGATTCAAAACGTTGCTAAATTTTAAAGTGATTATAAAGTTAGCAGCAGTTGTCAAAATAGTGTAGATACGTTGATACAAATGTATTTAGGCCAACAGCTACAACTTTTGTCGTATTTATGCCAAATAACCATTGTATTAGTGTGTCACTAATTTTTACATTATTTGAATTTTGGATCATTTAGAGTCTGTTTATTACCACGTAAAGTAAATTTAGACAATAACAGAAGCTCTTTTTGCAGTTTAAAATCAGTCGTTTTTTCCAGTAAATGCTTTTTACTTTCTCTTGCCTATATGAATATATAGGAAGGAAAGTATTGTTTTCATGTCGATTTTTCGAAATCAGGTTTTCACCGGATATACACGTTTTCAGACCCCGTGAACCCAAAAAAACATGTTTTTAGCGATTGGTCTGTGTGTGTGTCTGCGTGTGTGTATACAAAATATCTCGAGAACGGAACATTGTACGAACTTGAAACTTAAGTTACATACCACTACCGGACCCGACACGAACCTTTTTATCAAAATCGGTCAACCGAAAGTAGTAGTTTATTCGTGTAATTTTTCACTTTTTTGTGATTTTTTCAAAAACTGGTCCTACGATTTTTTTAAAAATCGCCTGGTTTACTCAATTTTTTATTCTCTACAAGATAGGGTAGGCGTCATGTTTGCTGAAATTCTTGGTGAGGGTGTTTTCTCGTAAAAACGTTGTTTTTTAAGATTACAGCTTTAATATGCATTTTAGCGCATAACTTTGTATAATAAAAATTGTAGAGAATTTAAAATCCTACAACTTTTATTTCAAACAATGTTTTGTATAATGCTTAGTTTAGCGGTAATTTGCGATTTTCTGTTTTTTTCTCACGAAAATGTGTGAAATTGATTTTTCTAAGATTTCGGCCTTAGTATGCATTTTAAGACAAAAGTGTATATAATTAAATTTATAGAAAATTAAAAGATCTACAACTTTTATTTAGAGCATTTTTCTCTACAGAGCCTAGTTTAGAGAGAAAGAGTGATTTACTGTATTTTTAAGCCAAACTGAGGTTGATTTTCATTTTGCGTCTTTCACTCATGATTAAAATTAGGTTATGTTTATTGAGGTTAGTTTTTTGTTTATTTCTTATGTTTTATTACTAATGTTAGTTTATTGTTAATTATTTTCACTGGCAAGAGAAAGTTGTGTGAGTGTTTCACACCAGATTTTTTTCCAGTGAATGCTTTTCTCTTTATTTCATTCCATCCGAGGTTAATACTGTTAATATTATATTCCTATTACTAATATTAAAACAATAAGATGGTGTAGTATACCAAGGCAATTCTATTACCGTTCTAGTGTACCAACTGGCATCATCCTTACAGTCAGCCATGATAGTGGGTGGAGACAGTTGGGTATAGGGGAGTTGAGGAGCCGCAAAAATACTGTAACTTTTTTGTGAAAGCTCTTAACCCTCGAAGTGGCAACCGTCACAAAATCGACACGTTTCACCATTATAGAAGTATCATTGTCGATTTTGCGATGCATTTTATAAATCGCGTATTCTTTACTGTATAAGTCATATTTTAACTGTTGGCACATGGCTGCACTTTTTTGACTATATACGATATTTTTATTTGCAACTGTATAAAATTAACAACAAGCAAATTTGATAAAAAACGAATACAAATATTAAATATACATTTTAAGATATTGAGGAGATCGCTGCCCATTGACAGTACTCCAACCGAAATCATTAAGCTAGTTCATTATTTTGTAAAATATTTACTTATTTTATTTTTTTTCCTTTAATTTTGACATCGCATGATATCCCTACTCCAGAGTCGTTTCAGTCTTCGTATAGGGGCAGTTGGTAAATCTCGTGTGTCTAGGTCAACAATGAGCTGGTTTGGATTATTGGGTAATTTATTTTTAAGTCGTGTTTATGTGCGCAGGAACACATCATTGATGTACGGGATGTTTAAGTCTGTGTGTATCGTTAGTTATATAAAAGGGAGCACTAGTTATCTGTCGTAACAGTTTGGACTGAAAGCGTTGTATTTTCAAAATGACCGACGGTTTGGTACAACAGTAAATTTGGCTGCTATACATCCAAACGGGTCGAAGGTAACACTTATAAACTAGTAGTTTTAGATGAAATGTGAGTTTAAAAGATCTGAAAATCAACGAATACAGTTGTTTACGTCAAGCGTCCAAAGATTTTCGCGTTTCGTTAACATGTTGGTTCCACTTTAGTCTTTTGTCGACGTAGACCAAGATACTTTAATCTGTCACGGCAGCACTAAAAAGATTACAATCATTTATGAACCTATAGTTAAATGTTCTATCGCAATGTTGTTATGGGGCGCTAGTAAAAAAATATTTTTGCCGTCTTTCATCAGCTGTGTTTTGATGTTTTGTTCGTCGCCATTTCATGTTTACATAATGTGCGCATTTTTGTTGTGTATTTATGCGTACCTATATTGTTTATTTATTTATTTGTATGTAGTATTTATCGTTTTCTTTAATAATATATGTTAGGTAGTAACTTTATTTAATGTGTAAAATGAACGAAGAATTCTAAAATATAAATGTACTAATTATTTTGTGCACTAATTAATTTCTCGTGTGACTTCACGCATTGTTTTACTTTCTAAGCCATAAACTAATCCCTTGAAATATGGGTTTCAGTTTTGAAAGATTAGTATACAATTGAATGGGCTCCATTATGTATATTTAGGATTTTAGGTATGTCAGTTTACTACATGACTTTTTGGTGTCTTGGCTGACACAAACATTTAAACCGAACAAAATTAGGTTAGCCTATATTTATTTATTTTTTTGTTTCTTTAAACAGCAAAAAGTAATTTACCAACTAATTATAATCATAACCTGTATATTTTTCTGAATAATGTGGTATATAATATTTAGTATTTGATATACGTTCACATAACTAAGAATTACAACAAAATGCCTTACACCTTCTGTAAAATAGGCTGCCAATTAACAATGTAATTGCCACTTCGAGTATTAAAATCAACAATCGGTAGTCTGACCACTGTTCAATCCGTTACATTTTCTAGGTTTATTCCAATATTCTCAGTATGCTCTTATAACTGTTTATCAAACGCCTCAGGTTTATTGTTTAATGTCTTTACGATTTGTTTTGTCAACCGTTTGTCATCCATTCTGTATGGTTTTCCACATAATTTTAGTTTTCTTTTCCAGATCGTTACCATTTACTGTATTTAATGGAACGTTTAGGTTACGGAAGTTTTTCAAGTTTTATGCGTGCTACTGCACAGGAAGCAAACAAACATTTGGCATATAGATACCAGAGGACTAACGGAAATTATGGAAAACCTAAATTCATAACAAATAATTCATAACTAATAACAAATAATAATAATAATAATAATAACAAAGAATTAAAAGAAATGCATATTAAAATACTTTTATTTAAAGATTTTAATTCGTCTATACGTATTTTGATTGAATATTTAATTAGTTTTTTCTTAGCGTGGCATTCATTTATTCCGTAATTTGTGCGACTATTATAGATTACAGTTCAGAATTGAATATTTGTACGCGTAATAATTCCATACTCTAACCAAAAATCGAACCCGGGGACCTTCCGCTTTCCACTGTGCATTGCATTTTTTTTTTTTTTTTTTGGTTTAACGTCCGACTGTTCTGCAATTACTGCTAATGCAGACGGTGAAGGTTGAATAGACTGCTCTAGACTGTGCACTGTAATGATAAAGATAGATAATACTATAATGATAATTCGTATAGACGAATTAAAATCTTTAAATAAAAGTATTTTAATATGCATTTCTTTTAATTCCATTATTATTGCAGTCTAGAGCTTTAACCACTGGGCTACAAGTTTGGCTACTTAAATATTGATTTTACTCTTTTAATTTATCAAAAAGCACTGTATAGCCCTATAGTTGGGAAATAAAGAAATACTAAAAAGTTATAATAAAATGATAATAAAATGTATAATAATTGTAAAATATTACAGTAATTTTAGTACTGAATTTTAAATTACGTACAATCAAAAAATTTGCAGCCACGAATCAGCTGTTAACAGCTGATCTTCGTAGACGAAGGTTCTCGGTACAAAAAGTGAAGGTGGTTACTTTTATACGGATTTGAATACTAGACAGTGGTTACCGGTGTACTCTAATGGTTAGGGTTTAATGAACCATACAACGTACAATGTCAACACATTTTATTTTAGAATCAAATTAATAATTTTTGATGAAAGTTGCATAAAAATCGTAACGAGAGATGTGGTTGTTGCTGATCGTGTTTTGGATGTAGTGCAGAATGTTTCTTACTGTTTTCTTAAAATTTCATAAAATAAACATGTCAAACCTGGAATGAGAAGGGAAATGTAGTTCCCGGAAGTAACCCATTTCCATTCATTATGCTTGTTTTATCACAACTACGTTAAATTCTTGTAATATTCATGTAAGATACTTTAGTAAATAGACTAACTTAACGCTGCAGGGTAGTAACAGTTATTTTTACAATGTTGTGCACAAATATTAATTTCAAACTTCATTAACTTTAATTAACATATTAACTTTTCAGACGTGATTCAGTAATATTTTTATGAGATTCCTTCTTTCTAAATCCTATATTTCGCTTTTCTGATAAAAATAAAAGTTGCAACAGAAACTTTTTACATTTTGTATTGTTACCCCAAAAGTTTACCGTATTATCACTGATTTGATATTTGAAGAGGATTTTCTTATAAGATAAGATGTTGTTCAGGTCATCAGCCTAAAAGCTGGTTTGAAATCTCTTAAGGTTTTACTAAATAAATTGAGACGTGAGGTGGTTTACCATACCTTCCTCACTGAATGGAAAAAATGCGTATCTGCATGGCAGGCCCTTTAAAAAGTATCTACTTTCCTTTCTGCGAATAACACCTCCACTTCATTCACCATAGGATCTGGCTGTATAATGAAATTCATTACTGTCAGAGGAGATAACTCTTGACTACTTTCCTTTACAACTCTACCTCTTTTGTTTTAAATGCTTCAGTCATATAATTGGTTGAACAGAACTATTTTTGTAGCGATGGGAATAGCAGATTGAGTGCAAATAATTTAACACTTTACTTGCCTGTTCTGGGCAAATATAGTACAGAAAAGTTTTTAAGTTTTCTTAAAATTTCATAAAATAAACTTAAATTAAACTGAAATTATTTTTTATAAGGTATAAGATCTTATATGAGGCGTTCAAGACGTAGTAACACTGACGGATTTTTAAAGTTTCTTGTGCATAAAAAGTCTGCACCTCCGAGGTACTCCATCGTTTGGATAAGCGCATTAAATCTTGAGGAACCATAGAAAAAATAAATTGGAACCTTTGATACATGATAAGACGTCAGAAAAATAATTGCAGAATATCCTGCAAATAAAAATAATGGATAAATGTGATTCAAGTCGAAGAAAACTTTGAGGATAAAGAACCTACAGGACTACGGTTTAGACAAGTACGGTTTGTAGACTGGTTAGCAATAAAGTGAAAACGTTCGATAAGGACATGATACATAAAGAAGGAAAAACAATTCTTGCAATTGATTTTTTTATCCCTAATGTGTGTACGTTGCAATCTGTTCAGTTCAGAACAATAAACAATCCCAACTTAATGAGATGAGGACGATGTGTATGACGTTTAAATGAGGTGTATTTTTGTTCAGACCCAGGCCGACCATTCTTGAGAGAGTATGGTTAATTGAATCCCAACCATAAAAGTTCACCGGTGAACTGTCAAGTATTCAAATGCGTAAAAAAGTAACTACCTATCACCGTCGCCCCTTACATTATTAGGTACTCAACTCCTGGCCATCAAAGCTTCCGACATATAGACAGAGGAAAGTCGTTAATAGTTCCAATGGGCAGTAGAGCTGTGTTGGAACTGCAGAAGGCTATAGCAACCGCCCCTACCACAGCGCTATGGTGACTATATAAGAGCGTTCCACTACGCACGATAGTCACTCCTTTGCAATCAACCAGACATCCGCAATCGGCACACGACTACTGGACTTCAACGAATACCCATCTACGACGCCGCAAGGGAGATGATGGTGCTTCCACTGCCCTGAGCGTGCCCGCAGCGGTCCCTTGACCGAGCATTGCGCCCACTGAATCCGGATGAAGCAGCCATAAACGTACTACTGCGAGCGAAGAAGTTGACGCCTCAGTTGGAAGACGAGACGCCGTGTCGCTCTCCTCCTTCACCGTCACGACTACGACCGACTTTTCCCACCTAGACGACCACAGCTAAAAAGCCCCTTTTCAGGACCCTAAACATTTAAGGTTTCTACATGCTTCTTAAGGTCGCCTTACGGTGACAAATCTTTACTAGATTTGAAACAGGAGCCTTCGTCTCCGAAAATCAGCTGGTAAACAGTTGTCTTGCGGCGACGACTTTACCTTTATACCAACCCGGTGGGTCCCAGTTGAACTAAGCGTAAATTTTGAACACGAAAATAATTCTGAATTTCGAATATAAAATTATTCTAATAACACATTACGGTGATAGAAGCAAATTATGTTATTCAAACCTTGTTAACGATTTTATTCAGGTCAACAGAAATTAACAAAATATTAACGATACACCAATTTCATTTGAAGTTTTTAAAATTTTACGACGATATTTTAACACAAAAGAAGTTTATAATAGAGATAAATACGGTACAAGTTATTTGAATGATTAATCGAAAAAAAATCCGAATAATACATTACACAACAATAACAAATCGATAATAAACCATTCAATAGACAACAAAGAGTGGATGAAATACAAAAGCGATAAAGTTAATTATTAATAGAACAGTAGACATGGAGGCGATAAATCACTGCACTGTCTTTTAATTTGATCGTTTAAAATAGAAAATAAATTAAAATACAAAACATACATCATTTGTTTTAAAAATGTGTTTGTATTACTTTACCTGCGTACAAAATGAAGCAAAATATTTGATACCTTAAAAGGGATGATAAGTCATTCCATTCAATTAGTTTACAAATCAATTCATTTAAACTGCTGTGATTGATCATAATTTATGTTTAACAAAACTTTTTGTAAATAACTTAACTCAAAACAAGTAACCTCTCACTTATGGATGCGCAGTAGTCTAATCTGACCTTAAACGACCGCGGAGCCGTCCTGTAAAGTCCGCACTCCAATTACAAGCCGATTGTAGCAGCAGCATGTAGAATAGCAGTCAATGTTCCAGTACGTCGTTGATCGAAGATCTAATTCAGTTAATTAATATTGTTGTCAATTCAAGAACTAATTTAAAAATAATCATAAATAATAATCAAATTTTTTTTTATTCTTAATTTGTGTACGTTGCAATCTGTTCAATTTAAAACATTAAGCAACCCCATGACCCTATGAGATGAGGATGATGTGTATGACGTGTAAATGAGCTGTAGTCTTGTACAGACCCAGGCCAACCATTCCTGAGAGAGTATGGTTAATTAAACCCCAACCATCAAAGTACACCGGTAACCACTGTCTAGTATTCAAATCCGTATAAAAGTAACTACCTTTACTAGGATTTGAACCAGGAACCTTCGTCTCCGAAACTCAGATGTTAAACAGCTGATTTTGGCGACGACTTTACGTCTAGACTAACCCGGTTGGTCTAATAATCAAAATTAAACAATTTCTAATTTAGAATTTAAATATTCTAGAATATAATATAATAAAATAATATAAAATAGAATGTAATTAAATATATCAAGATGAATTATAAAAAGAAAAAAACATTCAAAAAAATTAATTCCAGAAACCAAATATCTCAAATTAAAGCAAGAAATCAAAAGATAGTATAATTTTATTAAATAATTTGAAATAATAAGAAATTAAGTAAAGGAAAATATTAAAGTATCAAAATCTAATTAATTATGGAACCAAACAAAATAAATTTGGTTATTTTAAAATATGAAGAAAAGATTTACGTAAATGAAATTTATTCAAGACTATAAAACAAATTGCAACAATGACTCGACGCCCCATTTGATTCCCGGTCAATGGATGGACAAAAAGCAAGAACAAGACTCCGAGGATAATTCAAGTAGTAACTAAAATAAAAATTAATTTGAGCTCATAGCTAGTATAAATATTAATATTCAAATATATATTGCAATACATAATTGTATTCAATAATTATTCATTAAAATACTTAGTTTTGTAACATAGTGTCATCACTAAATAAGAAGAAACATTAAATAATTTTGTAATACAAATTTTCTTTGTTATTTTTTATTTCAATTTCATATTATTTTTCATTAAAATCAATTTATTTTATATTTAAATTTGCATATAAATTTATTTCATTTATATATCATAAATTTGATTACAAGTAACAATGTTATTTAGTATATTCCTTCAGAGTGAGTAGTTAAATGGAGTGTCATAAATTTTACTTTGATATCATCTTAAATATTACGTTAATTTCTGGTAAATATCAATATTTTTTTCCGAGTAGTTTAGTTTTTAGTGCCGCGAATAAAATATATTTTCGGAAACTTAGTTTAAATTTTAAACCAGACTGTACCGAGCGCATCACAGTATTTCCATCTCTTTCTAAATACCTCTTTCCCACACTCCGGTATGCGCATCTCGGAAGCCGCTTGGTTTGAGTTGGGTTATACTGTACCATTACTCGTAGTTTTACATCATAACAAAATTGTAAACAAAAGAAAGTGAAATAATATCGAGGAAAGCTGTAAAAGTTTGCGGACCATAAAGTTAGAAATTAAAACATTGGGCATCCCACTTCTGATTTGTTAAGGGGGGCGAAACGTTCAGTGGAAATTGGGGTACGGAATACTCCCCGGCAAAAGAAATACGGAAAAATTTTAGAAAATAAATTTTAATTTAACACCTGATAGTTATCGGATTTGCCCAAAACAGGGAGGTGGAGTGTTAAATTATTTGCACTCGATCCGCCAGTTCTAGGTGTACAAAACATAGTTTTGTTTCTCATTACATGGTCAGACAATTATATTACTGAAGTATTTAACAACAGAAGAGGTAGAGGTGTAAAAGACACTAATCAGAGTAATATCCTCTGATAGTAATAAATTTCATTATACAGCCAAACCCTGTGGTGAATGAAGTGAAGGTGTCATTTGCAGGGTGGAAACCAAATGCTTTTAAGAGCACCTGGAATGCTGATAAGTTTACTTTTCACTCAGTGAGGAAGGTAATTGTAAACCACCTTACTCCTTGTTTTACTTAGTAAAGCCTCTAGAGGGCCTTCCGGCTGATGACCTAAATATGGATATATGTAGCATATCTTGTTCAATGAAAATCGCTTTTAAAACCCCCATTTATGTGGCAACTTTTTTATTCGTGCTTCCGAACCTTTCCGCAGACCACCAGTTAGGAACCACAGATTTAGACAATAATTTTCTTGGGAAAATCTGAGAATATTAGAATTATTATAAACATATTTTGTAGTGTAAAGGAGGTTAAAGTAATTTTGTGTTTTTGTATTCAGCGAAGTTAGTTTTGTTTATAGCTACTCTTTTAAATAATTAACGAGTCGATTTTTGGCAGAAGAGGAGTAGACCCTATTTCTCCTCTATCTCCCCTAAGAGAAGAATTATCTTCTGTTCCGGCTCATGGTATAGTAATCAGCGTAACATACTTCTATGCCGGGGTCCGGGGTTTGATTCCCGGTTAGACCTGGAATTTTTTCATCACTTCTTTTCATTTATCACCCTTCTCATCGTCTGCATTAGCAGTTAATGCAAAACAGTCCGACGTAAAATAAAACAATCAGGTTTTAACACAAGGTTACGAAACGAAATATCTGGGAATACATCTTGACAAGAGGCTACATACGGCAAAGAGAAAATAATTGGATTTAAAGTTCAGCTAAATGTGGTAGTTGCTTGGAAGGAAGAGCTCGCTAAAAAAAAGAAAAATATATATAGTTTATAAAGCCAAACTTAAGTTTATCTGGGCATATGGATTATAGTTGTGTCAAGTGTTGACATTTTAGAAAAGTTCCAGTCAAAAGTAATAAGACAATAATTGTTTGCTACATTAGTAACAAATACATACATCATGACTTGCAAGTCAACATTGTTAAAAATCTGGTGTGAAACACTCACACAACTTTCTCTTGCCAATGCAAATAATTAACAATAAACCTAACATTAGTAATAAAACATTAGAAATAAACAAAAAACTAACCTCAATAAACATAGGTAACCTTATTTTATTCATGACTAAAAGACGCAAAATGAAAATCAACCTCAGTTTGGCTTAAAAATACAGAAAATCACTCGTTTACGCTAAAATAGGCTCTGTAGAGAAAAATTCTCTAAATAGAAGTTGTAGATCTTTTAATTTTCTATAAATTTGATTATTAACACTTTTGCCATAAAATGAATACTAAGGCCGAAATCTAAAAAAAAATCGATTTTTCACACGTTTTCGTGAGAAAAAGACAGAAAATCGCCAATTACCGCTAAACTAAGCGTTATACAAAAAAATGTTTTAAATAAAAGTTGTAGAATTTTAAATTCTGTACATTTTTTATTATATAAATTTTTGCGCTATAATACATATTAAAGCCGTAATCTTAAAAAAACACTTTTTTACGTTAAAACACCCTCACCAACCCTACCTTGTAGAGAATAAAAAATTGAGTAAATGAAGCGATTTTAAAAAAAATCGTAGGACTAGTTTTTGAGAAAATCACAAAAAAGTGAAAAATTATACGAATAAACTACTACTTCCGGTTGACCGATTTTGATGAAAATGTTCGTGTCGGGTCCGGTAATGGTATGTAACTTAAGTTTTAAGTTTCAAGTTCGTACAATGTTCCGTTCTTAAGATATTTTGTATACACACACACACAGACACACCCACAGACCAATCGCTAAAAACATGTTTTTTGGGTTTAGGGGGTCTGAAAACGTATAGATCCGGTGAAAACTCGATTTCGAAAAATCGACATGAAAACAATACTTTCCTTCCTATATATTCATATAGGCAAGAGAAAGTAAAAATTACAATTCGTTTTTCAACGCGTTACCTAAAGAGAAGCTAAACCGTCATTCTAATTATCTGGCTCTTAATATGCTAAATAATCATGACCTTAAATTATGAAAGACTTTAAATGTTTAATGAATTAGATTAACCTTATAGATTTCATATTTTATTCTTTATTGTTTTCATTTAAGATTAAAGTTACTTAAAATTTAGACGCTAAAATTGTTTACAATTTTTATTCGTTGAATCAGATTCAGTGAACTTCTGATTCTATTAATGGGAGTTCCTCTTGATAAAATAATAAACTTTTTGTTTTCCTGTAAAGTTTGTATCACGCCACAGGAATTCCTAGTAAGTCGTGGGTGTAAAGGCTTTTATAAAAGGGTTTTGTTAACATTAAATTTGTCTTTAAATTCCCAATCGACGGTAAACTTTGTGAAATATATACTAATATAGCCTATGTAATATGTATGAATTATTATCAACCATACGCTTTGTCATAAATGCTGAAAATCCGTAACAAGTCGTAAAATTGCGACTGAAATTGATCGTATTTAAATAGCAAAATGTAAAATGGTATACCTATACATTTTAACTGATATTTACAAAGTTTAAAGGTTAAATTTGCACGTATTAAATCCATGTTGCGGTTATTTTAAAGTCCGTAAGGATAACTAAAATAATTTTCTTTTTAATAGGAGTTTTCTTTCGTTATCTTTAAATTTCCTTAAACTAATACGTGATCACAATACTGACGCCAATCTAAAGTTTAAAATAATCCTATTTAAATCTTCCCATGAACATTCTTTCCTCGTACTATTTTTTAATCAAGTATTGGAGTTTGAGTCTATAACACCAAACAGCTAAACTTCATTAAACAAAAATAAAACGGTAACGCAAAGGTCGTAAAAACGTGCAATAATGCTTTAGATTATCAAAATAAACTTACGCGGATTGCTTTAGTTTACACTTTTTTGATATTACAGTAAACAATTTATACAGTAATGAAAATATTTAATGGGAAGTATTAGGAACTAAAACTGACTGTACAATCTAGGTGTAATGATATAAATAACATGCATTAAAACAAAATAGAGATGCTTACGATAAATATTTTTCTTGGTTTCGTTAGTGACTTGATGTAACATAAAATAATACAAATTACTTAAGTAGATTTAAAAAATGGAGAAATAAGACCAACTTAAAACTACAACACGTTAATGACAAACGTAAGTAGGTAATTGTTGTGTAATAAACACAACGCGAGAACGGCTTAGCATAATCTGAATAAACATACTGGAACAAATTTAAAGTCATGTTACATTCAAAATTTTCTAAACGTCGGCAACTTTCCAGTGGTCCCGTTGAATCTCACAGATACTGAGCACAATTCATGCTAACTTTAATTTGATTTCCTATTTGAAATTTTACAGTATTGAATTTTCAATTACCAAATTGTTCGACAAATAACACGATTTTTGAGAACACGACTAATGGTATTCTAAAATAAAACAAAAAATTCTAATGTGAAACACTCACATGACTTCCTCTTGACAGTGTTAAGAAACCCATGTTTATATATTCAATCATGAATAAACAATGTAAAATGAAAAACATAGGCCTTATCTAATTTTAATCAGTTATGAATGACGCAAAATGAAAATCAACCTCTGTTCAACTTAAAAATATGGAAAATTAGTAATTGCCTGTAAACTAGGGTCTGTCAAGAAAATGCTTAAAATAAAAGTTGAGGTTTTTAATTTCCTATAACGTTGATTAATTTATACACTTTTGTCGTGAAGTGCATAAGGCCACAATCTTAAAAAATCCTACTTTATACCTATTTTGAAAAAAAATCAGAAAAACAATAACTGCGCAAAACTAAGTGTTGTAAAAAAACAATGTTTGAAATAAAAGTAGTAGTTTTTTATTGTTTTTATTTAGTAGTTATTTTTAATAGTTCTACAACTTTGATTTACACTTTTGCCCTAGAATGCATATTAAAGCCACAATCTTAAACAAACAACTATGAAACTACAGCCTCCCCAAGTATTACAGCAGACATGGTATTACTCTAACTTGTGGAGCATAAAAACTGTAGTAAATTATGAGATTTTTAAAAAAATCGTAAGAGCCGCTTTTGAGAAAAATTACAAAAAAGTGAAAAATTGCACGAATAAACTACTACTTCCGGTATACGATTTTGATTTCTTGTCGGGTTCTTTAGTACCTAACTTAAGTTTTAAGTTTCAACTTCGTAGGCTACTCCGTTCTTGAAATATTTTGTTTACACACACAAACCAATCGCTAAAAACATCGGGAGCCTGAAAACGAGTAGATTCGGTGAAACTCGATTTCGAAAAATTGACATGAAAACAGCACTGTCCTTTCCTATATATTCATATAGGATTCATTAAAATTTTAATTTTGAATCAATCAACTGCAAAATTAACCTAAAGATTAAAATTTACTTAGCCACTCATTCCAAATATCTATTGTACGACTATAAATTTATGTAGCATGCTTTTCTATAAAAATACAACCAAAATAAATGCAGTCATTTATAAATCGACCCACCGAGTTGGTCTAGAGGTAAAGCTGTCGCCGCGAGTCAGCTGTTTAACAGGTTGGTTTTCGGGCATGAAAGTTTCTAATTCAAATCTCAGTAAAGGTAGTTACTATTATACAGATTTGAATACTAGAATATTAGACAGTGGTTACCGGTGTACTTCGATGGTGGGGATTCAATTAACCATACTCTCTCACGAATGGTCGGCCTGGGTCTGTACAAAACTACAACTCATTTACACGTCATACAAATCATCCTCATCTCAATGGGTCATGGGATTGCTTATTGCTCTGAATTGAACAAATTGCTCTGTACACACATTAGAGATTAGAATTAACTGGTAAATCAAAAACTTCTGAAATTTTTGGGTTAAAAAAATTAGTTTCTGTATGGTATCATTTTTAAAGAGTCGTTTTAAAAGAAAAGATTATGGGCAATATCCAATACATCTATACTACATATTTTAATGAATGCAACAAATCAGTACAACAGTTTAGTTTTGAATAAAATATCTATTTACATTCAGAAAACATAAAATAGAAATACCAGTTCTAGAACGTTTCCAATAATTCATACTGCATATCGAATTTATTTTCATTTAGGTTAAACATACAGCTGCAGGTTATACTCGTGTTAGTAATTTTATGTAAGTATTCAAAAAGACAAATCTATTACAAAGGTATATTTAAAAAACTTATTATATAAATATCTAGTTGTTGGATGAATCGTACTGTATTAAAATCAGATCAAAGATCATAAAGTTACATTAACAGAAAAATTATGTTATTTTCTTTGTAGTTAATACAAATAACCTACTTGTTTTATTTATACAGCGAATAATTTGTTAAACATTGTAGCATATATCCACCGTTTAAGAATTTCTTATTTTATTTTTCATTTTACTATAAATTAAATTATCAAAAAGCACTTTGAAATAGTAAAAGAATGATTAAGAACACTTAAAAACTGATAAGTACTTTCGTGGCTTCACCACTTCATCATAACACTTAAAATTACACAATTAAAACATTTAATACATACGAAGAAGATTTAAATTTCTGAAAAAAATGAATGTTTTGTGTAATTTTAAGTGTTGTGATGTGCTGAAGATGTGGTGAAGCAATGAAAGTACATCTCAGTTTGTGAGTGTTCTTAATCATCTTTAACAATTTCTGGTAGTTTTTTTATAACTTTATTTATAGTAAAATAAAAAGTTATACAGGGAAATGGTATTCGAATTATCTTTTACACATTTATCGTTTTTAACATTTGCATTTTGTTATTTGCTTTTTTTTCTTATTTGAAATCGCTTCGACAGTTCAGTCAGTTTTTAGAGAAAACTGTGAGTTACAGGTCGGTAACGGTGGGTTTACCTTGTTAAATTTTGCAGACCCTACCCAGGAATCAAACCCGGAACCTTCCGCTTTGTAGACTAGGCGCGCTAGCTACTATGTCACGGAGCCGTATTTTATTTTCAGAGCTGTGATTTTTTTAAAATCCCGTAAGTTTGTATGTTGCAATCTGGTATTTGGGAACAATAAGCAACCTCACGACCCAATGAGATAAGGATGATGTATATGACGTGTCAATGAGGTGAAGTCTTGTACAGACTCAGGCCGACCATTCGTGAGAGAGTATGGTTAATTGAACCCCCACCATCGAAGTACACCGGTAACTACTTTCTACTATTCTAGTATTGAAATCTGTATTATAGTAACTACCTTTACTAGGATTTGAATCAGGAACTTTCATCTCCGAAAACCAACCTGTTAAGCAGGTGATTCGCAAAGCAGACTTTACCACTAGACCAACCGGTGGGTAAATTTAACTAGTGAAATAGTTAATAAAATTGACTTTAAATTACTTACGGGAGGGAACCACTTTACAGCGGCGTTCCAAATAAAAAACAAATTAATAAATAAAATTAACATATTTTAAATTTACTGTTATTTCTATTTTATTAGATTATTTGGAAGAGGTGATTTAAGAATTATATCATATTCACACTCCAGCTTAGTTTCAGTTCAGTTTTCGTTGAGGATTCCTTGTCAAGTGATTATAATTAAGTTTCCTAACCAGTGGATTTCCGTTTGAATCTAAATTATCTTTAGATCTCCGGTAAAACTTTTAAAAAGTTTATTTTATATAAGGAATATAGAGGTTGTTGTGTAAAGTTTTGTTTGATACTTAACATGAAGAATCTAATTAATCGTACTTACTTAGATTAAGTACTTAGATTCGAATCTTTGAATTCATATTGAAATGGAATTGTTCACAGAGCCCTAAATCTGACTCTCATATGTCAAAATCTATAATAAATGACAAGCTTGATAAATGTCAGATTAAATGCATTTCACTTGTAACCTTTACTTAGTATAAAATACAAATGTTTTCACTTTGATTTAGTTTACTCTTTCACTCAAAACTAATTTCTAACTACCCTATTATCTACTTCGATGAAAATCGGCAAAATTGCTATTTAAACGTACACTGTGTACATTTTCTAACTATATTATAGAATTTAATTTTTTATTACTTCTATGTTTTAATTAATCAAAAGTCTATCAATTTATATTCAAACATAAATGTAACAAATTATTTACAATTAATCTTTCATATAATAAGAATTTGATAAACGAACAAGTAATTAAAAATATCAGCAAATGAAGACTAAAACTTTACGGAAATTATATAGAACGGATAACAATCGGTTGAAAAAACAAATCTTTAAGTCAATAAACAATAGACCTAAGGTGTCGAATAAATGGTTCAAAGAAGTTAAAAGCGTTATAGAGAAAACTGGATTAAACTAAAAAACATAATGGATGATACAAATTAGATAATTGATTGCTGGTTTTCAAGACTTCCATAAAGAGTAAAAGCAGAACACCGGATTGATGGAAAAAATATTGGAAATGTGGGCTGAAAACCCCCTTTCCGGTTATTTCTACTTATTTAAAATACTTTATTAAAATTATATATTAGAGTTACTTTATTACGTTTTATTAGAAGTTACTTGTTCTAAAAATAGCCATATACGGGGAAAAACAAACTTAATTATTTCCATTCTAACCATTTGTATCTAATTAGTAATCTAAATCCATTCTGAAAAGGTAGTTATAACATCTAAAATTGGCATGCGAATTTTCCCTAATTTATAAAAAAAAGAAGTTCATTTCATTTCGACCGCTTATCCCTAAGGACTAGGAAGGTTGTTAACTACATTAATAAGTAAATATTTCTGTACCTTCTTAAAGTTTATAATTTTGACAGAAGTATCATTCTCAATGTGATATCTAGAAAAAGTAAAGCGTGGAGTGAAATCGGTAAAAATAAACCATAATTAGTTTAGCCCATCTTTGAGGTTAAAAGCGTACATAAAAAGAAAAAGAAATTTATTGAAAAAGTATACTAAGAAAATAAAAGTTCAATGAAAAGCTTTAAAATCGATAAAAGTTCTTGAAAAACTTTAGGTATTGTTTAGTAGTTCGGTAAAAAATCATAGATTTACTTTCTTATTATTTATGGTATAATTATTTAATGAATTTGTAAAAGTTATGAGTAAATAAAATAATATCTTGGTGTATTGTAATCTAAAAGTTCGTTTGTTTCGTTCGAGTAAAATAACTACGAACTTAATAAAAAATAATTTGTGAAAGTTTTTTAAATAGTAAAAAATTAAATTTGAAAAAAATACCTGGTATTGCACATTAGAAATCACAGTTTAAAATAAAAATAAAGATAATATATTACATAAAATATTATAGAACCATTTACTGTACTATTGCACTATACCCGTACCGTCTACAGTAATACGGAGCGTCTCGACGCCGATGGTAGAGCCGGACATACTGCGTCGTCCTCGCTCCCTCTTTCTGATTCCCCTTCCGTCAATGCACCCTCTATACAACTCTACCAACCAACCATTTGTCCCACCCCCACACGCTAATCTGCTGCCTACACTACACAGCCCTATTGCACCCTCATTTTCGTATAAGTGTATCAACGTACGACTACTAGTGTACAACTAGAGTTCTACGTTCTATGCGTTCTGTACTCTGACGGCGTTTGGTAAACTAAACCCATCCGTGACGTACATCAATGATGTACGTAGGTACTTTCGTTTGCATAACAACATGCTCTTTTCATTAAAAATCACACAGATATACATTTCAACTAATTACAACGTTTAATTAAAACAAATAGACACATAAATTTAACCCGAATTAGACCTGCATCATGTTCATCTAATTCGTAAAGATTGCCATTTCTTAGTCTTTATCAACACTTTTCTAAAAATATCTATTACAATAGAAAAATATTTATTTTTTTTAAACCAGGTTTAATTAATTTACAATCAATTATTTTAATGTAATATAACCTTTAAACAAATATGATACAAATTTAAATAATAACGTTCTTAGAATGAAAATATAAAACACACTCAGTAGTGTGATTCAGAAAAAAACGACTGAATTTTTTTTGTCTCTAATTTTTATTTTAGTACTGTACATTGAGCTGCACAATTTCCATGTACGAGTAGGCCAAATGATATTTAAATAGCGATGGAGAAATTTACTTTAAGAATGTACCCAGTGGTACATTCTCTTCAGTCGCCACGTCTAAAGCGAAAATGGAGTAGAGATCTCTTCTTCTGATTAACGGGCAACACCCGTAATTATAATCGGAGGTTAAAATTTGAACAAAAATAAAACTTACTTGACTATGAAATGCACATTAATGTCTTGAAAGATAGTAACTGAAGCTGAAGATGATGATATCCATGTTGGAAATGATAATAGGCCTAATACCAATATTATGAAATGATGATGATTATTAGTAGAAATAAAAAAACAAACTAAATGATTTGATTAACAAAATCGCACACGTAAGTTCAACATTTTAAAACGTTTCAGCCTAAGTATTTTCGTAGTTATCGGAAAAGTTGATTTCGAAAGGATTTTGATTCTCTTCTAAAGTTTTTCAACGTTTCTCGCTACGTTGTTTAATATCTTCTTTCATGAAGGGCAGGATGAGATTGTTGTGCAATATTTCATTGGTTACATACCATGGGGCTGCAGTGATCAGTCCCAGGCATTTAGATTGAAACTCCTGCAGTATTTCTACATTCATTGAACTAGCTGTACCCCATAACTCTAACCCGTAAATCCAAACTAGTTTAAGAATTACTTTGCAAAAGAGAACTTTAGTTTAAAAAGAATGTTGAGCAATACGCCTTCAAAATCATACAAAATCGTAAAGGTAAGTTCAATGTTTTAAAACATTTTACTGTGGGAGTGTATTCACAGTCTAACAATTAAATTATATTTCATTATTGAAAGAAATTTTACATTCAATCAAGCCTCCTTAACGTAGTGATACCGTGCTAGCCTACAAGTGGAGGACCCGGATTCGATTCCTGGCTAGGATCTCCAAATTTTTACACGTTAAAACCCACTGTTTCAGTTAGGTAATCCCACCGTAGTCGCTAATAACCAAACTGTTGATGCGACTTTAAATAAACTAAAAAAAATTTTAACTGTAAGTAAATAGTTGAAGAGAATATAATAAGAATGAGTTGAGAATAAAGTTTAGTGGTGTTCACTACAAATTAAATATAAAAACACATGATACACAATAAATATTACCAACCGTTATTATAACATTACAGAAAACAACAAATTGATCTCGTCGGGGCCGGATTTTTCAGAAGTCTGTATGCATTTGGTGAACGAAGTTGTTATATCTACCTACCTAACTTCTGTTGAAATTTTTGATAGAAATATTTTATAATAAATACAGAAAAACATTTAAGATGATTTTATTCTTATTCGAAATTAATTTACAAAATAATTTAAAGCAGTAATTAATCATAATGTCAACTCTCAGAAAATAAAATATTTGAAATATCTTAATCGTTCAGAAGTCAAATAGCAGTATTGTTGTGTTTTTTTTTTATTTCTCTTCCCTAAGTAAAATAATTTCAATGGAAACTACAATGTTACGTCGTTTTGCTACTTTTAGCTGGTACAGGGTTTTTAGCTTAAATTAAACAGGAATCTTACAGTATGTTTTACATTAAAAACGATATATCATTCCACTAGATTTTGTAATCGTCAAAACCATTGATTTTTAATTAAAAAATTTTATAGTTCATTTTGTTTCTTTAGAGGCATACTTAATTTAAGTTACTACCGCCTAAGAGGTATTGAATTGTTTCGGAAGGTTTCATAAATATTCTATAAACAGGCAGAATTGAATCCAGGGACAATTTAATCTCATAGTTATTTTTAGTAAAGAATTATATAAATATGCAGATTAGGGTTTCCTTAAAGGGAAGTCTACTTTAAAAAAAGATTTCTCTAGTGCTGCTAATAAGTAGAATACGTTTTTGCTTAAAGTTTTGATTGTAGCTATAATCGATTTTCTAAAAGAATACTGATACAATAGGTTGATAATAGATAAGGAGTTCTTTACACGCAGTCTTTACATTTTAGGTCAGTTTCAGACTGACGGTGCGTTACACCGGCGTTACCGTAGGGCGGTGAGTTACACGACTCAGACGGTGAAGGACAGATGATAGAATGGTAACATGCTGGTGACGCGACGTCGGCCAACGTTGAATTTTTCAACGGTTGTAATACACACCATCTTTTGTGTGCACTAGCGCTCAACGTTGGCTGCGCGGTACGACGCGTCAACGCGCCGTCCGTCTGTTATATAAATAATTTTTTTTTGTTTGAGTGATGATGCCTAAGCCTGGGGCTTGTGTACAGGTAATGATATAAGGTAATTTAAAGATGAAAAATGCCAGACCTGACCGCGAATCAAACCCGGTATTTGTTTACTATATTATCTATAGCCAACCTATTCTTCTAAAATTATATCTCTTAATTTAAAGAGTTAACAATTTTTTACAAATATGAGACCTATCACAATCGACTTTTTGACCCTGAAAACCTCTATACACGCACGAATTTTAAGGGAAATTGTTAGAGCCTTTTTCGAGAACAGTTGGACATACGCTAAGTTGTCGTGCAATATTATTGGAAAAATAAAACAAATGTTATTTATTAAATTTATATACCATTTTGTTAAGAATAACCTAAAAAAATACCTGTAGTGAATGAAGTGAAGCTGTCATTTGCAGAGTGGAAAATATGTGCTTTTCAGAGAGCCCGGCATGCTGATAAGCGTACTTTTCCATTCAGTGAGGAAGGCACGGTAAAACACCTCACTCCTCGTTTTACTTAGTAAAACCTCTACAGGTTCAAACCAGCCTTTTGGCTGATGACCTAAACAATAATAACCTACAAAAATACCGAAAAACTGTTCAAAAACACTTTTGTCAAATGACAACTAAACTTACCGATTAAACTAACAAAAATTGTAATTTAAAAGTGCAGTGGAATAATGAAAAAAAGAAACTACATAAAAATTTCAAAAAAATATTAAAGAGTTAAAAAATAAATTCGAATTTCTTTAAATCATTTTTTTAAGTACAACGAAAATACTAATCCGTCCAGAAAATATGAGAAAAGTAATATATAAAAAATGTAATTCTTGAAGTATCACAGAAAGAGAAATGAAGAATGAGGCAGGTAATTTCCGTTGCTTTTCTCACTGAACTAAAATGGAAAGGACTAATGCTTATCAAACTGTCAAGCCCACCAAAATAGGATAGAATAAGATTCCGATAACAGTGAAATAAATACGTCATATATATATCTATAGCGGAAAAGAGAGTTACTATCTCTTTCAAAAATACTGTCTTATAACAAAAACTTCTGATTTTTCTTTTGTAA
Organism: Catonia carolina; assembly: GCA_035578175.1. Lineage (NCBI taxonomy): Eukaryota > Metazoa > Arthropoda > Insecta > Hemiptera > Achilidae > Catonia > Catonia carolina. The sequence continues at coordinate 21,286,711 of JAQMRL010000008.1, read as the reverse complement.
AATAAAACATTTCTACTGGCATTAAAATATTATTTCTTAACATTTATACAATTTCTGGATTAAATATCGTACAATATTCTTACAGTAATTCTAAAAACAAAACTAATAAAAAAATGGATAAAATAAAATTCGATGAATCAGTTTTTTTAATTTAAAGTCGCATCAACAGCTCGGTCATTAGCGACTACGGTGGGATATGTAACGGTGGGTTTTAATGGTAAAAATTTCTATCCCCTGGCCTGGAATCAAACCCGGGACCTCCGTGTGGTAGGCTAGTGCGCTACCGCTACGCTACGGAGGCAGCCTTGTTGAATCAGTGTTTAAATTAATTTATGATTATTTACCGTTACATTCTTTATCCATAAATCTAATTTATACAATGCTTTGTTTCTGAGGTAAATTTTTATCTCAGAACGTTCTAATTCGTTTTTTGAACAGTGTATTTTTTGTTTTAATCAAATATTGAGGTTATCTCAAAGTTTTGATAGGAATTATTTGACGTTTAAAATTTTCATGCAAATTCCTTTTCTCCATGTTTAAAACTATTAGTCCTACTTTCGAAATAATTGGAGGTTTCAAACTTAGAATACTTATACAGTCTGATTGGTAGACATTTTTATCTTCCTTTATCAAATGAACTAGTTATATCTTTACTTTCTAAAACCGATCAAAACATTTACGGATCCGTTAGATCTAGTAATATAGCTTGATTACAGTCCTGACAGTCCAAGCACTTCGAATAACAACGGTCTCCTCTTGGTACGCATGAAATGACCTACAAGTTCCTTGCGTTTCCAACGCTATAAAACAATACTATCAACGTTTGCACAGAAACTTAGCAGGACATAAAAGCAAACTAATTAGTACGAATAGCTTGGTTACTTTACATGACAAACTTTCCTGAAAGTTAAACAGTGTTTTATTGCTACCTTAAAAAATCAGAGTTTTAAAATACACCTAAAACACTTTTTTTATTTAGTACAGAAAAATCTACAATTTATTTCTATGTATTCTATAAGCAGAGCGGACCACCTCCGTGACGTAGTGACTAGTACGCTAGCCTATAAAGCGATAGGTCCCGGGTTAGATTTCTGGCTAGCTTCTCGAAACTTTAACACGTTAAAACCAATCGTTTCAGTACCAAAACTCACAGTAGTCACTATTAACCAAGCTGTTAATGCGACTTCAAAAAAAACCGATGAATTTGCTTCTTACATTACATGACCAGATTCGCGATTTCCGGCTAGCGTCTCGAAACATTACTACGTCAAAACCCACCGTTTCAGTAACAAAACTCACAGTAGTCAATAATAATTAATCTGTCAATTGGACTTAAAAAAAACAGATGAATTTGTTTTTTTACAAATCATGACCGAATAAAACCTCCCAATGTAGGAATTTCGTATAATTATTTCATGAGTTGTGTTGTAATTTAAAAATAAGTGAGTGTAGTCTGAATTATCTAAAAGTGAGATGGCGAGATAATTTGTGTGCGATTATCTTTGGTATCATCTTTGGTAACATCTTTGGTATTTTTTTCCTAAATGTGTGGATTTATTGATTAATTATTTAGGAATGGTTAAATCTCTGTGTAGTATGCTGATAATCATGTAACATGGTGATGCTATCTATGATGATTGTGCGTAGTTTAGATTAGCAAACACTAATGTAAAATGAAATTAGAAAATAAAAACATAGAAGTTTCATCGTAAAAGCGGTGTGCTTCTTCATGTCGTTGAATTATTTGTATATTAGCGTGACTAACAACATTTTTTTAAATACATTATTTTACATTTTTTTAAATGATTGGAAACACACCACAATGTCATGAATTGTGATTACTGTAATGGTATTATTAAAAAAATACTACAAACTAACTTGTTTTTCATACATATTGTTGATCAAATTGAAACATTTTTTCTATCTTTTGCTGTATCTCAAAGATTACAAAACAAAAATAAGTAAACTTAGTATCAAACTTATAATTATGTGTGCTGATACGCCTACAAATTTTCATCTGCTAGTTCTAAGAGTTTTGTGAGAACGGATCATCCGTAGATTTCATTTTAACATCAAATTTCGCTTCAAAGTAACCTAACGAGTGAAATCCTACAGACACCAGTATAGAATGGATGACAAACAGCTGACAAAACACAGTTTCAGGAAATTTAATAATAGACCAAAGTTTCGGATAAGTTGTTAAAGAAGTCAGAAAGAATATTGAGAAAACTGGATAAACTGAGAAAAAATTATGGATGGAATCAAATTCAGACAACTCATAATTAAGTATAAGAGTTTAAGGGTTTCCTTGAAGAGCAAAAACAGAACATCGGGTGGACTGAAAAGCCTACAGTAAAAACGTGCTGCAAGAGAATGTTAGTTCGAATGTGGGCTTCAAAAAACTATTCCAGAAATTTCTAGTCAAAAAGAGCTTCTACTCTCAAGTCTAGTCAAGACGTATACGAGTCAAAAAGAAAAATATCTAGCTTCCAGAAATGTCTAGACTATTTTAGGTCTGGTCTTGTTAAGACATTGTCAAAAAGGAAAATGTCTACCTTCCATAAATATCTAAAATCAACAGTAAACAAATGCTGCCACAGAACGTGAGATGCAAAAAGAGCTTTCAGAAATGTCTAAAGTTATGTCGTATAAATTGGCCCAACACAAAAAACACTATTTGAAACGTAAACCTACCGTGTCTCAATTTGTACATGTTTTCATTAAAATCCTATTTAACGAATAACGAAAATTATGTAACTTACTATGTAAACTTTAAATGAAAATCGTTCTAATTTTTTACGGAGATTCTAGGAATCGTGAACGTTTAAACTCCATGAACATTAATTCCTAGAAATCGTAACTATAAGCAAATGAGTATCCTAAACTTTGTACACTTCAATTATTTATTTTAAAGCAAGTTCATGGGCTTTATCGGTGGTTATAGGAATCAAAGTTTCCTAAGAAAGTCCAATTATGTGTAATTTGCCGGTTAGGTTTCCTCTAGTAGGGAATTAGTAGAGTTCGTCCGTAGTAAAGTCTACGGGTTAGGCCAATAAGTTAATTGTAAATCCCCAATTTAAGTATCTTACAGATCCTTACTTGTATTGATGAGAAAATCTAAATAACTACTAAAATTAGATAAATTTTATTCAAGCTATAAAATAGTAAGGTCAATAATCTAATAAGACTTAAAATTAATTTCGTCATTAGCTCAAAAACTGTTGAAACCTTTTCATGGATCATTCCGCAATTGTTTTAGAAATTCTTAGCAATTGCTTGGAAACTTTTAACAGCTGATAATGTGCAACAATTCTTAGTTTCAATTTTCATTTTTCAAGATTGTTTTGTAATTTTGTTATTTGTTTCTGATTTTACTTTCTGATAATCCCTAAAATCATAAATATGTTTTGAACTCTTCTGTGATCCAGTTGTTGTACACTACATCATTTTTGAACCAGTCATTGAATTTTTCTGAACATAAAAATTTTATCTTAAATTAATTTTTGTTTTTAGTTTATCGGTTCAATAGCCAAGTTATTACCAAAAACGTTGGGTTAAGGAGCGGTGGTTTGAACTAATAATTTTACAGACTAGCCGGGAGTCAAACCTGGGACCTTTCGCTTTTCCGTGTAGCACAAAAACCATTACACCATGGAGATAGTTAACTTTGAACGTTTATTTATTTATATTTTCTTTAAATTATGGTCGAAATATTTTACCTATTTTCCTTACTTAGGTTTTATTTTTCTTATTTCGTGAATTAACTCTTAAATTTTAACTGATTTTTAATAAAAAAATCTGTACGAAGACTTCAAACATTAAAATTGTTCAGGGCGTTCTAAAATGATATCATCAAAGTCTTGGTTAACCGTGTACTTCAACTTAATTAGCTACGAACACATTACATAGATGTCTGGAGCCATATGTAGTGCAGAGCCTCCCTTTACAAGAACGTAACACAGAGTAGTTCCATCCATCTTTGTTCAAATTAATTGAACTAATCCAATAAACAGGCCATCCAGTATAATTTGAAGTCTCCTACGTTCCCCAAGGTCAATGGTTACCTTTTACATTGATTTCTACTTAGGGAAGTGACCCTAAATTAAACTACTTTAATGAATTCGTTGTAGAGTCTACGGAGGGCAACAAATTTAATTAGACCAGCCAAACTTTTACCGACAGCGGACGTTAAGATAATGATAAAATTTACTTAAAACTACCAGTACTTACTTCTGCATAAATTACACTGTGAAATTTATATTAAATTATAAATTAAAGTTTAAATTTAAATTAAAGAATTGGTTTTAAGCTTAAATAACTTAAAAGATATTAAAAAAAATTTTTTTTTTACTATAAGTTTATACGTCACTAAGTAAAATATCTTCTCATTATTGTTAACTTTGTTTTTTGCTGTTTTTTTCATCTAATTTTTTTCCAATGGTTTTTTACCATAGTATCATTATGTTAATATTTTTTGGTTTTACGTCTGACTGTTTTTCAATTTCTGCTTATGCAGACGGTGGTGAATGATAATATACGAAAATTAGTGATGAAAATATTCCAGACTTGACCGGGAATCAAACCCGGGACCCTGTGTAGAAGCCAGTTATGCTAACTACTACGCAAACGGGCCGGCCAATTATGTTTATAGTCATTATCAGTTCCATCATTAGTACTTGATTGTTTTCATAAAATTGAAGATAAATAAACATCGATACCGTTAAGTTTTTTCAAGATTTCATGCACAGAAGCATCATCTAAAGGCCTATTTTAGTGATGCTAGTTTACTAGCTACTAGTACTAGCAGCTAATTATTAACTAGCAACGTTACCAAACGTCCAAACCGAGCTAGTTTACTAGCTACAAGTACTAGCAGCTAATTAGTAACTAGCAACGTTTCCAAACGCGCAAACCGAGCTAGTTTACTAGCGCTAGTCAATCATGTAACTGAACTTTCCTCCTATACTAGCGCTAGTAAAATCAAACACGTTCAAAGTTAGCAAACTAGTCACTACTATATCGCTTTAACTAAACTAGTTGCTAGTTGTTCGTTCTAGCGTCGTGGGAATAGGCCTCAAGAGTCTTATATCTGTTTTGTTAATATTTTTTTAACCCTTTCAGTACCAACGTCCGGAAAACATGTCGATATATTTTACGTAGTGGCAACATCCGGTTTACCGGACGTCGGTAAGTTATGCATAAAGTGCTTACGTCCGGATAACCAAATATTTACAAAAAAAATTTTTTTAACAATATAAGATATTTTTTATTTGTAACTGTATAAATTTACAAAAAGCAAATTTGATAAAAAAAAGATACAAATATTGACAAATTTTAAGAAATTGAGAAGATTGCTGCCCATGGACAGTATGTTTTAATAGTATTTCATTAATTATTTTTTTGCGTTCAGTCTTTGAATTTATTCACTGAAGTAGTACTATATTCTTTAAAGAACATGCTATTTATTTCCATGCCATTTGTTCATTTTCAAGAATATGTTTTTAAACTTTTGATGTTTTACTGTACATTGCGTATTATTAAAATAAAGGATCAAAGTTAAAAAATAAAATAGCTGAATAAAAAATGTTTGATATTCCATATTCCAAATTTAGTGACATTTTGTGTAGATATTTTTATAGCATAAACTTATGATGGTTTCCAACCTCCACTTTCAATTTTTGGGAAAAGTGATTTAAAAACACACGGAACGTAAAAAATGAGAAAATGACAACGCTTCAACATAGATTGATGAAGAAAATGTCGCCTATAGGAAAGCTTTAACCAAATTTGAATCAGTTCAATCTATAAAAAATATATTGTCAACAACATAAAAACGAATTACTTGTCATGTCATTCAAAGTATTATACTGCATTCAATATTAAAATATATTTACTAAACCTTTGTTATAATATTGAAGTTAAAAAATATTTATATTAGTTAGGAGTTAGTCTACTTTCAAAACGCAATTTTTTGTGTTCCGAATAAGTGGAAATTATTTTTGAGATTAAAATAATGATTTTCGTTCATTAATTTAAATTATTTCAAAATTTTAGTATCATCAACTGAAATCAAGGTGAAGGTTGAAAAACAGCGAGTAGGTAACAAGCTAAGCAGCCACATATATCATAACTTTGGTGTACTTTGGTCAATTAACATGAAATTGTTATCAAATTGAAGGAAAATTTCAATTTCAGAGCACCATGTGTGGTTGAAGTATTTCCTCTGCATTCTATTTAATCTCTAACAATAGAAAACATTTCGATCAAAAAATAAAATAATTTTTTAAGAAAGTTCATGACGTTCGCGCCTGACGACAAAACTTCCCAACATTAATAATGTTCTGTTGCCACAAAAATTCATACACACTACCTTGACTTGCACTGTATTGAATACTCATGTGATATGAAACACAAACGTCAAAAACATTCACCACAAACTCAAAACACGTTTCTATCAACTATACACTTTCTCTGTATACGTTCTAAATAAAACGTATCATACAAGTTAATGATTTTCACAACAGTCATATGACTTATCAAGACATGAATTTGGGAATCTACTAAACATTCACACACGAAATAAATGAAAAGTGATACAAAACAATATTTTACATACAATACTTTTGTAAATTGAATGCTACAAAATGCCTTACAAATACCATACCTAACGTTGCCAAACAACTATAAAAGGATGAACGTCAAATTTTAAATATATATTTTTAAAAAAAGCATTTTATACTGTGTTACATAAAATTTTGCTCATCATTCAGGCATAAGAGGACTATTTTTTTGTTTTTTTTTTGTTTAACGTCCGACTGTTCTGCAATTACTGCTAATGCAGACGGATAAGCGGACTAGCTCTGACACTTTTAAAAAGCTACTAATCAAACCGCACTCAACGTGTACGGGTTAATGGACAGTAAAGTGATAATTTAATATAATTGAATATGGAGTGCCACAAGGGACTGTACTTGGTCCAACTCTATTTTTTATATAATCTGCTTTGTAACTTAAATAAAGAAGGACGGATTGTCAGTTTTGTGGATGATACTGTTTTGTTGTTCACGGGGTCTAACTGGGAGGATACCAAATATAAGGCTGAAATGGGGCTCAAGATTGTTAAGAAATGGCTTGATTGAAATATGTTAACACTGAATTGGCAAAAAACATATTTTCTGCTCTTTTCTGCGTCAGTTCAAGGACTAACCACATTTGACAATTTAAAGGTTCACACATGTTAAGGAGAAGTGAACCGTTCTTCCAAAGCTGTACCTACATAAATAGAAATCCTGTGTAGAGACGTTCTTTCAAGTTGATCAACCCATTTCCGGCGGCACTCTATAATTACCTCTAAAACTGAATCTGATAGAAGATTATATCATCGACATCATGGGGGTCACCATTCGGTCGAACGGCGTGAGATGAAGGGACGGGGGTTCTTCATTGAGAACATTTCCGAGGGGGTAGTTGAAGAAATATCCAGTTTCAGAATCAGAAAACGCACGAGGAATTACGATGATAATGTATATATATGAATACATAATATATCAACTATATATTATAGAATGTTTCCTGGTTTTCCGCAATATTAACAAAAAATTAACGTTATGAAAAATCCGGTTGGCCGTGCAGAACTAGCGTTGGTATATAGGTACATTGGTATACATATTCAACTAGGCTGAAAGTCGCGTCACTATAAGTAGCCATGGAATGGCAGGGTCCGAAAAGCCTCCGGTGGTTGTACTCCATAAATATACCTGATGATCTCGATGTCAGAGGTCCTTCCCTGCTCGTGAAGATTTCTGGACGTGTTGCTAATGTAGTCATGAAGCAAAGGGGTCACAACGTGTTCATGTACAATGAAATTTGGAATATGGTAGTGGAAACCCGAGATGATGCGAACGACACGATTGTGGAATGAGGAAAATTTCTTTTTGTAGGTTATTGACGGTAGGGGCCACCAGACCGGCAAGCCGAATAAAACGAAGGACCTGATAATAACCGTGTAGATGATTACCTTGCGGGGAATGGAAATGGCCTTGGAACGAAGAATGGGAGTAAGTGTGTAGGACATGATTCTACCCATATAGGGTAAGCGCACAGTGAACACTGGTCGCTGGTCGCAGGTGCTGATCCGTGCTGGCGAATGCGCACAGTGGGAACATGTAATTACACGCTTAACCTTCGTTCAGTTGTCAGTATTCAACATGAGTTCCATTAGCAGCAGTGATGACGAATTATTTCTAATAGAAAATGTTTACACGAAATTATTATCATTTTAAGACGATACCGTTAGTGATATTAATAAGAACAGAAAATTGTACGGTGAGTATCATCATCTTTTCCCGAAATTAAAAAAAGATAGAGACAGGTTTTTTAAATACATGAGAATGACTCCGGAAACGTTTAATTTTATATTGTCAAAAGTAGAACTTCGTTAACAAAACAATGGTGCAATTTGCACAAGCAACCAATATTATCGGAAGAAAGACTTGTGAATAAAAAATACATATTTTGACCATTTGGACTAGCGATATTCAATATCATAAGGAATTATTTGGCCAGTAATAGTCTTTTAAAGTTATTTTTACAAACCTATATTATAATTAATTAACAAGTTGTTATTATTTATGAATACTTATTATACCACGCCAAGTAAACTTAGCAACCTGCCAGCAAGTAGCAGGCAGGTTTATACAAAACAAACCCGTTGAGCTGATATGCGCAGATGACCAGCGCGCAGGTTTCCCCACCAGCGTTTACTGTGAGACGTCCCATTAAAATATAATGGCCTATTACTACTAGCAGACTCCCACTTGTAAGCGACCAGCGTTTATTGTGCGCTTACCCTTATTTAAGCTTCTCAGCGACATGCTTGCCAAAGTTGAGCCGTTTATCCGGCATGTTCCCCAAGTACCTTACACTAGTGGTCCGTTGAATTTCAGTGGCGAAGGTTGCTTAACCGTTGCAGTGAAATTAATGGCCTCGCATTTATAGGGATTGAGACAAAGCTTCCAGGTTGCACCAATCCGATATAAGGAACAGTTGTTGTTTAAGTCGGGAACGGTTCAGGTGTAGAGAACGACTATGGCGGTATAAATTACGTCATCAGCATAGATACCGGTACGGACCGAAGTAGGAGCGGGAAGTTATAATTATCTCCTTAAGAGAACACACATATAACTCTCGCCTTATATCCTCATTTCTGAACCGATCCAGTAGACTAAAACCCCTAATGCATCTCGAAAAGCGCATTTCTCCCGACTGAATGGAATTTGTATATTTCTTCTTCCACATCCAGGTATCACTCCCATATATGTCAGTATCGGGACAGCCATTGTCTTATAAACTACATTAACGTGACAGTTCGGGGACACATTTTAAAAATACGTACTTCCAAATTTTAAATAATTTTTTTAAATTACCAAAAAAACTGCTATTGATGGTACCAGCGTTGATGAGTTTCCTTTGTACTTGACATGACTGAAGAAAACTCACCAATGAGGTAACTTCATAGTTTTCTTCCATGTGCCTTGTCAGTTTAAAATAAGTCTGTAGGACATCTTTGTTTCAGTGGGTTGAATTATATAATAGTGAGATGCGAGATGATTCTAAAAAGAAATATATTTTAAAGGTAGAATCTTAAGTCTTAATTAGTAAAACTAAAGTAATCAAATTTATGTAAAAACTAATTAATAACTCTGCCGTATTTTTATATCAAAGACAACCCATAAAGTAAATAAATTTACCTTTATTTAAAAGAAACCTTTTTAATGTTTTACAAAACTGCATTTTTCTTGAAAACATTCCTTCGGATATTTACTTGTATAACGTTTATTTTAATTTTGTCATTTAATATTTGTGACTATAAAGACATCAAAAGAAAAGAACAAAGTTGTCATGATTACTCAATAGTTCGTCTCCACTCTATCTGGTATTCCCCAGTGGTTAACCGTCAACTCTTATATCAAATATACTTGCAATATACACCCTTCCAGATTTCTTCCATTTTCTTTTGGTTCCCCCAAAACATTTCCCCTTCAATAATATTCCAGAAAACTTATTTCAAAGTAAGAGTACGGTTCCATTTGTTTCACTTCCTAAAAATTTTCTTTCCAAGTTAAAACACTACAGACAGATGTCCACCACATATAATATTATGCAGAAATATTTGAATGATTTTGTTAAAGAACAGATTTACTCATAACAGATTTGTTTTCAACTTTTGAATTATGTTTGTCAACTTTTATTTAACGCATCGAGAACTTTACAAGCAGTACTTCTAAAGAAGTTTTGTAATGAATTCACGAAATTTTAACGCTCTTTTATCTTTGAATTAGATTTGAGAACAAAATTAAAATAACTTTTCTAGAAACAAAATAATAAATTTATACTTTTCAAATAAAAATTTGCATTAATAAAAATATTAGAATAAAATTATGTATCTAACATCAAAAGTTGCGTAAAAAATTTAAAGTAGGCCTAGAAGACATATTTTTACTTACTAACTATTCCAAAATACGAAATTTTAAAAGTTTACTTCAAATTTATCACCTAGAAACATATTTATATCAAAACACTTTTTATAGACCTGTATAATTTTTTAAGATTAAAACAACCACCAAGAGTCAATCTTATTGTCATGCCACACCGATATGCGAGTGCACCGAAGGGGCGTTACCAGCGTACCAGACATATTTTTACCTACTAACTATTCCCAGACCCACCGAGTTGTTTCAGAGGTAAAGTCGTCGCCGTGAGTCAGCTGTTTAACAGCTGATTTTCGGAGACAACAGTTCCTGGTTCAAATCCTAGTAAAGGAAGTTACTTTTATACGGATTTGAATACTAGACAGTGGTTACCGGTGTACTTTGATGATTGGGGTTCAATTATAAACCATACTCTTTCAGGAATGGTCGGCCTGGGTCTGTACAAGACTAACCCTCATTTACAGGTCATACACATCATCTTCATCTCATTGGGTCATAGTGTTGCATACTGTTCTGAATTGAACAGATTGTGTAACGTCTAGGCACAGTACGTTACATTTTTAGTACTTTTTATGTTCTGGCGCTGATTTTGGTTATTCTATTGATTCACTTCGATTTTAATTACCGTAAGCTGATGCGATCTGGCGGTTTTTCGTTGTACTTTTCTGGACTTATTCTTGTTCAATTCTGTAATTGAATTAATGTATCGTTTTTCCCTTGTAGGATTGTCAGAACTAGTCTGGTTGTTAAAATGTACGGATGTTATTTCAATCATTGAAACGGCGTGTCCGATTTTATATTTTATTCTTTTGCAAAAAAGAATTTTGTTAACTTTTAGTTGTGGCTGTTCGGCTTTTTTTTCATCTGTAAAAATTATTCTTGTAACGTTATCTATTTACTTTTTTTTAATTTCATCTGTTTTCCGTAATTTTTGTAGTCTTTTCCGGATCGTTTTTTGGTAAAAGAATATAAGTAAATTTATTCACGTCACCCAATATGATATTGGTGAGTTTTTACTTATTATTTTTAGCTTTCTGAAACTGAATGTTTTTAGAGGTTGCGTTAGATTGATGAGTTGTAATATGAAAATTTAAATTTTGAATGAATCATTTGCTACGTTTACCAGGTTCGACTCTTGTTTATGTTGAATTTCAATTTGATTATTAGTCAAATGTTTTTTTCTTTTTTTACCTTATGTGGTTATTCGTAAAGGTGTAGGGCGATTTAAACGAATGTTACTACTTGTTTAATTTTTTTTTGTTTGCTTTGCTAATTGCTTAGTTTGTCGCAACCTGTAAAAATATTCACTGTTTCCTTTTATTCTGATCTTTTGCTTATCCTTTTTTGCTTGTTTCTTTTGTCACCGTTTTATTATTTGTTATCGAAATTTTGTTATTCTCTTTTGACGATGGTCGGTTGTATTTGTCTGTCCAGGGTTCGAGTCTTGAACTGTTCAAGTCTAGGACTATTCGAGTTTTGAACCATTCGATGGTGGGACTGTTGGACTGTAGAATTATTCAACTGTAGAACCATCCGTCTGGACAGCCTTGGTTTCCGACGCTAAATCCATCCAATTTGATTCCCGGATCAGGAAATCTGTTTGCCAGTGACTAAACTCCATTCCTGTTGATGTTATTCGCTTTACTTGCAATAATGCCGTTCGTTCGGTCACACAACCTTTGATTGAAGGGCCTGCGGATTTATTTTTCACTTTTCTAAGTACTAGCGAATTTCAGGAAAGTGTTTTATCTACAATCCGGTATGTGTTTTTTATATTTTTGGTATTTATTTTGGGATAACTTTTATTGCTGCGTCAAACCTTGTTGAAGCGTGTCCGGAAATTGTTCTAGAAATAAACATGTACGGATCTGGAAAAATTCTTAATGAATGGACATGTTTCTCAATTGATTTTGTGTCTTTAAAAACATTTTGAATTGTTTTCTATTTTTTTATTTTTTTCTAGTAATTTTACATAACTTGAATTTTCATGGATTCTTGTGAACATTTAAAAATTTATATCTAGTTTAATGTTTATTTAAATTTTTTATATTTTGTGTAAAATGCTGCCATGGTAAGCTATAATTATTAAAGAAAATTAAAAATTTTTGATCTCTTAAAACTTTCGTTACTAAGTAATTCTATTTAAAATTTGTATTTTTCATCTAATTTGCTATTTACTGTTAATTACTTATTCATGTGTAATTTTGTTTTTTTTATATTTTTAATATTAATGTTGGTCCATTCATTCTGAAAATATTTATTAATTTTGATATCGCACCATTCAATTATTATTATACTATTGTTTTTTTATTTTGATAATTATACTCCTATGCAACAACAAACTGAGTCTTTTGTGATTTTCGCTTCCTTTTTTTTGTTTTTTTTTTTGTTAACCCCCTACTACCAACCTTTCGATGTAGATAGAGGGGCAGTTACAATTGTAACGTACACACATTAGGGATAAAATTTAAAAAAACTATCCTAATATGAAATATTAAAAATTTATCACCTAGAAACATATATCAAACACTTTTCATAGACCTGTATATTTTTTAAGTTTAAAACAACCAATGGGAGTCATTTTGACGACTGGAAGTCCATCTTGTTGTCATGCCCCACCGATACGCGAGTGCACCGAAGGGACGGTATCAGCATAGGCTAAATATAAGTTCAAGTAAATAATTTAAACATTTTATTTTTGTTTGTAAGTAAAAAATACAATGTGTTTACATCGGATGGTCTATCTTGAACACATCAGTAACCGCGAAATATGACGAGGATACAAAAATTCTCGTTTCGACTGTAACATTGTACGATATTCTAGAAATGGTTAAGGGTTGTTTTTGATGGGTCATTGTAAGAATTGTGTATTGTTTAGGGTGGAGTTTGTTGAACAACGATAGCGATTTGTGGCGAATGAGATGTTTTGAATAGGAGTTCTATGAAATCAAAAGTAGTAGAAACACTTTTGTTTATTTTGATTCATCTGCTGTTTCAGAATAGAATGAGTTTATTACAAGGATTTTAATTGTTTAGAAACTATTAGACCACAAGTATAGAAACAGTTAGCGCCTTTGTAGCGAGTTTAGTCAATACCTGAATTGTGAATGGGCCGTTCAAAATAGTGTCGTTAAAAATAGTGTCGTTACAGGACTTCTTCTGAGTTAAGGTAATAGTGAGTACGGGTGGTATTAAACTGATTGTGGACAAATAAATACAGTACTACCGAATTGCTAAGAACGCTGGTTTGAGCATGCGCAGTGGCAACTTACAGCCCGTATACCCCTCCGCTCTTGTCACTCATACAACTGTCATACAGGCTGTAAAAAGAAGTTTGTACATACAGTACATTAGCTGTGATTTATAGTTATTTACGTTCAAAACAATTTAAAAAAAAAGCCTAATTGGATCCTTCGTAATAAATACCACGCTTATATTCACTGTAAGCCTATTTGTACTATACACCCATTCACAACGTCTGTATACATTTAGTTGTATTCTTCTTCTTTAAGTGCCGTGTCCTCCTAGAACATTGGCGATCAGTCGCATGACCTTCACTCTGTCCACAGCCAACCGAAATAGTGTCGTGGTGCTCACCCCGTACCACTGGCGAAGGTTCCTAAGCCAGGACGTTCTCCTACGTCCGGGGCCGCGCGTCCCCTCTATCTTCCCCTGGATGATCACATGCAGCATTCCATATTTCGGATTTCTCATCACGTGGGCAAAGTACTCTAATTTCCTTCTTTTTATGATATTAAGCACTTCTTTTTCTTTGTTTAGCCGCTGCATTACCACTTGATTCGTCACTCTGTCCATCCACGATATCCTCAACATTCTGCGGTAAGCCCAGTTAGTTGTATTGTCCTTCGCTAATTATTTAGATGTACTAATTTATTAAACGCATAATTGTAGACAAAACAGTGATGCAGTGATTAGTCATAATACATTACTAATAGGCATAACTCATTTACTGTTTACATTTCACTGTCAGATTTACTGAACTGTGGCAAGTATTGGGCCTACAAAATGTAAATTGTTTTGTTGTCTACTTCAGTGCTGCGTTTCATGTTCATACGTAAAGGTATTTAATAAGTGTGTAATAAAAAACCCATTATTTTATTAAATCTTACGATTTCCAAGTTATTGTGTTGAATTGTGATAGTTTGTTAAGTATGTGAGTATAGTGCAGTGTTTGTTAGTATAGTATAGTATAGTTAGTATGTGTTCATACTATTTCATTTGTAATTATATCATTGTTTTTATTATTAGTACATTAGGCCTAGGTCTATTACAAAACCGCACAACCATAAACAAATAGATTACAGGACATTGAAATTTTAGGATGTAGTACATTATACGTATAGAATATCAGAACGATAGTTACGGTATTTATAAGTTAAACTTTTCTAACAGCGTGTTGTTCCCCGCTCTCGAGTCATCGCTTGCTACGTATGACTCTGTATGCTATGATACCAGCGTTCTCCATCAAGCGGCCGTACTGTAAATTATTTTTATTTATAAAGGACAGTTACTTAATAATAGTCAAGTTTAGTTTAATTGTGAGTTTTGTAATTAATTTAATTTATGTAATCTAATTGCGTTTATTAGAAGACTAAGTTTAATCATTAATATTGTAATGATTAATTGTGTAAATAAATAATTTATCATACCCAGATCTTGAACAAAACAAGGTTTAGGTATTGTATTACAACTAATAATTTTTTTTTTCTCTTTAATTCTTTATTTACAACTGTAAAACGTTACAACAAGCAAATGTGATGATTATGATAAAAATGTAAATGACATGATAGGCATGAGAGGGGTAGGGCCCCCATTGGTGCCTCCCCAAGAATGAAATTTGTATATCAAATTAGCAGGTCTCTACTCCAGCGTCTTTTAAGGCGTCTAGGGGGATTATCAGGTAAATGGACGGAGGAAAGTGAACGCACCAGGGGGTTCTCGTGTTCGTGTGACTTGTCGTGAAAGCGTTTGTATACTCGTAGGTATTCAATGGAATTTTGTACAAGTGGTGTTTTCAAATCTGTATGTAAGGTTTTGTTGCTAATGTAAAGAGGTGCATTTGCTATAAGGCGTAATGTTTTTGACTGGAATGCTTGAATTCGTTGCAAATTAGAGGGTTTGGTTGAACCGTAAATTTGGGATCCGTAGGTCCACATAGGTTTCAAAAGAGAACAATATATGCGTAATTTTTGTGCCATTGGTAATTTTGATCGTTTGTGAAGTAGGGAATATAGAAGTTTAAGTCGGGAATTCAGTAATAAACGTTTCCGTTTGATATGTGTGCTCCAAGTTAGTCGTTTATCGAAAGTCAGACCGAGGTACTTGACCGTATCTGTCTTTGTGAGAGGTTCATTGTCTATGTATACTGGTGGGCAATCACCATGACGGAGTGTGAAAGTTACGTGAAGGGATTTTGTCGTATTAAGTTTTATTTTCCATGTTTTACACCATTCGTGTATAAGATTGAGATGATGTTGGAGTGTTAGTGAAGCGTGTATAGAGTTTTGGTCTCGGGCTAATATCGCTGTGTCGTCAGCGTAGGTAGCAGTGAGGGTCTGGGGTAGGATCGGTAGGTCTGAAGTGTATACAGAATAGAGAAATGGTGCTAAAATTGAGCCCTGAGGCACGCCGGCTAAGACAAGAAAGAAATTTGAGTAAGACGATCCTAAACGAATTCTAAAGAATCTGTCAGATAGGAAGGAATTTATGATAAGATAGTAGGTAAATGGTAGTATTTCTTTCAGTTTGTGTAAGAGACCTGTATGCCAAACTCTGTCAAAAGCTTGAGCGACATCCAGGAAACCTGCGGACACATACATCTTTTGTTCCATAGACGAAGCTATGTAATCAGTCACCCTGTGCAGTTGTTGTGTGGTGGAGTGTTGAGTGCGGAATCCGAATTGATGTGGAGGTAGTGTATCATGAACCAGCGGAAGAATAATAATAATTATTATAATTATTACTAATTTTTAATTATTATTAATAATTAGTTACTAATAATTTGAAATAATTTTCACTCCTAAAATGAAAACACCTAATTTAGACTATGAGAACAATTTTAAAGCACAACTAGGTATTAATTATATATAAAAATGTGTTTTTTAAGTGGTAGTAACATTATAGGCTACGTGAAAGTGACTTGAAAAAATACTTTGCAACACACGTATTCTCAGCAGTATTACAAATTTCAACTTTTTATTTCTTTCTATATTTCTTCTGCCTGTCTTCAATTCTGATCTTCCTCTTTATGAAAACGTTAATTAAGTATTGGTGGTTATTAAGTATTGGAGGGGAGCAAAAACCTTTTACTGAATACATTTTTGTTTTATTATTTGTCATTCATTTTGTGCAGATGTCTGTAAAAGTTTATTATTTGTCTAGTTCTTTACGTTGATTGTTTTTCTAGAGCATTTTCTTATCTTGTTAATTCTAAGACTTTGAACGATTCTTACATTTTATCTTTCAAATAACCTGTGTTTGGAATACGATGAATTCGAAAAACTGGTATTTTAATTACACACAAATAAATTTTTATTAAATTTAATAAAAAAAACCCTTGTGAATTATTTTATTAATATTAAACATATAATATGAAACAAACAAACAAAAATTCTGATAACGATTTTTCAATATTATATAAATAGCAGATGCAGAGATTGGAATGTAATAACGTTTAAATTTATTCCATTAATAAATATATAAATACATTGATACATTTTAATTAATGAAATATTGTTAATAGAAGGATTTTATATCTAACTTATTTCAGCGAACAAATAAAAGCATTATATTAATTATTTGTCCATTTCTACCTTACGGGTATTAATATAAAAACCGTTATTTATATAAAAAAAATCTTGATACCGATTTTATTTCATTTCTATCAGTGATACCGATTTCAAGATAACGCTTCGAGTTCTCTTATTTTAAAACTTAAATGGATCATCAGTTTTGTTCACAGTTGGAGTGCCCCAAAGAACACTTAGTCATTCAAGACTTTATTTTTGTCCAGGAAAGAAATGGGTACAGTATTGTTTTTAGTCGATTGCATCGATAATCATTTTGGTTTACCGAACTTGCACTGTTGCGTGTTCTTCACAAAACCCATATGAATTTAGAAAGATTTAAAAAAGATCAACAAACTTCACAAAAAATAATTTAGAAACGAAACCATTGACAGTTTTTAATAATTTGACAAATTATCAGAAATCCGTAAACGACGTTAACCGAAAAATATTTAGTTGGACTATCCCATTCGCAGATATCAGTTGTTTAAATCATTAAAGATAATGCCCAGAAAGAATTTTCTTTTTTTTACAGTTTTTATTTACATTCGCAAAATGAAAGTCATAATAAGAAAATACAAAGCACTGAATTTTAATGTTTGACACGACATGACAGAAATATAAGAGGGTGAGCGCCCTTATAAAACAGTCTCGAAAATTTCGGTTTTATAAGTCAAATTTATATATATTCTTATGTATGCTGCAGTTAGATACCAACTTCTTTTGATGGTGTTTAAGAAGAGTGGCATGTCTTTAAAATTATTGTTGTTTATTTTCAAAGAGTAATTTTTTGTTTTATTTAAAGTCGAATCGATATCTTGGGTATTAGTAGAAGACTACACCTAATTTACAAGTCATTACCCATCATCCTCATCTCATTGGGTCATGGGGTTGCTTATTATTTTAAAAATGAACAGTCCCACACGTTCGGGATCTCACACGTTAGGGCTAAAAGAAAAAACTAGTGAAACAAAGAGATCAAACGCGTATTGGGAATTTAACAAAAATTATTCTTAAATTCTACTCATAAACCCTATGGTGCATGAAAAACAAACATGAAAAATTACAAAAGGATTTGGCAAAAAAAAAACAATAGAAAAATTATTCTGTCATTTACAAGCTACAGATTAGAATATAATAACACAATATCAATAAATAAATAAAAATAATAAATTTTTTAAGGCATACCCTTTTATTAACGTAAGATATCTTTATTCATACCCTCACTCAAGGTAATTCGGTAAGTCATTGTCATTAAAAAAAAAATCAAATTCATCTGAAATTTAAATAAATGAAATTTGTTGAAAGGGTTTATATATTATTGTAACCTATTTTGTTCTATTTTCGCTTCTTATAATTCAGCTATTGGCTTCTCTTGACTTTTATAAAAATTGCACTATTAAATGTTACTATTTTCACAATTTCTGAAATTTTATTCTTATAAACGTACATAATTTCTTTATAATATTGGCAGCAATTTAAAAATGATTGTCATCTATCATTTTGTTTTGTCCGTCCATCCGTCACACCCAAATTCAAAAAATACGAGAGCAACAAACGGTTTCCGGATTCGTAATCTATACAAAAAGTTAGTAGGACAAAGTTAAATTTGAAGTTCCGGTTTCGACCGGAAGTGGCCCAAAACCGAAAGTCAGGAAATCAAAGACAGAAACTACAATAAAGCAAAAAACAAATTCAGTTTCGTAATCTACACAAAGTTAGTGGGCCTGGATTTGGTTTGAAGTTCCGGTTTTGACTGAAACTAGTCACAAACCGGAAGACAAGGAATCAAAGTCAAAATTTGGAAACACAAACATTGTTATTCGATTCCTCTTACGAATGGATAAAGAAATCATTGGGTTTGACGTTCCAGTTTCGAATGAAAGCAGCCCAAAATCATAAGTAAAGAAATCAAAGTAGAAATTTGGGAAACGAAAATAGTGTCAATCGATTCCTCGTAAAGAAATCAATAATGGTTTTTGCCAATAGTCAAAGATCTTTTAAAAACTTTTCACAAGCCATGAGTCGCGTCGTCTCATGAAAGGACTTTTTTTAGTATTACCTTAAATACTTTTGTTTTTCTCACGCCAGAGAGTGGCCATAATTTTGAAAATTTGAGTCGTCAACAGAGTCGTCAACAGTCCGACCCGAAGCACTACTTTGTGAAACAGAAACATGACATTCCGACAGAAATTACTGAAAAATAAGATACTATGTGGAAGATAATTTTAGTAGCATAAACAAAAATAAAAGGTAAGTAGCAGAGAGGAAACAGACCTATCTATAAAAACATTTTGGCTTATGTACAGTACCAAAGCCATAATTGATGTTTTATGAAGCAAAAACAGTATTTAATGAGTTGAAATTAATATGCAAGTTTCAAAGACACTTGTTATGGGGACACTGTACCTTGTATCTCGCCAATATTGAATTTGCTATTATTAAATTAAGAACATTTGTCATAGAATTGTTAAATGAAAAGGAAATGAAATTTTACACCTTTATAGTTTTTAATTTAATTTGTTTGACCATAAAATTAAAAACAAAATAACGAATAACACACAATTTTTACAAATTATTTTCTATGTGTCTTTTCATATTACTAATTTTTTCAGCATCTGAGGAAGTCATAAAAATGTCGGTATATGTGCACATACAAGGCGAATAACTGGTAAGAATTTCAGCCGGATAGGTTTAATGGCTTCCCAGAAAAATGTACCTAAATGTTAAAAATCAAAATTTAAGGGAACAGGCAAAAAAGAAAAAGACAAAAAACACAAACAAGTAAATTTCTTATCAGCAGTTGGTTAGAAAGCTGAACCAACAACTTATAATGTTAAAAATAGTAATGCAGATATTTTTAAAAACTAAAATTCCCTTTGCTCTAAAACGATCAGTTTAAATTATGACAAATAACCATTGTTGATGACGCGATAATTTTTCTGTGTGAACCTGCTAAAAACTTAATTTTCTCATTAAAATAATTTTTTGACATCATAATAAGGTTTTTCTGTAAGATCTAGGTCTGAACTTTTGAAAAACATAAAATACTGATAATCGAAATTTTTAGTCAAAACCATCATACACTCTCACCTTAATTTGTTCGAAACAATAACTATTTTTTTCCATTAAGAATTCAATAATGATCTTAATAAACACTAGGTTTCAGAACATCGAAATTTGTATATTTTTAACAGACTTCCGTTATTATTTTTCATTACGAACAAAAAACCACTAAAGCATCAACAACCCTCTTTTTTCGCTTGACTACCCGATAAAAAAAGTTACGATTTATGGGAAGATTGTTTAATATTGCGTACAGAAACACATGAGATTTTATCATTTGTTTACATTTCCGTAAGAAGTACCAAAGGAGATAAATTTAGAGTACTCTATGCATTTTTTGCATTTTTACTGAAGACAAAAATTACTTAGGTGTTTTATACAACTACAAGTTTTAATATTTGAAATTTTAATTTACGTTTTATCGTTACTTCTAAGTTCTTCCATGTATTAACTTCTATAACATTTTGACTGGTATAAAAATTAAAAAAAATATTTATATATTCTAATTAGCCCAATTAGTCATAGCCTAATTAGTTTCTGTTGCAAAATTAACAGTTTTAAAAGTGCTGAATTATGTGCTGAAAATGTGGCATGAGGAGTCAGATCAGCTAATAGCGCTTCATATTAATGAGTGTGGTTAGAACGTGTTGGAGGTGTTTTAATTTTTTGTTTTTCAGGGTATCTTTAAAAGGTACAAACTCTACGAAATGTAAAGCTAAATATAAGAAAAAATAATATAAACATAGGTCTGATTTACAGTAGTTCTCTTTGACTTAGCAAACTTTATTTTCCATCTACTATATTTGGACCCATTATCTTTTGATGAATCATTCTCTTAAATTTCTCTGATTTCCTTAGACGGGAAGGCTGGTCTAACAGAGGCAGAGAAATTTGAGAGAAAGATCCTTCGCAAGATAACAGATCTGAAGATAGTAGGCAAACCATAAAAGTTATAAGGTCGAAAAGAACTGTGGTACAAGAAAAATGAACAATTAGAAAAAGAAGACTAGAATTTTACGAACAGCTTTATAAAATGGATGACATCCGGTTGGCAAAACAATTTTTTAAGATAATAAACATTCGACCGTATGTGTCGGATAAATGGTTTAAGGAAGTCAAAAAGGACATTGAAAAAACCGGAATAAACAGAGAAAACTTGATGAACCAAACCAAATTCAGACAACTAATTACGGTCTTTAAGGGCTTCCATGAAAAACAAAACCAGAGCAACGGGTGAAAAGAAGAAAGGGAAAAGCCTGCAGTGAACGAATGCTGAGAATGTGGGGTGAAAAGTTTTTTTCAGAAACCTATAAAGTCACCTCAGGTGGTCTAAAATTAGCGCTACACGAGAGGAAAAACATAGGTTTGGAAACACCTCATTAGCAAGTTACGGGTGGAGAAAGATTTCATCTGAAATTTAGTTTATTGAAGACAACAGCATAGATATGATATTTTTGTGGAATTAGTAGATCTTGCGCCAAACAAATGTTGATTGGTACGTTCGAATATATTTTTATATCTGAATTGTGATTGTAGTGACAATGAAATCTCATTTGGTGTTTTGGATTTTGACAGAAACTGGAATGAAAGAATTAAACCGATAAAGCGTGTGCTTAAAATACAAAAAAAAACAAAGAAATTTAGATAAATAACTTTGTAATTTCCATTATTATATTCAAAATAAAAATTACTATAGTATATGAAATATAAATTAATAAAATAAACGACGGAGGTTAAAAAAATTATAACACTACATAAATCTATTATATATATGATTTGTTTGAATAAATGAATATGAAATAGGAAACAATAAAAATTCCTTTTTGTTCATTCTGTTAAAGAGGATAGAAAATAGATGAACCGTGTGGGAATATAAATTAAATCTTTCGGTCCATTAAATGGAGGATAGGAGAATTTTGTTCTGTTAACAGGTATCCCTCTACCCTTAAAACGAGCTTAACGATAGAACAAAGATTCCTAGAGTGTGAGTATAGTGAAAAACTCCAAAAAAGAACAACTTATAGAGAATAAAATGAAGGGTAAAGATTTAAAAAAAAAATACTACTTCAAATCGTGCTGTTAGAAGTTTTCTCGTTGAAACTATGAAAGTTTGTCATCTTTATATGCTTCATTGTACTGAAGTTTTTATCGTCAATCTCTTTTTCACTCAATCAATCCTTTTCTTTCGTTATTGGGATATAATATAATATATTTTATACTTCATTATAAGTTTCTTTAACAATATAAAGTTCAATAGAATAGTTGAATTTTCTTTAACTTTTTTATGAAATCTTAAAAAATGTTAGTTTACTAAAAAGAACAACATCAAATAAAACTCTTCAGGAAAAGAACATGAAAATGTAACAATTCATCCACGTGTACAATACTAGGCAACGCACCTATAAAAACAAATAAACTACAATTCAATACCATTGAAAAGCTTTTTTCATTTTTATTTCTTAGTAACGAATAAAATTTTAGAGCGTCATAATAAAAAATTGGAAACAGGCATGCCATAACGCTGTGTAATAATGATTATTGAAAAAAAAACATTTAAAAGAACTGGCTGTATAGGTTTACTAGAAAATATAAAGAAATATTTGGTCTTAACGTTTGTACATTATTTATATTTCTCTTTTATCTCTGATTCAAGTTACTTTATTGAACAATTTGCGGCACAATTTCTATATATGATTTTCCAGCGGTACTTTTTTCTGTATTTTGTTTTTTACGGGTGTTATTGCAATTCAGATCAAAGGATCTTAGGTCCAATTCCGCTTTATACGTCATATGTTTGGGTGAGGACATAAAAACGAAACTGGGTATTTACAACCTGAATAGGAAGATTGCAGAATATCGAAATCGATGGAGGGAGCATGTAGAGAGAATACAGGAGGAAAGGATTCCCCAGTAATTTGCAATGGTGATCGGGGGAAGGAGAGATGTTGGGAGGCCACCTAAAAGATGGTAATAATTTAATTAATAGTTTGTCGTTGTTGTGAGTCGGAATAGGCGGAAGCCTAAAATTTGATTGTGAGACGATGTTTTGGTAGTTTCTTATAGTTAGATTTATAGGTACATTTAAACTCGATTTATCGGACTTTCAATTCAACGGACTAACCTCCTAAGTAAATAAATTTGAAAATCACAAAAATCTAAAGAATGTTAGTGTTTATGACGAAAAATTACCAAAAGCAAATAGTGTTTTTTAAACTTTTTTTTAGTAATTTAACGTTATGAAATTTAGTAACTAATTTGAAGAAAACACAATTAGCCTGTAGCGTGATAAATTAATCATTTATTTCATAAAAACAAAAAGCAACATTTTTTTAATTCTTATCTTTTTTAAACATTTATTTTCTTATATTTTATACAATACAAACGTTAGATTTAAATTTAGAATAACAATGTATATTAAATCAAAATTATAAAAATTACTATAAAATTTATTAATTTCGAATTTTGAAAATTTATCTTATTATTTTTATGTCATTTTGAATGACATATTTTTTTATAAAAATGTAGCCTCAAATCTGACTGCTTAAGCTTACTACTCAGTATTGTATTGGCTGAAGCATAGAGAATAAATTGAGTGTTTAAGCCGGCGGTTTATATATTGTTTTTTTGCACGACGCTTTTACAGCTCTTTCCTTAAGGTAAATTCTTCCTGAAAGGTACAGTTTTTTGAAAGTTATGATACGAATAAGCCTATAAGCAAATCCAATGTTTACTTCAACAAATTATAGAAACATACATGATCGATTGTGTTATAACTGAATGAATTTCAGTTTCCCCCAATTAATCCGATAAATCGAGCATTGACTACAATTGGTTTGGTGTTATGAAATCGATCGTGGAGTTCACACCGTTGTGGAATATGCTTAGAGAAAATCTCAAGAATTCAGTCTGAAAGACCTGGGTCCACTTTAGATTACACTCTGCTGCAGTGCCAAAGAGCTTAAAAACTATTTGTCAAAACTGCGTTTATTATCCTGATACTATGCCTCCGCAGTGTCTCTACAATAATTTGAACTGCTTGAGGAGTGCGTTAATTTTGTTTTTGTTATACGCGTCCGTAACATCCAGTCTCGAACTTCTCCCAGATCTTGTTATTTAACCCATTTTCCACTGGATTTCTTGTTGAGAACTGAAGCAGTATTTTTTCAAATACTTTTTTCTGGTATTCTGAGGATGTGGAAGAAGTTCTTTTGTTTTATATTATATATTATTTATTTGTAGTTTCTTTTTTTACGTTGTTGTTGTTTAGGTCATCAGCCAAAAGGCTGGTTTGAACCTGTAGAGGTTTTACTAAGTAAATCGAGGAGTGAGGTGGTTTACCATTGCCTTCCTCACTGAGTGGAAAAGTACACTTATGATTATGCCGGGCCCTCTGAAAAGCATATATTTTCCACTCTGCAAATGACACTTTCACTTCATTCACCACAGGGTCTGGCTGTATAATGAAATCCATTACTTTCAGACGAGATAACTCTGATTAGTGTCTTTTACACCTCTACCTCTTCTGTTCTTAAATGATTCAGTCATTTAATTGGCTGACCATGTGATAAGAAACAGAACTATTTATTTAAGCCCTATTTATTTTATTTTTTTACGTAAAAAATTATTAATTTTAAAATGATTTGAGTCAATTCAAGTTATACAGGTGTCCCATGAGTAACCCGACATACTTTTTAAGTGTATTTCTCTCATCAAAATAATGAAAAAAGTTCATATAAATATAGGTCTGGAATCGCTTCGTCCGGGTTTCAGTTCCTCCGCAGAAATGTTTAGAACGTTAATTAAGTTGTTAAACTAAACAGATTTTATGTAAAATGAGCTGAAAAATAGTATAAAATACCTCCCAGATTTGAAACTAGAGTAGTTTTTTGAGATATCTGACAAAATAAACCAAATTTGGTCTCGAAAAACTGTTTTCGAAATAAATTCAAAATAAATTAACTTTGCAAAACACTTATTTTCTGTGCGTTTGATTTAATAAAAACCCTATTTTCTACAATTTGATATTGTTTCTTATTAGCCTATTTATGTTGAAAGAAAGTTACATAATCGTTACTCATTTAACACAGTTAATGTACTTAAAACCATAAAGAAAGCAGTTTTTCGAGACCAGATTTGGTATATTTTATCATATATCTCAAAAACTACTCTAGTTACAGATCTGGGACCTATTTTATTCAATTTCTCAGCTTATTTTACATAAAATCGGTTTAGTTTAGCAACTTCATTAACGCTCTAACATTTCTGAAGAGCTTCATTTCCGCGGGGGAACTGAACCCGGACAAACATTTTCGCCAGCTGTAACTCGCTAACGAAGCGATTTCGGACCTATGTTTATATGAATATTTTTGCTTTAATTTTGATGAGAGGAATACACCTCAGAAGTATGTCGGGTTACTCGTGGGACACCCTGTACGTTTTGTAATAAATAGAGTGGACGCCAAATAAGCTTGCCGGTGTAGCTGCGCGAAAAGTTTGGATTCAGTCGGTAGATTTCGTGTCTTAGTACCAAACTGCTTATTAAATCACACGTTCTAAACGATATAAATTATCATCTATTAGCAACGTTAAAAATATTCAATTGTAAACTTTGTATACAAAAATTAACGTCTACCACATACAACACGTTACAGACTAAATGTTTTCAGGTTAGCTAATATATAACTTTGCGAGAGCGACGTGACTGTGATCACAGCTAGTACAGCACTGATCCCCTCTACTTGCTGAGGCACCCGAGCGCGCTATTACTAAAATAAACCTTCTGCGCACTTCAGAAAACCGACAAGCTTATTTGGCGTCCACTTTACCTACACCATTAAAATCTACTAGAAAAGTTAGTAAAGTATAGTAAGTGGTAAAATATCTGACTTCCTTCTTACTTATATTTTGACCCCCAATCAAAAAAATTATTCTATTTATTTTTTATTTCAGAAAGTTTCCAATTAACAAACTAAATCAAACAAGATTTATTTCGTAGAAAAATGGAACAAGTATTAATAATATTAGATCCGTTTAACATTTGCAAAACAAATATTTTTAGTTATATTTAATACATAAAATATTAACTGGAATATAGATTTTAAACTTTTGATATATTAAAAACAGAAACTGACAAATAAGTCAATAACAGAAATTTGTTACTGAGTGTCTAGAAAAAAGTAGTGACGTAATAAAACAACTTACTAACATTTAACTTATTCATGATTTTAAATATTCAATACATGTACATGTATTTTACATCAATAACTTAAAATATAAATTCACTTCCTTTTCATAAATAAAATAAAATTAAACCATCTTGTTACTGACGTTTATAAACCTGTAGATTCATTTTAAATTTAAATAAGTAGTTCGTGTTTGAATATACAGTAAAACAGGTAGTGTAAGTATAACTAATCGATTTTTGTACATTAGTGAAGAAAATTTCGTATTAAAATTTTATTTAAATACAAAATTTCTTATATAAACTACTGTATAAAACTAACTTTAGATGATAATATTGTCAGTAAAACATTAGAAAATGTCTATTTAAGTTTCCGGGTTATTAAATCTAAACATGAGTGCACTATTTCAATAATGTATATTAAACTAAATATTTATGTAAAATTTTGTAATATCTATTCCGTTGTGTTATGTTAAGAACGTGGTGGAGATTTCTAAATGTACAACCACTGAATTTGTAAACTGAGAACTATTTACTCTGGGTTGAAACTATCTAAATATAAAATACTTTTGGATTTCGTACGAATAGTTTAACAACTTTAAAACATTAAGTGTTCATAGTCATTTAAATACATTAAAGAACAGTTTATTAAAATTAACTTTACAGTGTTACAGTGAAAAAGCTCTGTTAACTGCTAATACTAACTACAAATATTCACAAAAATAAGTAAGTAGTCTAATAATAATAATCTGATGTGAAACAATCACACGACATTCTTTTAGCAATGTAAATAAAGAAAAATAACAATTTTAACCATGAATAAATGGCGCAAAATTAAAATCAACCTTTGTAAAAACTTAAAAATACGGAAAATCACTAAAGTAAACTCTATAGCAAAAATGCTTGAAATAAAAGTTGTACATTATGTTATTTCCTATGACTTAAATACTTTACTTTTGTTGTAAAATGTAAGGTAGCAATATTAAAAAAAATTCCATTTTATTACCAATTGAAATTAGGAAAATACGGAAAAGCACTAACTGACGCATTGTAAAAAACTACGCTTGAAATAAAAGTTGTAGGTTTTTAATATTCTACAATTTTAATTACATATACTTTTGTCCTGAAAAGCGTAACAATCTTAAAAAAATTATTTTTTACCGTAAGAACACAGTTTCCCAAGAATATCAGCAGACATGGTACTCACCCTTTCTAGTACAACATAATATATTTAACAAATGAAGCGATTTTAGAAAAAAATTGTAGGAGCCATTTTTTAAGAAAATCGCAAAAACGTCAAAAATTGCACGAATAAATTAATACTTAATAAATAAATAATTAAATTAATAAATAATAAATATTCGTGTCAGGTTCTCTTGTAGTACCTATTTATTGTAAGTTCCAAGTTTCAATCTTGTTCGATGTTTTGTTCACGTAAACACACACGCACCAAACGCTAAAACCCCGGTTTTTTTGGGTATAGGGGCCTGAGGTGTGTGTTTTCGATAAAAACTCGATTTAGAAAAATTGTCATGAAAAAAATACTTTTCTTCTCTATGTATGATTATTAAACCCTATATGAATATGTAGGGCAAGAGAAAGTAATTATAATAACAATCATTGGTTGAGGATGACGTGGCTCCAGCCACGTAGTGGGTAATCCGTCATAAAATAACTCCAAGATTCCTTTTATTAACTTAAATAATAAGCTATAACCCTGTTCGGTAGGTATTTTAATTTGTTTTATAATTTTATATTTATATAAATATAATTTTAATAGTTCATTATGTTATCAGATCTCTACTCGAGGATTTCTTTATGCATCTTGGGGGATTGTCAGGTAGATGTAAGATGGAAAGTGAGTACAAGTGGGTTGTCATGATCTTGTGAATTCAAGCGTTCTGATAGATTTCTGGATGAATACATAAGAAAATCTGTGTATAAGGTTTTGATAGTAACGTAACGGGGTGTTTATACTATAAGACGCAATGTTTTTGACTTGAATTCCTGGATATGTTGCAAATTAGAACGTTAAGTTAAACCGTAAAAGAGAGCTGTAAACCAACCGCCGATAGATTTTAAAAGAGAACAATGTATGAGTAATTTTTGTGGCACTAGGAATTTTGAATTTTAATGCAAAATTAATTCAACGTAAGAAAACTACTCTTTTTACCAGGAAAATTTAAAGTGTATGAGCGTTAATCAGAGCGTACATGTGACTTCTGCTTGGCCTTGAATCAACAATATCAAAGATGGTGTTCGGGAAAGGTTTTCCCAATTCCCTACACTATTTAATCGAGAGCAGTAACCTCTCTACCCATGCGGTACATTTCCTGTTGTACTGAAAAGAATCACTTTCAGTTAAAAGTGACCAGCATCCGTAAGCCAGATCATCTTCCCTAACGAAATTCTTTGCTAGTAAATAATTATAAAATTCAGTGTTTTGTCATCTAAAGTCAGAAGTTTGTTGAGACCATTTCGCTGATCCAGAATTTATGCCATATTTATCCTGTGATTTCAAGACTTTTTACTGTGGAATTGGATGAAGTCAAATACACAAAACGAATTAACACAACAAAAAGATCCAAGGCGTCGAATAATAGAAGCAGCTAAAACTGAAGAATATACTCCAGCTGTTATGATACAAGATAATATTGTGACAATATCTAGAAGGAAAGTGTGTCTAGAATTTTCAAGTGGGGCTGAGATTTAAGAAATGTAACGTAAATAATTGTTATGATATGTTCGGTTTATCTATTCAGATAATTGGATTCTTTTTGTAACCATTTTATTCAATTATAATGTGTTGTTTACGTTTTGGAAAGACTTAGTATTTTTATTATTATATCGAAAGTTTTGTCCTTCTCTAAATCTACATATAGTTGGAAGCTGGCTTGTTTGCTAGTACGGGATAAAGTGCAAGGGGGCCTGGTACTACAGTAGTTATTCGAAATGGTTTGTAACTAATATTTTTAGAACAGCGCGCACTAATGTTATTACCACTACTACCAGGTTATAAGAGGAGGGAATCGTACAAACAATCCTCTTCAACCAAATTCCTTACGCTAGCAATCAAGTGAGCTCCCATCTATAGCTTTACGTACTTAAGCAGCCGCCGGGTTTGGTCTTTAGTTAGTCTTTGATTTGTCATCGATGAGAGTTGATCTGTCATTCAGTAAGTGAATTACACCGCGTAACGGATACGTTTGCAAAGAGGTCCTGCGTATACTGTAAACGTCGTATAGTTGTTCGTAAGTTGTATTTAAGTACGAGATTGTAGAGTAGCAGTCTATGTTTTACTACATCGTTGATAGATGATTCAATTGAAGTAACCAATTTTTGTTAATTTAAGAAATAAATTTAAAAATAATCACAGTGAAATAATTCAATTTTAAAAGTAAATAAAATAAACAGTAATAAAATGTTTTAAGAAGATTTACGAGAAGAAAATTAAATATTAAAAAAAATTAATTCCAGAAACCAAATATTTTAAATTTAACCAAGGAAAACAAAGAAAGTATAACTTAATTTAATAAATTTTGAAAATAAGAAAATAAGTAAAGAAGATTAGTAAAACAGCAAGAATCCAATTAATTGTGGAACTAATTAAAATGACTTTGATATTTTAAAAAAATATGAAGAAAAGATTTGAATAAGATTATCAACATCTATTAAATTAATTGCAACAATGACTAAGCCCCCCATTCGACTCAGGCCAATGGAAGGACACACATACAGCAGAGAAGACTCTAAGGAATTTATAAAATCGTAACTATTTAATAATATAATAATAAAATTGAGCTCATAGGTAGATAAGAGAATAATAATTCAATTCAATATTACAACAATTAATTATATTTCATTAATTAATTTACGTAGAATATATATATATATATATAGAGTTATAACAGTATCATCAATAAATTCAATTCAAATTAATAATTTTTGTAACATAATAATTTTGTCAATTTTCAAATTTCTTAACGTTCATTAAATTTCTATTTATTTTCAATTTCAATCTGCATTCTTTATTTCTTTATTATAAATTACATTACATTTTGGTGCCTAACGTGGGGCGTAAAATAGTTAATATTGGTTCATTCATTCATTCATAGATTTTAAATTTCTTTACAAGATTATCTGGTTAAGTTTAATTAATGTTATTATGATTATTGTTATTAGTTTGTTATTTATTTTAAGTTATTCAATTGCAGTAATTGTAATTTTTAGTTTGTAAATAAATAATGGATAGTTTGTTAATTATTTATTTTACCCAGATCCCGAAACGGACCTTAGCAATAAGTGTCAAAATATGATTTAATCTAAGCAAAAATTTGTTTTTACAGAAAATAAAATAAAATCGAAACATCTACGACTGATGAATGATACTGTTTGGACGATGCATTTCCAGAAGAAAATAAACGAATTTTATTATTAATTTTTGAACAGACCCACCGGGTCGGTCTAGAGGTAAAGTCGTCACCGTGAGCCAGCTGTTTAACAGCTGATTTTAGAGACGAAGGTTCCTAGTTCAAATCCTAGTAAAGATAGTTACTTTTATACGGGTTTGAATACTAGACAGTGGTTGCCGGTGTACTTTGATGGTTGGGGTTAAATTAACCATAGTCTCTCAGGAATGGTAGACCTGGGTCAATACAAGACTATACCTCATTTACACGTCATACACATCATCCTCATATCATTGGGTTATAGGGTTGCTTATTGTTCTGAATGAACAGATTGCAACGTACACATGTTAGGAAATTAAAAAAAAAATTCGAACAAAGTTATACTTTTTTGAGTAAAATTAGACATGGATACGAAGTGGTAGATACAACATTAAGAGTAATTTCGTTAAATTATTACAATAAAATAGCTAATTGTCTTCTATGGAATTAAAAATAGAATATTGTTTGAAAAAAATATAAGAATGAATATTTCGTTATCTTACACGAAGAAAACCACAACCGCATGGTAAAATCGATTAGTTGGTATCGTTTAACAATTCGAATACATTTCAATGACATTTTCTTGTAGCTTTTCCTTTCTGTATAGATGGGAAAAAGAAAGTGTTAGGAGACTTAGTTACACGAATTTAGGTCTCGTGATAAATAGTAGCGAAGTGTTTTTCTAGGAAAAAATGCTGGTGAGATAGAATCAATAATGGAGCATTTAAGAATGGAGGGATGCTTTGGTTTCCTTTTCATGAACACCCTACTCCTTTATACATTCCTTATTTCCTCCCCCTGTGTGTTTCATTTTATACCCTTCTTCACCAACCCTAACAGTTCCCTATTCCGGAAGGGCCGATATAGGCTATGTACTGCACACAATCGCACATAATTTGAGCAAGCGAGCGAGCACAAACGTTGCTGTGTAAGGAGGAAAGTACAGGGAGTTACAGATAAAGAAGGAATGTCTACAATATTATTATTTACTTAATACTTTACAACAAAAATTTATTTAATTGTTTCTTAACAACAGACTTTACAAAAATTCTTATTTCAGAACCTTTAGTTTAAATGGCACGAATGCTTACAATTGTATCCATTTTTATAATATATCAATCATTTTACATGTACAATCACTGAACAAACTAAATTTAGGCTATAATAAGATATAAAAGGAAAACTAATGCAACGCAGGTTTCTTCCATAGAAAATACACTCGTGAATTGAATTTCAAACTTTTCAATGCACGTAAAAGTTAAGTTTAAATTTGATTATAGGTTGTATCAACATTTTATTTAAGTTGTATCAACATCTTGGACATAAAGTGACTACTGTGGGGGTATGAAACAATGCGTTTTGACACGTAATAAATCCCAGGCTTGTGTCCAGAATCGAATATGATATTTTGCTTGGAAGGCTGTTGCACTAACCACTACGCCACGGAGACGGCCACACATAAAAGTTATTACAAAAAATTTAAGAAAAATATTTAGAAAAAATCTTTTAATATTATATTTAATATCGTCCAAGTGGGTCTAAAATATGTTATTTCGATTTCCGTTTCACTTGCAGTTTTGCCACGATTACAAAGACAAGGTGACTTCAGAACTTCACCACTACTTTAACCTTACACAAGAATGCCAGAAAAATTACGTTTAAAGATAGAAAAATAAGGAATCTCACATGTTACATTCACGTTTCATCATAAAAATTGTTCACACATGTTTTAACAACATACAAATTTTACAAAAATATGAGCTAAATATCTCGGATTACACCTTAACAAAGAGAGCAGGTAGACTTAAGATTAAAGAAATATTATTTTGAATCTTTAAACCAAATATTTAAAACTTTTGCTTAAAACCGATTTTAAACCAGTATCGATTTACTGCAACAACAATGAAGTGCATCCAGTACTAACTCAAGTTTCCAAACTATTTAACGTTTTCAGTCAAGAGTCATCCAAGTTCTTATAGATTCAACCTGGAATGTGTTAAACAAACACATTCACAATGACCTATTTGTTTTACCAGTTAAAGAAAACATTTTAAAAATTATTCCTATGACACAAGCTAATAAAATTCGTCAACTCGGACTCCATATAGACTGGAGGCTTACGTGAAATGAGAATATCAGTATGAAGAGCAAAGCTTTAGACAGAAGACGCCAATATCTGAACAGTCTCCTGCTTTAAAGATAAAAATTACCCCGTCATCTGCAAATACTTTTAAAAAAACCTTACTCAAACTAACATAGATATAGGGATGATAGACAGATCTAGACCGGTTCTAATAATAATATAGGTTTTTCAAACAAAAAGTGTGTTTACGAACGCAGTAAATAATTGGTGAAAATATAAAACTATAAAATAATAAATATTCGATGTTTTAGCTAGTTTTATATAAGTTACGCTTAAATTTTTACTTATTGATATTTCTCCTCGAATATCTCTGTTACAAAATAACTGAGTTCATATTCGTTTGTTATATTTGAAACGATCGTCTTTGAAACAAAGATAATGTTTGAAGAAGGTACTGTTGACGTGTGGTATTGGAAGAGTCAAAAGGAAGTATCGTATTTGAAATGTACAAAAGACACCTGTTATCATTCAAAGTGACATTTCTGAACTCAAGGTGCTTTTTGATCTTGTTATTTCTTATCATATCATAAATAATAGTTTTATGACAGAGAAAGAGTTTAACTGAACAAAATAAAGAATTTATTGTTTATTATAGTTGTGAATGAAATCAGGAACAGATTTCTTAGCAAATGATAATAAGCTCACATTTCAATTGACTAGATACATCTGTGTAAAAAAGTTACTTATTTAACCAAACATAAATAATAAAGCAACAATTCTATATTAGTAAGTTATAAGTTAATTGTAAAGCTGCCTGAATTACTTAACCTGCCAGTTTTTCACAAATACCTTTAGTGATGTACCTTAAGAATTAAAACCGACATTTTATCAGGTGACTGAGCTAGTCCCACAACCACAATAAAAATAAACTAATCTAAAAATAATCTCACCAATTTCTCTAAGATTATCACCTTGTATGGAAGAAGATCATACCTGTAAAAAGAAAAAAAACAATATCTAAATTTTTTGATAAATTTATTTTCTTTTGGGTAATAAATTTTTCCTTTCAAAAACATAAACAAGATAAATCAATGTTAAAACCCCATTAAGACAATATATGGAATACAACTTTGACGTAGTAGATCTTTTGACTAAAACATCAAAATTTTAGGGGGATATTAGTCAAAGACTATTAGACACAAATGGTAAACATACCCTGATAACGAGTGTTTAAAAAGAACACGCAACTCGTTTTTAGTTGACATGAATGTAGTAAAAAATATTAAAATAATTAAATATTTATTATAATTTTATGCAACAATACATAATTTAAATTACGCTCGTACTATTAAAAATTAACAAATCACCTGAATCCAGAGACACGAACATTGTCACACCCACACCTACTACAAAATCCACGAAGTAGATTAAAAAATGCTGAAATAGAGAGAGATATCTTATAAAAGAGCAACAAGGATTTGCCACTGGATGATTTCGTCAATCAAGACAAACAAAGGATATGACATAAATACTGCTGGTTGTTTAAAAATATACAGTTATACAGTAAAATATACAGTAGTTGTTAATACAAAATCAGAAAAAAATTGCAATGAAACCTACCAATAATAATGTTAAAATACATGTTTAAAATGATTTCTTATGACCCGAATGCAGACCCTCTACTACCTACTTATATCGTAAAGTAGTTTTAGTTTTAAAAGAAAAGTTGTTAATTTTTCTTTGAACGAAATCTTAATGTAAATATTTTTAGGGTTTTGTATTGTTATTACAGTTATTATTATTATTACAAGCGTAGTGAGCCCGTGCAAAAAAAATCGTACAATGGTCTAGATAGGGTTTCAAACCCCTATCAAATAAATTATTTAAGTTACCAACAAACTTCGTTCTTAGAAGAACGATGAAGAAAGAGAAAGCACAGTAGTAAGATAGTTTCGTCCTGGAAAAAACGGTTTTAAACTGAAACTTTGAAGAAAACAACATTAGCACAATGTGTAATTCCGAGTGTGTTGTGAGATGACAGATATTCTGTATTCTTATGAATATGGCTGTGGAGGAGGTAAATGTGGGATACCCGTATTAAATTACGCTGTATTATCGCTAGATTGTAAACGAAATTTACTCTCTTTCAATTCGTAAAATGAAGCTCGTGTTAGCATGAATTTCAAGTAGAACTTCTGGACAAATTAGCAAATAATAGTCTTGAAAACCATTTAAAAATTATTAAAATCCGTTTGGTAGAACTCTGTATAGGAGTTAATAAAATTCCCATTTCAAATACATTGAAAGCGATTTCGCGTTTTAAATTCATAAATTATTATTATTATATTTGTTTAAATTTAATTGTATTTATAATTTATATTTATTGCTTTACTGTTTAACGTCATTTTTTACCTTTTCAAATATTATGAAATTTATTTTTTTATATTAGTTAAATTTATTTATGTAAGTTTTTTTTATTCTCGTATTCACGGTAATAACTCATCGAAAATAAATGTTTTGTGTATAAGTATAGGTAGTAATTAGTTTAAAATACATTTTTTTGTCATCCGTCTCATAACTGGTTTGATGCAGTTCTCCAAGCTGTTCTATCTTGTGCAAGTCGTTACATATCTACATACCTGAAACACCCTACATCTTTTGTAATTTGCTTTATATATTCTAATCTTTGCCTTCCCCTACAATTTACTCCCTCAATAATACCCTCCACTATTGATAGCTTAATACCTAGATCCCTTAAGATATCCATCAAAATTAAGATTTTATCTAAAGATAAAATACATTATATACCTTAAATTAGGAGTAAATTATAATGTTGTATTTTTTAACTAAATAAAATTTAAAAATATAATAAAATTTAAATTGGAGTTACGCAGTTGGGTGTAATCTCCGGCAAAATTTATTTTATAGTATTACAAATTTTACTTATAGTTAATTAATACCTAATTGTAAATAGTATTCATAAAAGTCAATAAAGAAAAATACTCATTGTTCATGTACCAGCAGATATGTATTGATAAAAATTTAACAATTCCTCTCGTAAAATTATTATTTGATCCAGATATTTCAATAAATTGAAAAAAAAACTCATAGTGACGGTTAAAACGATTTAGATACTGTAAGACAGCAGTAAAACTGTAATCGATAGAGGTGGAATAGTGTTTGTGGTAGTATAGTTGTGGATCAAAATTTATGTACGTTCTTTTCCTTTCATCGTGTGTCGTGAGCAAAATATGAAAGAGCCTTTTCTAATTCTTTTATACTCTAGGTTGACTCATATTACTCGTACGAAAAGGAATATCTGACTCAATAAGCGAAATCTGTGAATCAAACACATCAACTTTTATCCTTCCCTTCACATAAAAAATCCATTAACTTTTAACTTAGCTTTATATTATTTCTAACTTAAGCTATAAATTTAAAAAAAAGAAGTTTTTTCTGTATCAGGTCGTTTTTCAATGCTGTTTTGTTTTTTTAAATAATAAGTCCCCACCAAATTCATTTAAGTATTCTAATAAACATAATGTTGTTATTGCAGAATAAACCATGCCTCACAACAATAAAATTATTTCAATACTAAAATACTTTAAAATGCATGGTTTTAATTCTTACACTCAAAATTCTTAAGACTTGCTTCTGGCGCTCATTTTTATAAAGCAATAAAACATTCCACAACGATTTCAAAATTCCGACAGTAATGGAACTAACCGCATCCTTCTAAACAGTAAATTTCAAAGAACGACTAGATCACCATCCATACCAACTAGCCTGTGATCTAACTACAAGAAACTCCCCAAATGTGTGACTTCTACAGAGACCTCTTGATCTGAATGACGAATTACACCGTAGTTCTACACGGAGAATTTACTACTAGGTACCTGTTGTTCTTAAAGTAAAATTTGCCACTACCCTTTAAATTTTATTACTCGTGTATGAAAATTGTGGAGCTCACAATGTACAGTACGGAAATACAAATTACAGACAAAAAACTTGACTCCATTACCAACAGGAGTGAACCTCTTTAGAGCTGATGAAGAAAAAAGGAAATCTAAAAATCTATAGTACATCTTTGTTTTTACCAATATTTTCTGGTCAATTTTATATAGTATTTTATAAAAATGTAGTTACTAAAACTGACAAAAATATGTTACTTTGTAGGAGGTCATTCTACAAGAAAATAACAAAATTTACAAAATCATTTTCCCTTAGTTTACATAACTTGAAATTATTGTATTTATATTTGTAGAAAATATTTGAGTCTGTCTGCTGAAGTATTTGGTATATTTTAAATATTTAAAATTTTACCTAAAATAGTAAATTTAACATGCATAATAGATAAATGTAAAGGTAACCTTCCGAGGAGGCTTAAATGCCAATTAACAAAAGACCTCGCGGAAAAGCAATTAAGAATCAATCAATTTTCGAGATAATGCCTTAGTTTTGTCAAGTGAAACAATGTGTTTGTGATTAAAATTCAGCATCTTATTGTAAAAGTTATTGTGTTTAGGTCAACCACGGAAACGCTGGATTGAACCTCTTAGAGGTTACTAAGTAAATACAAAGAGTGAGGTGGTTTACTATTTGCCTTCCTCACTGAGTTGAAAGAGTATGCTTATCAGCATGCCGAGCCCTCCAAAAAGCATCTACTTTCCACCCTGCAAAAATGACACCTTCACTTCATTCGCCACAGTGTCTGGATATATAGTAAAATTCATTACTCTCAGAGGAGATAACTCTAACTAGTATATTTTATACAATTCTACCTTTTCTGTTCTTAAACAGTTCAGTGTATAATTGGCTGGCTGTGTGAAAGAAGCAGAACTATTTTTTGTAGGTTTAGAACCAGGAGATCAAGTACAATTAATTTAACATTCCACCTGTCTGTTAGGATTAAGTCAAAGTTAGTATAAAACTTCAACATTTTGTTAATCCACATAAAAAATAAATTTAATTTTTCTTAGGACTTAATTCAAGATACAAGCGACTACGACCAATGAAGTAGACTACATATTGAAAATGATCAATGAAACACTTCCGAGAGTCTATCCGTTACCATATATTTCTCTTACTTATTGGAAAACCCTTGGTTATAATGCTTAAACGAAATGTCACCGGTATTTTACCGGTGAGAGGTAAGTTGGTAGGAGATATCTGAAACCATGAATAGTTAAGAGGGGTTAGTAGTTAATAGTAACTTGTATTAAGGGATAAGAGGAAACGGTAACAGGTAATATCAGCTTCTGGATCCAGTTTAGGTACTTCAGTTACAGGAAACTTGCCTACAAAGCTATACAATATCATAACCTAACGCAGCATTCAATACAGAATTGCCTTAGGGCATATCGAATGATGACTTGTCCGATAGGAGGATACATAATAAGGTCTCCACAACCACACAACCACACCTTAGTAGTATTGTTATCTTACTTACGCCTTAGTATGGGAGGAGAGGTTATTGTTATATACTAGTATCAATAACTTTCAATCATAAAACAGCTTCAAAAGAAATAACTATACTTGCTTCAAATACTTGTTCTTCTCCTTTTGAGCTTAAATACATAGAAATTCGAACTGTATTACAACATAACCAACAATAAATACATCTGATAGTGTAATAGTGTCTTATGTTTTCCTGTTCAAAGTTATTTAGTGAAAAAACCCTCTGATCATATCTTTGCAAAACGTTTTTTTGGAAAATGATTATTTTCTTATTTTATTTTACAACTTTATAAATACAACCAGCAAAAATGTTTAAAATTATGTTTAAAAAAAACAATAACCGCGTTAATGGCTTTGAGGAGGACAGCACCCAGTGATAGATCTCCTTCTTCTTTTTACGGTTTCGTCTCCTATCAGAGGTTGGAAATCTTATAGCGATCTGGATCCTGTGGATCTCTGAACAACTCTGGCCCAGATACTCCAATTTTCTTCTCTTTATAGTCCTCACCAAATTCACCTTCCTTACCCATTATTAACAACATATCCTCATTTTTCACTTTCTCCGTACATTACGATAGCTCTCCAGATAATGATAAATGTGTTAAATTTTAATTTATATTTTTGTATACGAAATTACTGTTACATCTGCGATAATGTATCATGTCTCTAATCAATTGGCGGTTTTTTGAGTCGCCTTTGTGCGATTCCTGGTAATTCTGGAAAATTCATATTGAATATTAAGGTGTTATTATAATTTTGAAGTTTGTCTCTGAACCTACGGTACAATTTTAGATATGTGTAAGGGACGCGTAAGTCATCGTGTAGTGTTCTCTTGGATATGTAACTCGGACAATTAGTAATCAGTCACAAGAATTTACTTTGGAAATGTGTTTATTCGCGAAATAAGTGATGTCTTCGCTGCACCATAAATCTGACTACTATACAAACAGATCGGTTGAAGCACCTAAAGGATAAAAATTTAGATAATTTATTCGGAAGGGAAAAAATCTAAATTTGACATATTTTTTTTTAAACTTGAGTAGTATTTGCTTCATATTTTTTATGGTTTGTTTAACTGCACCTATATTAAAATAACGTTTAAAGGTATTAACTTAAAAAAGTATCTGGAAACACACACACGACTTTATCTTGCCATTGTAAATAATGAAAACAATATAATATAACCTATGTTTAATCATTAGTAAACAATGTAAAATTTAAAAAATAACCTAAATTTAATCATAAATGAATAACTCGAAAGGAAAATCAACCTCTACAGAACTTAAAAATATAAAAAATCACTAATTGGCGCTAAACTAGGCTCAGTAAAAAATGCTTGAAATAAAAGTAGTAGATTTTTCATTTAACGTTCATTGTACACTAAGCTACTTTATATACTTTTGTCATTCAAATCGCGTTGTAGAAAAGTTTTTTGAATTAAAAGTCTTGAGTTTTATTTAACTATTTAACTTTAGTTTATAGTTTTGGTTAACTATAACTTTAACTGTATACTCTTTTGCCGTAAAAAGCATATTAGGGTCGCAATCATAAAAAAAACAATTTTTAACCGCGAAAGCACAACCCCTTAAAAATTTCACCATACATAGCGTATGCCTTATCTTGCAGAGCATAAAAAAGTCGTCAAAGAGGCGATTTAAAAAAAATCGTAGGGGAGCCGTTTTTGAGTGAAAAATCTCACGAATAAACTACTACTTCCAGTTGACCGATTTTAATTAAAATGTTCATGTCGGGTACCCTCGGGTTATCCCATAAGTTTCAAGTTTCAACGTCATACACAGACACACGTCTTTCTCTTTCCAAATGAAAAAATAGAAAAAATAATAAGTTTAAAAATACCTAATAAGTAAAAATAAGTTCAGGAGATATTTTGTTCTCACGCGCGCACACCCAGCCCAATCAAAAAAAACATGTTTTTTGGGGTTAATGGGGCCTGAAACAGTGATTATGAGGAGAAAACTCGATTTCAAAAAGTCGAAATGAAAGTAATACTATCCTACCGAACAGTATTTTTTTAACTTGTAAGCCAAGTTTTATTAATATTTTTTGAGCTCTTATATTTCGTTGTTTATAATAGTAAACTACGAGAAATATAATTGTAATTATTTTATTCAAAAAAGTTTTCCAATTCAAAACAATTGTTACGTAAGGCAGTTCAATCTGTGTCAACCGCCCATGGGAATTATAATGGTACATGATTATTGCCTATAGTACCTTAGCACGGCGCAAGCATATGAACACAGTATTGAAACACAACTGTACACAACAATAATGGTGATGATTTGTGAGGTTAAGTTATACCTTGCAAACTAACAGATTCAATTGAGCAATATATATTCAATCCTAAACATCCAGCTGTTTAATCCTATCCAAACTAAGTACATACATATATTAACTTAATATGCAATAAAAGAATATAGATTGCTACTACGAGGACACAACATGTTAGTTAAAATATGCATTCATGTAACAAACCAAAAGTTTTTTATTAATTTTCTTGTCGTTAAATATTTTCTATTTGATAACATTAAATTGAAATTCAGGGCTACAAAAAATAGTTATGTTTCTTATAATAAGGTCAGCCAATTATATGACTAAAACATTTAACAACAGAAGAGGTTGAAGTGTAAAAGATACTAGTCAGAGTTATCTCCTCTGAGAGTGGTGAATTTATTCATTATACTGCTTGACCCTGTGGTGAATAAAGTGGAGATGTCATTTACAGGGTTGAAAGTAGGTGCTTTTAAGAGGGCCGGGCATGCTGATAAGCACACTTTTTCACTCAGTGAAGAAGGCACGGTAAACCACCTCACTCTTCGTTTTACTAAGTAAAGCCTCTACATCTTCAAACCAGCCTTTTGGCTGATGACCTAAACAACAATATTAAGGAGTTATTTTGATTTTAAATTTTGTCTTTGAACCTACGGTACAATTTTAGATGTGTCGTTGAAGTAAGGGAACATGTAAGTCAGCGTGTAGTATTTTATGGGTACGGAACTCAGGTAATTAATATTCAGTCTCAATAATTTACTTTGGAAACTTTGTATTCGTGAAATTACAATAAAATAAATTAAAATATATTTTTAAATGTTATACCTTATTTTTGTTTGGTTTTACGTCTGACTGTTTTGCAATTTCTGTTAATGAAGATGGTGAGAAATTATGATGGTATATGAAAATGAGTGATGAAAAAATGCCAGACCTGACCGGGGATCAAACTCCGGACCCCGGCGTAGAAGTCAGTTGTTCTAACTACTACGCCAACGGGCCGTTTATATAAATCATTTTCGTAAAGGTTGAATTATGTTTACTAAATAAGTGGAATTTTTCTTTAGCTTTTATATAAATTTAATAAATATAAATTAAAATAAAACTAAACAAAAATTCTACTTTTTTAATTAACATAATTTAACCGCCCATTTAACGGCCCATAACAGACAGTGGAGTGTCAAATTATTTACACTCAATCTGTTCGTTGCAGGGCTAAAATAAATATTTCTGTTTCTTATCACATGGTCAGCCAATTAAATGACTGAATCATTTAAGAACAGAAGAGGTAGAGGTGTAAAAGACACTAGTCAGAGTTATCTCCTCTGAAAGTAATGGATTTCATTATACAGCCAGACCCTGTGGTGAATGAAGTGAAAGTGTCATTTGCAGAGTGGAAAATATATGCTTTTCAGAGGGCCTGGCATGCTGATAAGTGTACTTTTCCACTCAGTGAGGAAGGCAAAGGTAAACCACCTCACTTCTCGATTTACTTAGTAAAACCTCTACGGGTTCAAACCAGCCTTTCGGCTGATGACCTAAACAACAACAATTTAACCTTTACAAAAAATGATTTTGTATCTTCAATAAATTGAAGGTACAAAACAGTTTCAAGATAAATAAATTAACGGTAACAGTAAAATGATTGTAAATATATTCGGTAGAAGTACAGTCATTTTTATGAAAGTACAAAATTCCTGTTTCAATAACTTACGCTTTTGATGATGAACTTAAACGCTTATATAATTGACCTACTTAGTAATTCCATAAACTTTTAAATGGTCCAACGTAATATTTAATGATAAACATAAATTATGCCTAAAATAATAGAAAACGGGAACGCCTATCACAAAACATT
This sequence comes from Catonia carolina, assembly GCA_035578175.1. Classification (NCBI taxonomy): domain Eukaryota; kingdom Metazoa; phylum Arthropoda; class Insecta; order Hemiptera; family Achilidae; genus Catonia; species Catonia carolina. The sequence goes on along the minus strand of JAQMRL010000008.1, from coordinate 21,244,036 downwards.
TAGGGAAAATTATTGGAACTTGTGATAAATGGCCGTAGTTATACGGCAATAAAATTGGAGAGAAGACAAAACCGGAAATCAGGTTATGGTTTATTTATAATTTTAAAATTATCTAAAAATTAATTTTAATTATTTATGTAAATTATACGATTGGATAATATAATCTGAATAACTTTGTAAAAGTTTTAAATTATTAATATCGCCTCGTAATAAATCTTAAGTTTTAGAAAAAAAATTCGGTATCAAAATTTACAACGGAACTTTTAAACCATACAGATAACATTATAAACTTGTTGCTAAATATGTTAATTTATACGAAAATGACTAACTATGGAGTTTACGAAATATAATTTATCATTTACTTTGACAACATCTAAACAAAACTAGAATTTAACAAAATATATTCAAAATAAAGTTATCATTAGCATTCACGCAAACTAATAAATCGCTCATGCATAATAAAAGTAAAATACAGTAATGGTATTTAACATTTTAACTTTTACGATCGTTGAAAACAAATAGGTCAAAATTATTCTTACTATTATATGCAAATTTGTTTGACCTCTGTCCAAACATTTAGCCAGGATATGAAGTTTAAAGCAGTTCGTAAATAATTTATACTATTCGCAACATTAAACAAACCATACTAATATGTAGTTGCTAAAAAAGTTTTTCTAAATTTTCACTCTTAACCCCACCGTAAATATCAGATGAACAGAATTAAATTGAGGATAGAAGGGAGAATTTAAATTTAAATTAATGAAAATCCGGAAGAATTTATACCTACTAAATTGAAAATGAAATTGTTAGATAAAATAAAAATGTTCAAATTTAAAAACTTCAATTTGATTAAATTACCTGTTCAGTGGCAACCAGATAGTAGCTGTAGAAAGTACAGCATACTAGAAACTAGTAACGTTTCCAAACATTCACACCAAGCTAGTTTACTAGTGTAGTCAATCACGTGACTTCTTCCTTACAAGCACTAGTAAAATTAAACATGTTCAAAGTAAATATTTGTGCTTTGACTAAACTAGCAAGTTGTTAATTCCCACGACGCTAGTACTAGCTGCTAGTCTAGCAGCTCACTAACAGCTAGTGAACTAGCGTTGTGGCAATAGGTCTTTAGGTAGTACACGTCTCTTAAAACGTGTTAAAGATATAATCTGAAATTGTTTTGTCTTTATTTAGCGACAACTACAACTGTATTGTGACAATATCGAAAAGAAAAGAATATTCAAGAATTTTAGAGAAAGACCGAGAATTTAAAAATGTTAGCGGAAATAATAAGAGTAATAAATAGAGTTTCCAAGAAATAGTATGGGTACTATAAACGGTTTTTATAGTACAGGTAAGCTTGGCTATTGTAGTATAGGTATTATGAAAGAGCGAGTACCTACTTGGATAATTGGCCTTTTTGTAACACCTTCTATTCAATCCTAATTTGTTTACAGTCGTTAAGATTTATCCAGAAGTCCTCAGAAGGGTTTTGAATTTTTATTGTTACGTCGAAATTCTCTGTCTTTCTTGAAATTTCCATTAGCTCACCTATGTAAGAGCCAGTTTGTTTAAGATCGAGTTCAGTTCCGTTTTTGTCTGCTAACCATTGAGTGAATTGTATCAGTACATTGGAAAAGGTCAACGTTACTGTGTATTGTTTAACGTTTATACTGTATAATTTTTGTAAGTAATAATAAGTAAATTAATTAGGTTATTTATTGTATTAGTTAATTATAATTAGTTGTTATTTAATAAATAATTTAATTGTAATATACTCGTAGATTTTAGTCACTTATTTAATTGTAATTTTTAGTTGTAATAAATACTTTAGCGTGTCAATTATTTAATTTATCCAGATCTCGAAACGGATCTTAGAGATAATTGTGACAGTATTATACAACAGTATTTACGCAATTTTACTCTTCTATTTTCGTGTAAATTGAAAAAATCATTCAGTACGAAACCCTCGTCGCTGTTTCATATAAGTTAATATCGTTAAGCAGCTTTTTACCCGTTTGTGGATACTGTGGTAAGTATGGGTGTGACAATGTTTGTATCTCTATATTTGTGTGATTTATTAAATTTTAATGGAAACGAGTGTATAATTTGTTAATGGTAGAGTGTCTACGTTGAGATTTTGATGTACGATTGAGTTTCATAAGTAGGAAGGGCTACCTACATAAAAGTAATGGTTTTTGCCATAGGTTAAAGGTAAGCCTTTTTTAAAATTGCCACCACCCATGAGACGCTCATGAAAATAATTTTTTTTTACTGCAGTACTTGAATGTGTTGTACATTGTTTAGTCGAACGGTAAATTTAAAACGCATATTTATTTAAAATGTATCGTTGTTTGAATTTGTCCAGCCAATTATTACTGGCTTGAAAGTCGTCTTCCCGGTCATTTTCTTGTAGATAAACTTCGCTTTTGGGTGAGAATGACTCAACTGACTATAGATTGCCTTGCTCTTTCTTGCAAATATCATGAGTATAAATCTCGCTTGGTATTAGGTTTACCTGCTGCTTTCAACGTTTTTCTTTTCACTGGTTTGCACTCCATTTATTAGACGTTTCTCAAGAATTTTCTAAATGCTCAAAAATAATTTAAAACATGATACTAAGTGATCGTTCGGATTACTGGAGGTTTCAGTCTACCGGAGGTTTGGATTATCGCGACCATACTGAATTTTTTTACTATATTTTTTTATAATTCTATTAATTAATGTTTTAAACAAATTCTTATCTAAAAACGTTTAGACTTCATTACACAATATTTATCCTAAAAAGTAAAATAAATAAATTGCATGCAGAGAAGAAAAATCATAATAAAATTAGAACGAATAAAATTCACAGCTAAGCAAAGAGCAATCGAGGACGTTGTTAAAACAACTTAAAACTGCTAAAGTACAGCAGAATAAAGTATACTTAAACTTATTGAGCATTACAAAGAGAACATTCCGGTCTAACAAAAAGTATAGTAGATACTTTTCATTTTTGTTCTTAACCAAATGTGTGTACGCTGCAATCTGTTCAATTAATTTAAGAACAATAAGCAACCCTATGATCCAATGAAATGAAGATGATTTATGTATGACATGTAAATGAGGTGTAGTCTTGTACAGACTCAGGCCGATAACATTCCTAAGAAAGTAATCTTAATTGAACCCCAACTGCAAATGTACACCGGTAACCACTGTCTATTAATCGAATCCGTCTAAAAGTAAACTAACTTTATTAGGATTTGAACTACGAAACCTTCTTCCCCGTACATACGAGGTGTAGCTATTAAATAATGGGACAGACGTTGAAAAAATATTTTCATTTATTTTATACATAATCAGTTGTTGTCACCATCAATACACACTCCTTCTCTATCCCTACAACGCTCCATTGGAATTTATCATTGTTGGAAACAGAATGAACAGATGGAACAGATGGAAGTCATCTTCTGTCAGCTCCTTCAGGACACGTGGCGCTTTCTCTTTTACAGCTTCCACAGACTCAAATCTTACCACTTTTAATGCAGATTTCACCTTAGGGAACAGGTAGAAAATAATAACATGTGATGAAACGTGGATTTTTTACTTATGATCCGAAAACGAAGCGCCAATCCATGCACTGGAAGAGCCGAACTTCACCGAGAGCCAAAAAAGCTTGAATGAGCAACTCAAAATTTAAAGCAATGATTATTGTTTCTTTTATATCCATGGGATTGTGTACCTTCACTGGGTTCCTGAACGTCCAACAATTAATCAATATTACTACCTTGAGGTACTTTCTAAACTACGTCAAAGAGCAAGGAAAAAATTCCCCGAAATGTGGTAGGACAAATCATGGGTTCTGCACAAAGACAATGCGCCACCTCATTCTGCGTGATCTGTCAAGCGGTTCCTAGCCAAATACAGCATCTCTGTGTTAGAACATCCACCTTATTCACCAGATCTTGCACGATGTGACTTCTACCTGTTCTTTAAGGTGAAATCTGCATTAAAAGGGACAAGATTTGAGCATGTGGAAGATGTAAAAGAGAAAGCGGCACGTGTCCTGAAGGAGCTGACAGAAGATGACTTCCAGCACTGTTTCCAACAATGAAAAATTCGCAGGGAGCGTTGTAAAGATAGAGACGGAGTGTATATTGGAGGTGACAGTAAGTGATTATGTATAAAATAAATATAAATAATTTTACTACGTCAGTCTCGTTATTTAATAGCCACACCTCGTAAGCTGTGGAACAGCAGACTCGGCTTAATCACTAGACCAAACCAGTGGGTTTTGCAATTTAAAAAAAAAATACTAACTCTTGCTAATATAATGAACATTTTTCTCACAACTTAATTATGAAGTAATCTAAACTAGCCGACTCGTGGAAATTGATTTACACGATAACACTATTTTTATTCTTGACAACCAATTGTACATTTAAATTAACGAACATAACCTTATTTTACAATGTTTTGAACCAGTGTTATTTATAAAATAAGATATAGCCGCCTCCATAGCGTAGTGATTAGCGAGGTCCCGGGTTCGATTCCCGGCTAGAGTCTGGAAATTTTTAACAAGTCAAAACCCGCTGTTCCAGTAAATAATCCAACGTAGTCGCTAATAAACAAGCTTTTAATGTGACTAAATTTAAAATAAAACAAATAAGGCACGCACTAAATAAAAAACTTCCCGTTGTCGTAACGACCCTCTAAAACTAACTGATCTTTTTAACGTCTCCGCCGAAATAGTTTCACCATCAAACTGGAATTCAAATTATTTGTTATTTACTTCGAAAATCTCGTTACAGTTTTTACAAATCGAATTTATTGTAGAATTTCAAAAGTTCTTAATTACAAGCATGTATATTTTACATTCATTCGTAGAACTCTGTATTTAAGGTCAATAAGAAACTCCTTATATAGCAACATTGGACTAGATTTTGTGTTTTAAGTGTATAATATTTTTATAGCAGTCTTTCCGGTATTTAAAACAGTTTCGTGATAAGAAATAGTAAAATTATACTACAACTTTAAGAACAATCGTAAAAAAGGAATTCTACTTCAAACAATGTAAAGTTGTATAATGAAGGTATGTTTATAAAACATTTGGTTTAGGGAAATTATTTTGGCTATAAAATTTTTATTCATAATACCTGCCTGAATACCTTGTTATTGTTACTAGTTTGGCGTGTGATATGAAATTAGCAAGCTAAACAGAATGTTGTATGAAGGCTTATATTTGTTCTCGCTTATGTAATGAATAAAGACATGATTGATGCCGTTACTGTAGCCTGTACCATTCATCATAGACTTTATAATGTACCTATACATTATATATAAATATTACCCAATCTAGAACATACATAAAACCACTAGACTGACATTTGATTGGTTTTAGCGTACAAAAGAACTACAACCAACCGCCAATCCTGTACGGGATGATAAAATATTAAAACAGTGAATGAAGTAAACATTAATCTTTTCAAATTTTACTACCTGAAATATATTTATAGCATGTCAAATTAAAAGTAACTTTCAGGAACTAAATTGGCTCAGTTTGTAATATGACTGTTAAAGGCATAATTTTGGTTTCAATTCCTGGTTAGAATCTGACAGGACATAACCGTAAATAATTTGTTAAAATGTTTAAAACTCTTACATCTTTAAACTAAAGAAATTAATTATAGAAACAGCTTGGATTATTTCCCTAAATAATCAAACGTACGCAAACCTAACATATTCTATAACTTTTAAGATATCTTATTTGTGTTTAAAATATGATGGACAGCTATTTGTTTAATTAATCAAACTTAAATGCGGTTAAATTATTCTTCTTACATAATGTCACCGGATGGTGACATTAACAGGCTAGGAACCTGTACTTTTTGGTGGCCCTGAAAAGGGCCGTTAAAGTGGTGATAGTCTTGGCAGGAGGCATTGGTCGTAGTCGTCATGGCGGTCGAGGAGGTGGGCGACGGGACGTGTCATCGTCCTATCTTCTTTCCTCGCAGGAGTGCATCGATTACTGCTTTGTTAACATCCGGTGGGCGCAAGGCTCGGTCGGGGGCCCGCTGTGGGCATCGCTCGCGGCAGCGGACGATGGCTTACGGTGTCGGATCGGTGAGCAGAAGCATTATCTCTCTTGCGGGATCTTCGATGAGTCTTCGTCAGAGTCCGGTAGCCGTGTGCCGATGGTGGATGTCTCGTCTGCTGTTAAGTGGATTGGAATCGAATATTCGGGCTCATGGAGCGCTCTTCGTATAGTCTCCAGTGCGCAGCGGTAGGGGCGGTTACAAGCCCTCTGAAGTGCCGACACAGGCCTACCACCCCTTTTGGAACTGTTGGCGGCTTCCCTCTGTCGCTAAGTCAGAAGCTTTGATAGCCGGGATCACAGTACCTGAACAAAGGGGGCGACGGTTAACATTATATTTTCTAATGTGTTCCACGAGTTAAAATTATTTATTTACTAACCAAACACGTTGAACATTTTTTATATAAACGAAATATTTAAGTTTGAAGCATGGTCAGAGATTAAACATTTAAGGATCATCTTGCTTGATAACATAAGTAATGTGTCAAAAACATGATAAGGAGAGAAGATATTGCAAATTAAAAAAGTGTGAATTAATTTATCTGTATGTATAGCAATCTTAACAAATAGTGCTTCAATTTGGCAGCAAACAATGCAATTGCTAGTAAACTGACTGCGGTCGAAATTAAATTTTTCAGGGAACAATACAAAAAACCAGGGCTAATTGAGTCATAAGTTCATAAAGAATGCGGAGAATGAGACGAAAAAAAAGGTGAAGGAGAAGCAGAAGCAGAAGAAGAAAAAGATGAACGAGGAGGAGGAGAAGAAAAAAGGGTATAAGATAAGGAAAAGAAGGTAAAAGTAAAGGAAAATAGTAAAGGAAAGGAGGAGGGAAGAGAAAAAGAACAAAAAAGAGGAAAAGAAGGCATCTTTCGTCTTCTTTCCTTCTCCATTTTTTAGCAAAAGTTAAAGAACTAGGAAAAAGGTGAAGAAGGAGGGGAGGAGATAATTAAATACGAAAATTGAAGAATACGGAGGAGAAAAAGAGGATAAAGATAATACAGTTAAATACAGTAAAAATACAGTTAGATTAAAATAGGACAAGCATGCAAAATCAATTCATGAGAGAATTTTTTTCTGCTTTAATTTTTTTAATTTCCCTTCTTTTGTAAAGAATTTACCTTTTGTTCATTTTGTAAAGTATTGTTTTAGTCCCAGCTGCGTGTAGTTGTAAGGAATGCAGTGCGTTGTTATAGTAGTGGGAGAATGAATGAGTTAGTAGTGTTTCATAGCTGATGCATTTGTAGTGTAAGAGTGTACTACTAACTAGACTAAAAAAATATTCTTATCATCCGGCGCATTAATTTCACTATCACCTACCGGGTTATTAACTTGGTCGGATTCATAATATTTAACTTACCAATTCATATCAAAATATGTGAATAAATAAATGTAATAAATACAAACAAATATGTTAAATACGGAAAGTTTGAAAAGGAGTGTTTTGCAGAGTAATACAACAATCGTTCTCCCAGCATGCGTCACTCATTCGATATACCTCACCCGTACCTTCACCGCGCAACTACACGGAGCTTGGAACCACACAATAATCATAGTTCAAACTTATTGTTTAACAATAAAAGTAAATGTTTAAAATAAATCAGCTGTTTCATTATAAAATAAAAAAAATCCTTTGCCGGTGAAATACTGCAGGGAAATATTACATTAAAAATTTCTTATTGCTAGATCATCGTGTAGGTTTACTCTCATCATGGTTAGCCCGTTGGCGTAGTGGTTAGCGTAAATTCTTCTAGGCCGGGGTCCCGGGTTCAATTTTCGGTCAGGTCTGGCATTTTCTCATCATTCATTTTCATTTATCATCATTCTCCACCGTTTGCATTAGGAGAAATTTAAAAAAATAGTCAAAAGTAAAACCAAAAAAAACTCTCATCCTATTTTAAATCAGCTGTAGAAGAACGAAAAAGAAGGTGAGAGAGAAGAAGAAGAAGGAAGATGAAGAGAATATTAAAAGTGAAAAAGAGATGGAGATGATGAAGAAAAAGAAGGTAAAGGAGAAGAAGGAGAAGTTAAAAGTGAAACAGGAGGAGATAAAAAAGGAAAAAGTAAAGAAGATGAAGGAAAAGGAAAAGGTGAGGGAAAGAATAAAAACATTAAAAAGAAGAAGTAGAAAAAGATGGTAAAGAAGAAGGAGAAAGGAAATTAGGACGGTAATGAGAAGGAAAAGAAAGAGGATTAGGTAATAGGAGGAAGAAGATAAGACGGTGAAGGAGGAAAAGAACCTTCTCAATAATCTTCATGAAATAGTCCTACTTTATTTTATTCGCCGTCTTATTTTGGTTTTGAATCCATATAAACATTTGTAATAAGTGAGAAAAGTTTTGACATTTCATCTTAATTAGTCCAGTTTTTGGAACATAACGATTAACCTTCTGTATCCCAATTTTAACTTCAAGAAGTAAGGAACGTGAAGATTATAAAATCCGGGAATAAAAAAAATTGTGCACCGTCACAACCATTTCTGAATTTATGTTAAAGATAAAAGTAAGAGAGTTATAAAATTAAATTGTGTTAACATATGAATTTAAAAAGAGTTTTTAATACTACTTATTTAATGTGACTTAAATTTTCCTCCATCTTATAGCGGAACAAAGTTGCATTGTGATTAAACGAGCACCCTCTACAATAATTCAACATTATGTTTATATGAGTAACGGTTACAATTACAGGAACGGTTTGAAGTAGGAAAGCTATCCGTTTTTCTCATTAAGAGATCATACTGTAGACAAAATGAAACAAAGCCATTCTGTAACTTCATCATTGCACTTAAATTACTTACTCTGTAAAGTCTGTTTATTATTCTAGATATGTAGAAAGTAAATTGATTAAAGTTAAGATGCAAAGTTGAGAAAACATTTTAGTATTATTTAACATTTTCAAGTAGAAATAAACTTTAAAGCTAAATATATAAATTTAATAATAAAAAAAATGTTAAACTTTTTACCAGGGTACTTGAAGTCAACGTAATATCATAGTAAAAAACTTAAGTAATTTTCGTTTATGTTTTACTTTAATGTAATACGATCAACGATTATGAAAAGAAAGAAGTCTGGATTAAACTGGTGTAAAGATTAAAATTAAAAATTACATAATAATATTATGAAAAACAGTTAAGGATCCCACACACCGGCGCGAATTATTCGCAGCTGTAGCGGCAGCGAGAATTTCGCGTTGGCTGCGGTAGCAATTTTCGCGTCACCGCTCAGACCGGCGCGTAAATCGCAACAATAGCGGTTATTTATTTATCAACATTCATAGTTTTTGGCCGCCGGGCCAGCCCAGTCAGTCAGCTGGTAGAGAGTCGCTATTATTTGTTAAGTAACACCGGTTGGGCAAGCGACTTTGTATGGTGACCAGCCGACAGCCATCCCTGTTTAAACTCATGCTTAATGCACTTCAAAAAATACAGTGATATCAAATTGGGTAGTTGTGAATAATGTATAAAGTTCCCGATAACAAATAAAAGCTACAAAAAATTCATAGTTTTTGCAATATGTTTTGTGAAAAAGAATAGCTACTTGTGTTATGTGCATTAGTAGCAGAAGAAGCAAATAACTGGTTACTAATAAAGTTTAATTTATCTAATTAAGTAATAAAATTTTGGAAAGTCTGTAACCTTTGTACAAGGTACATTGTGTTGTTGACAATTTAAAATACACAATGAAATGTATTGCAGCAGTATTGTATGGTATTAACAAAACAGCACAAAAAAATCTGGTGTGAACGCTCACACAACTTTATCGCGCCAATGCAAATAATGACCAATATAACCTAACATTAGTAATAAAACATTAGAAATAAACGAAAAACTAACCTCCATAAACATAAGCTAATTTTAATCATGAGGGAAAGACGCAAAATGAAAATCAACCGCAGTTTGACTTAAAAATACGGAAAAATCACTCTTTCACGCTAAACTAGGCTCTGTAGAGAAAATGCTTTGAATAAAAGTTGTAGATCTTTTAATTTTCTATAAATTTTTATAGACACTTTTGTTGTAAAATGCGAAATCTAAGGCTGAAATCTTAAAAAGTCAATTTATTTTACACATTTTCGTGGAACAGAAAATCACTAATTACCGTTAAACTAAGGGTTATACATAGAAATTTTTGAAAAAATTGTAGATTTTTTAATCGTCTACAACTTTTATGATATACATTTTTGCCCTAAAATGCATATTAAAGCCGCAATCATGAAAAAACAATTTTTTTACGAGAAAACAGCCTTCCCAAGAATTTTAGCAAACATGGGGCCTACCTATCTTGTAGAGCATAAAAAATTTAGTAAACCAGGCGATTTTTAAAAAATCGTAGGAGCCGTTTTTAAGAAAATCGCAAAAAATTGAAAAATTACACGAATAAACTACTACTTCCGGTTGATCGATTTTGATGAAAATCTTCGTGTCGGGTCCGTTAGTGGTGTCTAACTTAAGTTTCAAGTTTCAAGTTCGTACGATGTTCCGTTTTTGAGATATTTTGTTCACACACACACACGCGCGCTCGCACGGACACACACACACACACACACACACACAAACAAACAAATCGCTAAAAACATGTTTTTTTGGGTTCAGGGGGTCTTAAAACGTATATATCCGGTGAAAACTCGATTTCGAAAAATCGACATGAAAACAATAGGCCTTCCTATATTCATGTAGGCAAGGGAAAGTAAAAACCATCAAATTGGACTTAAGACTGTAGAACACTCTTAGTAATTTATTTTATTTAACTAAATAATTTTCCCTTGCTCTGTATGAATATATCGGGAAGAACGTATTGATTTTATGTCGATTTTTCGAAATCGAGTTTTCACCGGATGTACACTTTTTCAGACCCCCTGAACCCAAAAAAATGTTTTTAGTGGTGGTCTGCGCGCGCGCGTGTGTGTGTGAACAAAATATCTCAAGAACGAAGTATCGTACAAAGTTGGAACTTAAAACTGAAGTTAGGTAAGACTGCGGGACCCGGCATGAACATTTTCATCAAAATCAGTCAACCGGAAGTAGTAGTTTATTCGTGAAATTTTTCACTATTTTGCGATTTTCTCAAAAACAGCTTCTAAATTTATTTTTTGAATTCGCCTCATTTAGGGCTTACTACATTTTTTATGCTCTACAAGGTAGGGTAAGTGCTATGCCTGCTGAAATTCTTGGGAAGGCTGTGCTCTCATAGAAAAAATGTTTTTTCTAAGATTGCGGCTTTATTTGCATTTTAGAGCAAAAATGTATATAATCAAAGTTGTAAGACATTCAAAAAACTACAACTTTTATTTCAAACATTTGTTTTGTACATTGCTTACTTTAGCAGCAAATTAGTGATTTTATGTTTTTTTCCATGAATATCTGTAAAAAATGAATTTTTTAAAAATTGCGTCCTTGGTATGCATTTTATGAGACAAGTGTATAGGTCACTTATCAAAATTATAAGAAATTAAAAACCTACAACTTTAATTTGTAATATTTTTCTCTAGTACAGAGCCTAGTTTAGAGGTAATAGGCCTAACTGATTTTTCGTATTTTTAACTTCTACAGAGGTCAATTTTAATTTTGCGTCATTTGCTCATGATTAAAATTAGGTAATGTTTTCCATTCTATAATGTTTAATCACGATTAAACATAGGTTCTAATTTTCATAATTTATATTGGCAAGATAAAGTCATGTGAGTGTTCACACCAGATTTTCAATGTATTACTTTGTTTTTGTACCTATCAATAATAAATGTAATCCTTAAACATTAAATAAATTATTAAATATACAGTTAATAATTTCGTCAGTTTTGTTACTGAACCGTTCAATCCTATACAAAATAAATATCTAATTCTGAGCGGTAACAATATCTACAATATCTGCGGTGTGGTGAAAGGTAAATAAGATTCGAACTTGAAAACCTCATTTTCTCCAAACTGAATGAGATAGACATTACCCCTTTACCCCTGTATATTTCTAATTCTGTCTCTGGCATTTTGGTACTTCGCGAATTCGCTGTTGTTGCGAAAAAAACGCTGTCGACTGCGATTTGAATATTCGCTGTGACAGCGAATAAAAACACAGCACATTCACGCAAAATCTTCCTCCAGGCGCGCTGGTGTAGCTGGCTCGTATGCCGCCATTACAATAAACAACGGCTGTTTATTGTTGTTGTAACAGCTGTTGCTTACAGAAACGGGTATTTCGCTGCTTCAGCGAATATTTTGCACTAAAATCGCAGCGAATAAAACGCTGCACATTCGCGCGAAATCCGCCCTGGTGTGGGCTGGCTCGTAAGTCGCCATTACTATAAAAACCAGCTGTCGCGTAAACAACGAATATTTCGCTACTGCTGCGAATATTTCGCGCCGGTGTGTGGGAGCCTTTATGCAAGTTTTTAATATTTATAATTTATTTTCTAGTAGATTCATCCATGAAATAATAAAAAAGTATTAACGAAATATAAAATTGATTTAGTAATTCAATTTTACTGCATAGGTATTGATTTTTATTAGAAATGTTCAGGCTTTTCATTTTATTTTTTCCAAAATTTGATTTCAACCAAAGTGTTATAAACAAAAGTATTCTTCTTTAAAATCTGTTAACCAAAAAATGAGGAAGGAAGCCATTATTGTCTCGTGTTGTCTTGTACAACTAGAGTAATTTATAATGTTAAAGACAACAAGTCACATACTCAATAGATACAAAATTACGTGTAAAACTTAAGGGAAGACTGTACTTTGTATCCCGCCAATGTTAAATTTGCTATTTTTAGGTACATTTTTCACAAGATTGGTAAACTATAGGGAAATGAAACTTTACTTACTTGTAGTTGTCTGGTTGCTCGAGCTACTGATATTTTCGCAACTTAATCCGTTAAACCATATAGTTACAAACAGAATAAGGCATAACATAAAATGTTTACTAATTTTTTACGGTATTTTACATATTAATAATTTTTGTAGCTTTTGAGGAAGTCATAAAAGTGCCGGAATATGTAAATGTAAGAGATAAATAACTGGTAAAAATTTCAGCCTGGTATGTTTAATGGTTTTCGAGAAAAATGTACCTAAATGTTAAAAATTTAAAGTTACGGGAACGGGCAAAAACACTAAAAGCACAAATCAAAAACAAAATGTACACAAACAAGTAACTTTCCTTTCAACATTTGATTAGAAAGCTGAACCAACAGCTGAGGGTATTAAAAACAGTAATGCAGATATTTAAAAAAACTAAAATTCCCTTTGCTCTTAAACGATCGGTATAAAATTATGAAAAATATTCGTTCTTGGTGACACAATAATGTTTTGGGTTAACGTCCTAAAAACTTAATTTTTTCATTAAAATAATTTTTTCACGTAATTTAATGTTTTTGTGGTAGATCTAGGTCTGACCTATTGAAAAACAAAAAGAACTGAAATTATTCGAAATTTTCAGTTAAAACCATCCTACAGTCTCGCCTTAAACCACAACCAAAACCGCCATGAATTCAATAATGATACACATTCCATCCAGTATCAGATAAATCCAGAGTTCACCAAATTTACCTTCTGGCCAAAAAACTTAACGTATTCTAAAATGGTCATAAATTATATAAAATGTTATAATGACTCATTTGAAACCGAATACAGATAGGATTCAAAGTAATGGACAAACAAATAACTAAACAAAATAATTAAAATGGCACTATAAAAATGTTACAAATTTAACAAAAGTATAATCAATTCATAATTAATTAATTCATGAATTCTTGAGTTTTGATTTTAGTTCAAGCATTTTAAACCTTGATTTACACGAAATTTCAAATAGCCATTTTTATATATTATCAATGCAATACCTTTATATGATAGATTCGAGTAATATTAATGTTTCCTGGAATAGGGTTATGATGCTCTTATTCGGCTCACATGTAAAAGGAAACGCTTCGATGAGTTTGTTACATATTAACATTATCAGGAATTAATTTAGTAACCCAGTGAAATCGAGGAGTACATAATTGCCGTAACATTTTTGGCCGAGTTTGGGTGAGGCCGTCGTCAGCCTCATAGATCAAAGATTATGGGTTAACTGGAATCCTACAAGAAAGTGTTTCTAATATTATAACAAAGATTATATGATAAACAAAATTAAATTTGAAAGTAACAATTCTGAACATAAATCTTCTTCAATATAACATTAAATCAAATTTTTAAACATCATTTAATTAATTTTTTCAACGTGAATTACAATACTTATTTAGTTAACCTTTCTTGAATTTCTCTACGTTAGACATACGGTCATGATGATCCTCCTTTTCATGTCGTCGGCGAATGTTGTTACTGCATTATCTTTTTTTTTTAAATTAGAAGTGCCTACGGCGTATAAATTAGGAGATAAAATGCTTCTTAGTGAAACATCAGCTTGGATTAATTTTAAAGAAAGTTTTTCGGATTTACTTAAATTTAAAATGTTTTTCCATTTTTAAGGATTGACATCAGCATATTTACTTAATATGTATCTACTTTAAAATACAGCTGCTTCTGTCTACTGTTAATCAATAAAATTTTTATGTTATATACAAGAAAAGCTGAATGATAAATTGGTAACATGGAATCGACAAAATAATATAAATGTTTTAAATAAAGTTATTAAGATAACCTAAGACCGACGATAAGAACAGAAGACGTGTTTCATTAATTCGACCAAAAATTTTAATTTTTTTTAGGAATTAATTTACAAACACAAAAATTATAATGAATTCTTTGTAGGAATATAAAAATTTTCTATTTTAGTGTTTATAAAAAGCATGAAATAAAAATTTAATTGATTTAAAAAGTAAAAAAATAATATGTATTGGTACTTTAAGTTTGACGTCGTGATGACGAGGGCCACTAAGTAAAAAAACAGAACTTAGTTGTATTACTTAGAAGTACCCCGACGCAACAGCAAAACTTATGGCCCAAAAGGCTTGCAAATAAATTTAAAATGCGTCACTAAAAAGTAGTTTTGAAATGAAATGATTAACCAAAATGGAATTGAAAATAAACTGAAATTTAAGGAACGTTAAGAAATTTAAAAATTGACAAAATGATTACGTTACAAAAATTATTAATTCCAATTGAATATTATTGATGACACTGTTATAACTCTATACATATTCTAAATTAATTAATGAAATATAATTATTTGTTGTAATATTGAATTGAATTATTATTCTCTAATCTACCTATGAGCTCAATTATTAAATAGTTACGATTTTATAAATTCCTTGAAGTCTTCTCTGCTGTATGTGTGTCCTTCCATTGACCGGGATCAAATGGGGGGCTTGGTCATTGTTGTAATTGGTTTTATAGTTGTTCATAATCTTATTCAAATCTTTTCTTCATATTTTTTAAAATATCAAAGTCATTTTA
The DNA here is from genome assembly GCA_035578175.1 of Catonia carolina. Classification (NCBI taxonomy): domain Eukaryota; kingdom Metazoa; phylum Arthropoda; class Insecta; order Hemiptera; family Achilidae; genus Catonia; species Catonia carolina. Next base: position 21,228,590 of record JAQMRL010000008.1, on the reverse strand, counting down.
ATTAGTTCCACATTTAATTGGATTCTTGTTGTTTTACTAATCTTCTTTACTTATTTTCTTATTTTCAAAATTTATTAAATTAAGTTATACTTTCTTTTGTTTTCCTTGGTTAAATTAAACATATTTGGTTTCTGGAATTAGTTTCTTTTAATATTTAATTTTCTTCTCGTAAATCTTCTTAATATATTTTGTTACTGTTTATTCTATTTACTTTTAAAATTTAAATTATTTAATTTAAATTATTTTTAAAATTACTTCTTAAATTAACAACAATTGGTTACTTAAATTGAATCATCTATCAACGATGTAATAGAACATAGACTGCTATTCTACAGGCTACATTATTATTTTTACTTAGCAAAGGTTTTTTCTTTAATTTTTATTTCATGCTTTTTAAAATAAAATAAATATCGACGATCGAGGTTTGAGGTTGTAGATTTTTTATAATCCTACAATTTTTTTTATTGAATCAGCTAAGATACTCTATCAAGGCACCTTAAAAAAACTAAATCAAAATCGGTTCATCCATTCGGGAGCTACGGTACCACAGACAGACATACGGTTACATACGTAAAACTTAAGTGTGACACCCATTTTTCTCGTCGGGTTAATAAAATTATTACGCTACAATAATTATTTTTGTTTTTCTCATGGTTGAGTTGAAAATAATAACAAATATAAAACCGTATAATTTCAGTAAATCATAGTCCATAAAAGAGTATTATCATTATATCTTACATATATAAATATTCATTTAGTTGAAAACAAAAGAAGCGAGTGATGAATTAAAAATAAATTAACAGGATTTAGTTTTAATAGAACTTTATTTTAATGAAGAGATTTTCCAGTAATTAAACAAGCGATACATATATATATATATATATCACTTATTAAATCTTACGTTGAAGATATGCTATAACAATTACTAAGTAAATTAAGTTTTATGTACAGTATAAGAAACCACAGTATTAAAGTTTCATCAAAACAATAAATGAGTTTATAATGAATATTAATTTATTTACGGAGGAAACAAGCTATTACAAAGTCAATTCTATTACCTGTCAATACATTAAATTGCCAGTAAACTTTATTCATTAATAATAGACTACTATTGGATTCCTTGTCGATGTAGTTCTGACTAAATTTTCATAAATTTAGTAAAGTAGTCGTAATTGTATTTTCAGCAATAGTAATTTAATAAATGAATAAATAATTTATGTTTAGATTATCACCCGAAAGGCTGGTTTGAACCTCTAGAGGCTTTAATAAGTTACATGTGGAGTGAGGTGGTTTACACATTGCGTTCCTCACTGAATGAAAAAGTTACCTATGCTTATCACCTGCCCAGGGCCTCCGAAAAGCATCTACTTTCCACTGTGCAAATGACACCTTTACTTTATTCACCTCAGTGTCTAGCTGTATAATTAAATTCATTACTCTCATAATGAAGTAACTCTGAATAATTTACTTTACACCTCTACCTCTTCTCTTCATAAATGGTTCAGTCATATATAATTGGCTGACTATGTGACAAGAAACCGAATATTTTTGTTTAGCCCTGGAGCTAGCAGACCAAGTGCAAATAATATAACACTCCACCATATACCATCTATTTTAACTCACCCTATACCATCTGCATTAGCCTTGACGTTCATAACAGTCGGACGTAAAACCAAACAACACCTTATGTGAAATAGTGCAAATAAATTAAGAACTGCTAAGAATTAAAACGATTACTATAAATGTTTTCATGTTCAGTTGACACAATGGATCTAATGGGAATCATTACTGCTATTAGCGCAACTAAAAACATCAATTAAAGGTATCTGGATGCGTATATAAATACATTCTTTAAACCTCTATAGAACACGTATTTTTTAAGGTAGAACTACAATTCAAGTTTTGCTTAACAGAAAAAAATGTATAAAAAAAATGTAGAATGTTTAATAAATTGTAAAAAATAAAAAAAAACTGTAAAAACATTTTCTTCTATAAGGGGCCCTCCCTAATAAAAGAAAATGTTTTTACAGTTTTAAATATCTTATAAAAAATATCTTATTAAATATAAATTAAATATCTTATTAAATATAAATATATTATTTATTTTACTGCAAATAATATTTAATTTATATACTATATTTATATTTTATTTTATTTACTTAACCTACTAATGCCTTCTCCACATTCCCTTGCCAAACTTTCTCAACTCTGCGTGACAAATGTAAACAAATGACTCAATCGGTTATTAAAATCTTAAAATTTATTCCCAGTACAGATATATCGAAAAAATATTTCACATTTGGAATCCGCATATGAAGTTGAGTATAAACTTATAGTGTTAATTCTTAATTAATAGTCATATAGAATACTCTACATTATAGAGTTTTGTCATCGATGGGGCGCGGAGGAGGGCAATGTTATTGGTTATGATGACATTTATTGACATCAAAGCCGATGTTTGTGTATGTGCTAGTAGCAGTCAGAGCCCCATTAGAAATACACTGTCCTATACTGCTCAGTTTTGTCAACTGAACGTAAAAACGACCATAGTCACAAGTTTCAAAGTCGACAAAGCAACATATTTATAGATTGTTAGTGAAAAGGATCATCTTGGATGGAGCGGAGGTGTGAGTATTGGGTGAGAGGATGAAGAGGAGGTTGCGTGCAGCGAAGTTGATCTACTGGGACGGTGATGTAAGCTTATTTTATTGGATAGTGTGAGAAATCAAATTTTTAGAGAGTTGGTAACAGTCGGGATGCCAATGAAACCCCAAAAATCGGCAAGACAGTTATTGTGGTGGGGGTATATGCGTCGAATGGCACAAGATAGATTTCCGAGGAGAGTTTAGGAGTGGCAGCTCTCGAATCGAAGACGTACACACATTTATGTGCTCGGTGAACATGGAATCGGGAGATAAACAAAATAAAAGCCACAAGTACAAGTTAAAAAACGATTAAAAGTAACTTTTTTAACAGGTATGTTTTTAGTACAGGTTAGCCTACATTAAATTGTAAGAATTTGACAAAACACTAGGCCTACACTGTCGGAATATTATATAACTTGCATTTCTATTGGCAGAAATGAATTATTGTGTAAAAAAACTAAAAGCAGACCATTATAATTTATGACGTTATTAATTTTAAATTTCCTTTTCTTTTTTACTTCTAAAGGTGAGTTTTAAAATGTCTTGAACCACGCCCGTTTCCAGGAAATACTTGGAAAATGACCTCATTACAATGAATCCTTTGTGTTTCAAATAATTTTATTTCACTGTATATTTTTAGTATTGTTTTTAGTTTGCAACCTAGTTGTGACAATGTTAAGTTTTAAATGCATTAGTTAAAATTAATACAATATAAACGAAAACTTTAGCTCGCACTATTTTCATCCCACTATTTCAGTTTCATCGTCATCAAAAAAATTTAAAAAATATTACCTTAAAGGTAAATATTGCAAACTGAATTATTGTTTTAAAGAATACAATAACGTAACTGTTTCTTATCACGTAGTTAGCCAACTATAGAACTGAACTATTTATGAACAGAAGAGGTAGAGGTGTAAAAGACATTAGTCCCACTTATCTCCTCTTAGAGTAATGAATTTCACTATACAGCCAGACACTGTGGTGAATGAATTGAAAGTGTCATTCGCAGGGTAAAAAGTAGGTGCTTTTCAGAGGGCGTAGCATGATGATAAGCATACTCTTTTAACTTAGTAAGGAAGGCAAATGTTAACCACTACACTTCTCGTTTTACTCAGTAAAACCTCTAGAGGTTCAAACCACCCTTTTGGCTGTTGACCTAAACAACAACAACAATAACGTAACCAAGGGAATGTTAGTTTACTATATTTTAAAAATAAAACTTTTAAAAACTGAGACTGTAGCAGCACGTCTCAATAAACATTAACTGTGTCTAATTTTCAAACAGAACTTTTTATAAAAAACAAATTACACTGTCTTCTTTCTAAAAATGAAGATATGAATGGTAGATGGTATGGAAATAAAAAAAAATTAGATTATGTGACTTAGAAAGGTGTTTAATACGCATTTAGTTACCAAGTACATAATATAAAGTTCTGCAGTTTAACAACTAGTAGTGCATAAATGGGTTACGTAATTACTTCTTAATTTTATGTTTTGTAGCAGATGTTAAGATTTTACCAGACTGCACTACAATCTGATAGACGTAATCATTCTAAAAAATATTACAATACTAATTGCGTCAAAGAACGATATATTCATTACAATATAAATGTCGTAAAAAAAATTTCTTTTAAAATATTTCAAATTCTTTACGTGAAAGTCACTCACTCCTGCAAGCGCCTCCTAGTCCGTACGTCTTTTTTTTCCAGTAATTGTCCAGTACGTGTTCGTGTCACAATAGTGTAGAAATCCAGTTGTCGAAGTAATTTTGAATGAACATAATATAAAAGAACAGTGTATTTTTATTTCATTTTCTAAAACCATCTGATTCCTTAATTTTCTTATCCTTTATGTAAGTACGTTACAATCTGTTCAATTCAGAATAATAAGCAACCCGATAACCCAATGAAATGAGGATGGTATAACGTGTAAATGAGGTGTAGTCTTGTACAGACCCAGGCCGACTCAGTTCTCAATTACACGGTTAATTGATCCCCAACTATAAAAATACCCTGGTAACCACTGTCTAGTATTAAAATTTGTATAAAAGTAACTAACTTTACTAGGATTTGAACCAGAAACCTTCGTCTCAGAAAATCAGCTATTTAACAGCTGACTCGCGGTGATGACTTTATCTTTAGACCAACCCGTTGGGTTTCTGCAAATAGTAATTAAATACATGATTATTATAAACAAAACCCCAAGGGTTATCGATTCCAAATCCTTTGTTACAAAGTAAAACTGTAGAGTAAATTTAATAGTTTTATAACCAGGTTTACTAACTGATACACAGTATCTATAACGATTACAAACTAATTTTAAAGGGAATCTTACGTTTCCCATTAAAATTACTGCACAAACCGTATAACAGTGTTAAATTTTACAAAACCAACAACTTACTCTAGAGTTTATAGAATTTGTAATAACTAGTGACGTAACATGTTGCATTTAAGACAGCTTGCAAAAGTTTTGACCAGTTGCAACCGTTATTTGTATCGTATATCTTATTGTCGATCTGATAGTTACTTTCTATAACTAATTACATTAACTAAATTAAGTTATAATACAATATCAGAATCCAGATAGAAGTTATAGTTAAGTAATCCATTAATCAATAAGAAATTTATAAATTAAGGAATATGATAATAATTAATTTTAACTCTAATTTTATCACATTTTCATGTTCTATATCCATTAGATCGGTGGTCTCCAGCCTGCGGTCCGCGAACGTGTTGTGACAACATCGAAAAGGAAAGAGGATTCTAGAGTTTTCTAGGGAGACCGAAAATTTATACAAAATGTTAACACAAATGAATAATAAGAGTAATAGAGTAACTGGGTAGTAATAGGATAATAAAGCAATAAATAGTGTTTTCAGAGAACAAGTTAAAACATATTATGTGTAATATAAATAGCCTTTATAGTAAAAGTAGGCCTGGCTTTTATTGTCACCAATGAGTCGGGTGGTTACCTGTTTAGATAAATTAGCCTTTTTATAACACCTTTTATTCAATCCTAATAATGTTTACAGTTATTAAGATTTATCCAGAAGCCGTCAGAAGGATTTTGTATTTTATATTTATATCGAAAATCTCTGTCTTTTCTCGAACTCTCCATTAGCCCAACTATTTAAGCGCCGCATTGTTTACGATCGGGGTTCAGTATTTGATTTATTTTCCACGAGTGTACATTGCGTAGTGGTTAACGGATACGTTTGGAATAGGCCAGCGTACTGTGAATTACTCTCTATTGTTTAAAATCTATTTACTCTGTACCATTTCTGTAAGTAGTATTAAGTTAAATTAGTTAAGTTATTTACTGTATATAATTTTATTATAGTAATTTCATTGTAATATACTTGTAGATTGTAGTCACTTATTTAATTGAAATTCTTAGTCGTAATAAATACTTGTAATTTTTAACTTAGCGTGTAAATTATTTAATTTACCCAGATCCCGAAACGAACCTTAGAGGTACGTGTCACAGAATTTTAAGCAGCCCGCGGGATAATTGTTAGGTAATAAAATATTTGGCAATTTGCAAATGTAATCCTAGTTAGAAATTTCAATTTTAAATACTAGTCTACTTTTCGCCCTTTCTGTTTTACAGGTACATCAAAATAAGAAGGGAACACAAGGCACTAGTGCAGCCTAAAAACACCATTGACCAATTAATTTTCATATTTTTTCCAGCCAACAACATTCCATACCCCCAAACTACCCGGAATGTTGCTAGCCCGCTAGGCCTTCTACAGTTTTCAATATGGCCCTTGAGTTTAAAAAGTTGGAGACCACTGCATTAGATAAAAGAGCTAGAACATACATATTTTGTGTAACTACAATCGTACAATACGGGACAAATCCTAAAGTAAAGGCAGTTTGGTCATTTAAAATTTTTATGTAAAATAATTGTTATTGACGGTTTAGTTATCTAAAAACCCACTAGCCTACACTATTCTACATACTCGCCATTTACTGATAAATATTTTTTTTGTAAAGCTGCACCAGCTTCTTTGACTCATCCGCATAGAGGTTTGCTGCCTAGGAATTGAACCATTCGACAACGTAATCTTGAGTTACTGGAACTTGTTTTCCCACATTGTTTCAGGCGAATGTAGAAAGTACTGCTTTCTTGGATGAAAAGGGCGTTTTTTTCGTTGATTTCACTGAAAGTCGAACAACAATTAGGCCTACAGCTCACGGTACTTGGAATAATCGTTTTGCATGAAAATGTACCTCCTAATATCCCCCTCCAAATTAAGGAGAAAATTCAAGGTTTTTATTGAAAATCTTATGTTCACCCACACTACAGAACTGATCTTATACATCTAGACGTTTCCTCTTCTTGAACTTAAAACAGTACTTGATGGACAACTGTTTGAAAAATTCAAGAGTGCCGTTGTTAACTGGTTCAATTCCCAGACGTCTATTTTCTGTAATGTTTTTATCCTCAATGTGAATATGTTGCAATCTGTTCAATTTAGAACTATAAGCAATCCCATAACCCAATGAGATGAGAATGATGTATATGACATGTAAATGAGGTGTAGTCTTCTACAGACTCAGGCCGGCCATTCCTGAGAGAGTATGGTTAATTGAATCCCAACCATTGAAGTACACCGGTAACCACTGCGTATGTTCTAAACACTAACTAATGGTGACAGTATTTCAGTCAACATTGTTGATCATAATAAATTAATATAATTTTGTAAAATTTATTGAGCACCCTGTAGAACATACTTTACGTATTTTTTTGTAAATAAAAAAAGAAAATAAGGTAAGAATTTATTTCCTGCATCTGAGAGCTTTAATCCTGGTTCTTAATCATCATTAAGGATCGTCTAATCTACTAAGCAGAATGAAAAAGAATTAAAAAATGGAAATAAAAAGAAAGGAGAAAGAAATCGAACGGCAGATGGAATATTAAAGTGAAAATTCTCTTTTTATTTTTCAACAGGAGATTCTGTTCAACCATTAAGAAAATGGTCGTTAAATAGAAGAAGGTTAGAAAGACAAAATTATACTTTTGTTGACAGTTAGAAAAGAAAAAAGAAGGACAGGAAAGGGAAACTCGGTTTTATAATAAGATTTAAAGTTCAAAACTAATTACACTTCTTAATTTCTTTAAATAGCCTGCAGTGAAATTTTCGTATAATGTTACAAAGATTTTTTAAGGACGCATTCAATTCTAATTCGTTAAAAGATTTAAACAGAAATAAACACTTTTTAAATAAATGTTTCCGCGAAATGAAAATGTTCAGATTATATTTTTCTTAGCTTTTAAGTGTTTTAAAAACAAATTCCAGATTTAATAGAAAACGAAAACCGTGATTTATAAAATGTAGTTTTATAATATACAAAATAAACTAAATAAAGAGGGTTTACATTTGTATATTAAATTATTTCATTAAACTCAAAATAGTATTTTAATTAAAAACATGTTTCGTATCTGGTGTAAAACATCACACGACTTTCTCTTGCCAATTTAAAAGAGGACTATTATTCTAATAATTTTAATGAGCAGTGTTGCCAATCTCCTCCTTTTACCCGTCCAACAAATTTTACTACATTGCCACAGCCCCATAAATTGTTTAAATTCCCTCTGTTTTTTTAAAAAAATATTACCATTAATTACGTAAGGCTGCCCATTCTCTCTGAACCTGAATCCAATTTAACTTAATCTGACACAATTCTCTGAATTTTTCTGATGTTGCATTAGTTCTGTGATTTTTTCTACGAGCGACTAGGTGTTCCACACATGTCGCCACCACAGAGCTTTTTAGCCCTCTCAACCTAGATTCTTAATTCTGAACAATGTTTGGTCCCAAATGGAGAAGAAAAATATTCGAAACAATACAATCTAAAAAGTAACGACATCACTTTTACACAAAAAATATACCGATGTTTATCGTTCCACCACACATAAAAAGTCAGCAATTAGTTAAACTATGCAATCTGAACCATTATTGCAATTTTTAAACTGTGTATTATGCAATCTAAACGAATATTTTTATTAATAAACTTAGCTATATTATGCAATAATTAAAGTTTGACAAGAAATAAACAATTTACCACAAATAAAAGTATTCATTCGTATAATTTACATTGGTAATATATGTATTTAAATTTTATAGGGAGGTTTAGCTGTTTCCAGCGTAAAATCGACTTAAAAACGACAGAAAAACATAAAATTTTTACCTTTATTTTATATATAGCAAGACAAGGTAAAAATATACTTCTTTACGTATTTATTACACAAACTTAATTTAAACGAATTGTACCACAAACAAATAGGCATTATGTTGCATGTTTACCTGGGGTAAATACTTTTTAAACGAAATTGAATACAGAAACCCCATAAAGACAACTTGTGACCATTTACGATATCAAATTAAACATTCAAAAGGATTCTGCAATCGATATTAAAAAAAAGTTTTAACACATTAAAACAAAAAAACAAACATTGATTATTTTTCCAAGAATTATTATTTAGACAAATAAGTTACAACCAATTTACCTTCAATTTCAAGTGGTTTTAAAGAAACAGATTATAAAGAAACAAAAACTTGAAAAAGGAAAATTAACACTCTAAAATATTTAAACATAAATAACTAATAGGATTAATATTTTATTAATACAATTGACTTTTAACAATTTAGAATTATAAAAAAGTTATATTGCATAAAATATCTATTTTTAGTTGCATTTTAATGGATGGGATTTAATGGAACCCCTCTCATTCATTTTATTTTGTATTACATCGTTACCTTATGGTAGCTTCTAACTGATAGTGTATAGTAATTATTTAATAAAAAATGATTACCTTAAATCCAAAGTAAAGTAGGCTCGACTCTTTTAAACACCTGAAAAAATAAAATTATATATAATTAATCAATTGGTACATTGTTTATACATTTTTATTTAATATTCTACAACTTCTAAAGTTGTAAAGTTGTAAAAGTGTCACGCAAAATTCAAAACAATTTTAGAATTCAGAGATATTGCATTTTCAGACAATACTAGGGAATTGAATCTAGGACATTAAATTTTAGTGATCTAGTACGCAAACAAATGAGCCATTAAAACTATTCACATTGTTATTTTATGTATCACTCAAAATTCAGATGTATTATGATATTAATATTATTAACTACTATTGTTATAGCAGTCTCCTTATTGTTTGCAATCAAGCTAAATTAGAGAATAGTCAATACATTAGTGTCAGATAGTAGCAATTATTGTACTACTAACTTAACAATAGAATCACTGACTGTTTGCAACAGTACAAGTTATTAATATAATGGTTAAGATGGTTAGCTAGGAATAACGTCTTAATTTCCTTTCGTTTAATTCAACTTGTTAACAACGCAACAAAAAAGTAACGACTGTAATTTCACAATAAAAAAAACAACAACCACAATAATATTATAAATGATTGCACACAAATGACTGCATAGTAACCAAAACTGTCTGTATAGGTATAAATAATCTAGTTATAAAAATATTTTGACTTTAAAAAGTACTACTTGACTTTTATACGTATTTGAATACTAGTTTTAGCAAGGGCAAAGGGTTATAGGGCAGTTAAATTCTATCCTTTGGAATGATAAAATATGGAAGGAGACAAAGGTAAATATTTATCATGCTATCCAGGAGAGTGTGTGTACCTGCGTATATCATGTGTATGCTGCGGAATTGTGGGTATTGACAAAGAGACAGAAGGATCGCCTAAAAGCGGTGGAGATGGATTTCTGGAGGCAGAGCTGTGGTGTGTCGCGGATCGATCGAATTCCGAATTCTGAAATTAGGAGAAGAATTGGCGCTCAAGGAAATATCATCGATACCATATTTCGGAAGCAATTAAAATGGTTAGGCCATTTGCAGAGGATGGAGGATGGTAGGTGGCCAAAGAGGGTATGGGAGTGGACGCCAGCCGGTAGAAGAAGGAGGGGTAAGCCGGAAGTGACACGTTTGGATGGGGTGCAGGAGGCAATGTCTTTGCGGCGGCTCTCCGATGAAATGGTCGGCATGAGTCTGTACAAGACTACACCTAATTTACTATCATACATATCTTTCTCATTTCATTAGGTCATGGGGTTGCTTATTGATACAAATTGAACAGATTTCAACGTACACACATCAGGTTTTAAGAAAAAGTATAGACATATACAGTCGAACTTCTATAACTCGAATCCTCATAGGATAGGGAAAAAAATTCGAGTTACAGAAATTTCGAGTTATGGAAACATAAAAAAGCAATTAGCCTTTAAAAAAAAAAAACAGAAAATTCCACATAGGCTAATACAGTAGGGCCTACCCTACAAGATCTGGAATATGTAGGCCTAATGCAAATGCGTAATTTCGTAATACAGTACTGAACGTTGCATTTACCTTAGATATTGGCTGTAGTGTTAAGACTGTACATATTGTATACAGTATTCTAAAATTACGCAGTACATTCTTATACGGTAAATTGTACCGACAGACCATGGTTCTGTTGTTCTGTGGTCGACCAAAGATTCATCGATTCAAAGAAATTTATTGTTTTGGTTTACGCTTGTTGGGCCTATACAAAGGCAACCAGATGACTTTGAAGGTCTGTTCCCTTTTGCGGTCAAACATATCCTCTTGTAATGAAAGAAGCAGCACTGCATCTTCATTTTTCAAAAGACCAAAACCGCTATTTTGAGAACTATGTACAAATTTTGTCAAAAGAAACGAAATAATTAGTTCGACTTAGAGGAATGGCGGAATTCGAGTTGTAGATGACTTTTTACATGGTAATTGCATGGGAAGGTTAAAGGGGACTGAAATTTAATTCGACATATAGAAAATTTGAATTACAGACGTTCGAGTAATAGAAGTTTGATTGTATGTATATATATAATGTTTGTAACTTAACTACGTTTATGGTAAGATAGCTTATGGCCGGCCTTAAGTATAGTTATCACCGCTGATGGCTTTTATGTGGGGGTTCCGGGTTCTATTACAGTCTGGTCTGCCATTTTTTTTATCTGTATATTACTTTATATCATTACTAACCCACAAGTTAAGGCTTATGAAGGCATTATCACTCAATAAAAAAAGAAAAGACTTAACGTGGAGCAATCGCATAGAACCACCTATTTAAGTGAAAGTCTTGGTACATAACATCACGAACTAAGATTTTAAGTGTTAATTTTTAAAATTAACATCCATGATTACCCGATGTTCGTCCGTCAATTCAGATGTAAGGAACCAAAAGGGATAGCAACAAACGGTTTTTGGGATCGTAATCTACACAAAAAAATAATGAGCCTGGACTGAGTTTGAAGTTTCGGTTAAGACCGAAAGTGGTCCAGAACAGGAAGTCACGAAATCAGTGTCAGAATTTGAAAACAAAAATAGTGTCATTAGATTCCTTTTAAAGAGTAGATACAGAAATTACTAATGGTTTTTGTCTTAGGTTAAAGTAAGCCTTTAGAAAAATATTTCACCAACCGTGAGACGCGTCGTCTCATGTAAGGGATTTTTTTGTCTATATTTAGTAACAACTACAATTGTATATACATACAACCAGCAGTATTTATGATGTACCGATTTAATTTCCTGTTTTTGTATTGTTTGGGGAAATCACCCAATGGCAAACCCTCTTCGCTATTTTATATAAGATTCCTCCTTATTCCCGCATAATTTTAATGTCCTTTGTAAATTTTAAGGTAGGTGTGGGTGTGACAACGTTCGTTACTCTGGATTTGTGTGATTTATTAATTTTGAATGGAAATTTTGGAATGGATAATTTTGAATTGCATGGATGGAGTGCATAATGTGTTAATGTAATTAATACTTGTTTGCTAAGAGTAAATTAGAATTATTGTATTGAATTTTTGCAAGCTAGTGGCAAATTTCACGGAAATTCTTACCAAATGAATTAAATGAAAGAAATTTTAAATTACACAAAACGAAAAACAGTTGGTCTACCTTACAGAAAAATTCTGCAGAGTTACTGGTTTTTTGGTATAAATTCTATCTTAAATAGCTGCACAGGAAACTTTACTTAAAAACCAATTCAACATGCGTAACATGCAAACGTTCTTATAGCTTACAAAAAAACTTTTTAGCAACTCATTAACTGTTTATTATTATGTTCGTTAATGCAAAAAAAAAAAACAATGAGTTTGTGCGTCATAAAACTTTTCATATCCTTGACTGAAATCGATATATTTTGTTTTGCCTTCGATAAATTCACCGATTAACCCACAAAAAATTGCAATTCATCACATTTAAATTTCGTATTTATCCTTTTAATGGTCTAAACATCAACAGTAAAATATTTTTACTGTTCTAGTTCTTCCATTCAAAACCATCAGGAGGTTTGATATCAACTTTACTTTTTTCTACTTTTGGCCAGTTTGCACTCAAGGGAGTTTCCCCAGATTTCAGACAAAATTAAATATTTATCACCATCCTTTTTAACTTCATCACTGCCATCTGAATATATTTTTGAAACACTATATTTAAACCTACCTCTTCGTTTGATTTCATCTTGAATTTCACGAAATACTTTTAGTCAGTTTATATATTTACTTTGAACTGTTTTAGGTTCGCTTTCCAGTACAATCCATTTTGTCCCTTCAAATTTTTTGAATTTTATTTCAATCTTTGCGGTCAGAACTTGAAATTCGTATGGGAAAGGAACGACAAATTGGGCTAGATCAAAATAAATATAGTAGAATTTTTCACTTGTACTGTGACACTAACGTGAGTTTCTGTTTGAATACATTCAAATATTTATCTTATAAATGTTTATGGAAATTCAATATTACATAAATGACAATATTTATGAACTGAATTTGCAAGAAGTACATACATTACCACAAATTAATGTGATAATGCCATTCTGATTAGTACTAACAACAAATACAATAATAGGTAATAATGTGGCATGAAAATCACATTATATGTTCGGTTGTTCGACTAATTTTCTGATGTGCTATAAATCATTTGCTTGTGTATTTATTTATGACTGGTAAAATACTAACCAATAATGCGTACCATTTATATAGATGTGTGTGTTTTCACTACTCCTAAATGCACAAAACCACATTAAACTCTCAAATTGTAGAGTACAATTTAAAATGTGAGCTTATACATTATCAGGTGACGTTCTCCAAACATGCAACTCAACTGTTTTGTATTTATGGATACAAAATTGATGATAAGGGGTTATAATGTATGGTTAAGCCATTGAAGTACCCATTTGTAATATGGACAATTCATTCACTGAAATTTTACTGCGGAAGAAACCATCAGTTTTTTACATTCTCTTGCCCTATACAAATTCATAGGGAAGGAAAGTATTAATTTTCATAAAAATCGGTCAACTGGAAGTAGTAGTTTTAAGTGCGATTTTTCACTTTCTTCTCTTTTTTGTGATTTTCTCAAAGACGGCTTCTAAGATTTTTTAAAAATCTCAATTACTATATTTTTTATGTCTGAATGATGGAACGTTAAGCTCCGTGTCTGTTTGTAAGATAGAGCATAAATTGTAAGCACCATGTCTGCTGAAAGTTTTGGAAAATGTGCTCTTCATGTCCGCAACCTTCAAAATCAATTTTTACTACGAGAGCCCAGCCTCCCAAGAATTTAAGCAAACGTGGGGCGTACTCTACACGATCTATCTTGTAGAGAATGAAAAATCACATGAATAAACTACTACTTCCGATTAACCGATTTTGATGTAAATGGTCGATCGGGTACCTTAGTGGTACCTTACATAAATTCTAAGTTTCAACTTTGTACGATTTTCCGTTCTTGAGATATTTTTTCAAACATGCAGACACACGCAGAAAGACCAATTGCTAAAAACAGTTTTGTTCAGGGATCCTGGAAATGTGTATTTCCGGAGAAAACTCGATTTTTAAAAATCGACATGAATAATAGTTTTCTTCCCTATCACTTTTATTCATAAAAGACAAGAGAAAGGAAAAATGTACATAAATGTTATTTCTTTCTTTGTTTAAAGGTTTTTTTAAATTGCTTTAGAAAGAGAATATCTACTCCACACTATTCCCAAAACAGCAAAAAACTAGGAAATTCTTATGTCAGTAAACATGATTATATCTTAAAATTTTTCTATTAAAAAATGCAACTTTTTTCTAATTACCATTTTAATAATTGAAAAATGGTTACAAGGATTATCGATTACTACTTAGTGTAGGTATCGGAATGCAGCTGCAAAACGCAGAAGTAATAATGAAAATAATAAACCTTCAATTTCACCTTGATTTATGAACTTATCATCGTCAATATTACATTTTATCATTGTCCATTCTGTGCACTTATATTATGAAACAGATAGATTAAAAACCGTACAGATCCAATAAATCACTTTTAATATTACTAAATAACTTATCTAATAAAACTTCACTGATAATAAATAATGAACGACAATGTGATTATTAACGTCAAATCTGTAGATTTTCAATTTGAATTCCATTTATTTGTGACATATATTTTCAACTTATTATTCATAGAAATCGTATGGCGAATACAGTATTTCAATCATAATAACAAAATTATCTATATTCTATAAAATTCTAATGAATCCTCACAAATTTTGCATCGTATAATTTTATAAACGTAGGTATTTATTTTCTAATTTAATTATAAAATAAATTAAGTTATATCTAAAAATCAAAATGTTAATGGCATTAGTATGGAATTATTTTATTATGAGCATAAATATTAAATTATTACAAAGTACAATACTTCCTTCTTTATCCGGGAATGTCCGAATTATTTGGTACAACCTGAACCGGAAAATTTAAATATATTTGTAATATCGTGATATCCCACATACAGTGTTTGAACAACACTTTGATGTAGATAGTACTTTATACACTGGGTAAACAGTATAGCATTGTACATTAATCAAAGTTGAATAATATTCGAAGGGTACAGTATGTCTGTACAGTTAAAGCATTAGTGCAAGGCCACACTACACTACTACATTACACATTACTACACTACTACACTAGTAGTGTAGTGCGGCCTTGATTAGTGTCTCGAGCTGTATTGCATGAACGTTACTAAATTTTCTTAGCGAGTCATAACTGGTCAACATCTTGGCAGCAGTGTGACGACACACTCTAAACTTATTATGATGAAAAAGTTACCTTATTGTGTTGCCTTTAAAAGCGTGTTGCCTTATAGTGTTGAAGCAAAAAGAAGGTTATTTTCTTTGTAAAGAAAACTAAGCACTTTAAAAATTTCTGTACAATAAAATTTCTGTGTGTCCTTTGCTGGTCTGTTCTCTAATTTTGTTTTTTTCTGTAATACTTTATTTACGTCTGTAAAATTATGCAAAAAAATGTGAATTTTATGCTAATTGTGTAAATGATATGCAAGGCATAAGAAGAGTAGACCCCAATTGGTGCCTCTCAAAAATAAAATTTGTACATTAAACTGGCAGGTCTCTACTCCAGCGTCTTTTAAGACGTCTAGTAGGATTCCAGATGGATATTTTTTTGTTTTTTTTGTCTTTAATTTTTATTACGGTACTGTACTGCTGCACAACTTCCGTATTTGATATTTAAATGGCGGTGGGGAACTTCAATTTAAGGAGAAGAGGTACCCAGTGATACATTCTCCGTTCAAAACTTCAGGTATTGTCCGTTATTCAGACCAAGAGGTCTACTCCATTTTTGCTTTAAACGACGCACAGTTGGGAAGTTCCTTGTAGCTAGATCAAGAGCTAGTTGATTTGGATGGTCAGCTAGATTTTTGTGAAATGTACTATACAAGAACGCGGTTAGTTCCTTTACTGTAGAAATTTTGAAATCGTCGTGGAGAGTTTTATTGCTTACATAAAAAGGAGCGCCAGAAGCAAGTCTTAAGAATTTTGATTGAAAGGCCTGGATCGACTTTAAATTACTCTCTGCCGCTATTCCAAAGAGCTGGACACCATAAGTCCAGATTGGTCTTAATAGGGATTTGTATATTAAAATCTTGGAGCGGAGGTTCAATCTTGATCGAGGGTTAATTAAGCAGAAGGGTAGCTTCTGGCGGCGATTAAGTTCTAAACGTTTCGTACGCAGACGATGCTTCCAAGTTAGTCGCCTGTCAAGCCATAAGCCAAGATATCGTACCACCTTGGCCTGTGGGATATGAATGTTATTCAGCATCACAGGTGGACAAGTTTGGCGTCGTAAGGTGAACGTAACCTGTGTTGATTTAACTGGGTTCACCTTAATACGCCAACGGGTAAGCGAGTCCTGTATTAATAAAAAATGTCGCTGCGCCAACCTGGAGGCTTCATCCGCGCTCTTTTCTCGTATAAGAATTGCTGTGTCGTACGCATACGTCGCGGTTACCGATGGAATTTTGGACAAAAGTTATTTTCCAATCTGTATGTAAGATTTTGTTGCTAACGTAAAGGGGTGCGTTTACTATTAGGCGTAATGCTTTTGACTGGAATTCCTGAATACGTTGCAAATTAGAGTGTTTGATTGAACCGTAAATTTGGGATCCATAGATCCGCATAGGTTTCAAAAGAGAAAAATTATGTGTAATTTTTTTGCCAATGGAAATTTTGATCGTTTGTGAAGTAAAATAGAATATAGGAAATATAGAAGTTTCAGTTGGGAATTCAGTAGTAAACGTTTCTGTTTGATATGTGTGCTCCAAGTCAATCGTTTATCAAATGTCAAACCGTATCTGGAAATAAGTTCCACTCTGCAAATGACATCACTTCATTCACCACAAGGTCTGGCTGTATAATGAAATTCATTACGTTTAGAAAAGATAACTCTGATTGGTGTCTTTTACACCTCTACCTCTTCTGCTCTTAAATGATTCAGTCATTTAATTGGCTGATCATGTGATAAACAGAACTATTTTTTTTTGTAGCCCTAGAACTAACAGATTGAGTGCAAATGTCATTTGGTAAAATTATACATTTTATCATGGGAAAATCTGGAAGTAAATTTATCCAGTTAGTATATTAAGATTATTAAGTAATTTGTAGTACTCAGTTGAGAAGCTTCATAGAATTATAATGTTATGGAGAGCATTATATGCTACTGAATACGTCATCCATCAGCCTATATCTGTAGCTATATTGAAGATTATACTCGTTAATCAATTTAATTAACGACTCACGTGTATTAATACCCCTGTATTCTCACTATACATAACAGCACTGTACCATAATATAAATTGTAGTACTGCTTGTACTAAGCAGTTCAAGAGCAGCGAGAAACAACAGTGAGAGAGATGGAATAGATTCAAGTGTGCACTGTCAACAGCTAAGCATAGAAGCATACGATTAGAGAATACGGCAACGGCATTATGCAAAGCAATATGTAACGTTATTATTTTGGAACAGAGGAATTGCTTGAATTATTACCATAAAGCATAATATTTGCTTAAATTATTAATTGTATGGGTGTGTTTCATATACTATTTCCATCAATCATAATAATTCTCATTTTAATGTATTTAACCAACATTATTGATATTTGATAACAGTCGATTCATAACTAACCTTTCATTTATTGAATAACTATTCCATTATATTGCATCATATTCATGAAGATGTTGATTAAATTATTTGTAACTTCAAGGTCAATAATATAGGGTGATTCAAAAAGAGCGCCGGTTTTTAAACGGCTGGTAAATTTTTGTTTATTACACTTAACATTGTTGTCATTAACATTGTTTGACCTCATTTCTATTTCGGAGAACATTCCGATTTACGATTCAGTTGTAGTTTCTCTTGTTCGCAGTGTAATACTCTCGCAGTCTCTGTCTAACCATGGAGAAGTTTACTATTGCTCAACGAGTGTTAATCGTCAAAACATTTTACCAGAGTGGAGAAAGTTATGCGGCTACTGTCAGGCGACTTCGCGGTACTGTAGGACGTATGAAGCACCGAATGAATCAACAGTTCGCAGGCTCATGAAAAAGTTTTTTGAGACGGGTTCAACAGTCGACCTTAAAAGTTCTGGACGTCGTCGTTCTGGCCGAACTGAGCAGAACGTTGCGTTGGTTCGTGACAGTGTGGCTGTTAGCCCAGCAAAATCAATACGTCGCCGTTCTCAACAATTGGGTTTAAGATGTTCTTCTGTACGGAGAATTCTTCGGTACGATCTCCAATATCACCCGTATAAAATTCAGTTGACGCAACATTTGAAAGTGGCAGACCACCAGAAGAGACGACAGTTTGTTGACTGGGTATTGAGAAAACGGCAGGATGATGACACCTTCGCAAACAAAATCATTTTCAGTGATGAGGCGCACTTCCACTTAAACGGTTTTGTTAATAAACAGAACTGCCGTATGTGGGGTTTAGAAAACCCCACATACGGAAACTTGTCCCACATAGTCGAAACTTGTCGTGCAGTAATATCCAATTTCATGGACAGAGTTGATGCGTGCCAGCGCAGTAGAGGACACATGCATGACATCATTTTTCATACATAAAATCGGAAGGTAAGATGAACTTGTTGATGTATTTATTTTCAGTTTTTCAATAAAATAAAACTCTTAATTTGATATATCAAAACCGGCGTTCTTTTTGAATCACCCTATATTATAATTTTTTTTTATACAAGTTAGATGATTGTTCAGTAATTTTATTTTCTCCCATCACTTTACTTGTCCTGCCTTTTATCAGAAATAAGTACACTGAAGACGATATGATATATTTTATAAAATATAGGCTGTAAGACCAGTCTGGACTTTTTTTTATCATCAGTCTGTCGACTGGTTTGATTCAGTTCTATCTTGCGCAAGTCGTTTCATATCTACATACCTGTAATACCCTACATCATTTGTAATTTGCTTTATATTTTCTAATCTTTGCCTCCCCCTACAATTCACTCCCTCAATATTACCCACCATTATTGATAGACCAATACCTGGATGTCTTAAGATATGCCCCACTAGCCTATCCCTTCTTTTGGTAAGAGGCTTCCATATACTTTTTTTTCATCCACTCGCCTAAGAACCTCTAAATTATATATTTTGTACACCCACCTAATCTTTAACATTTTCCTATATCACCACATTTCAAAAGCTTCTATACTTTTTCTGCCTACAGCTCCTATCACCCACGTTTCACTCCCGTATAATGCTACACTCCAAACATAATGTTTTAAGACATTTTTCCCAGTCATTTTAAAGGCTTCTCTATCTTGAGCAATTCTGAACTTATGGAGTAACATTATGGAATCCTGCTATACCGTCACGAACAAAACATACTGTGACACTTATTGATAAGGTTCGTTTCGGGATCTGGGTAAAATAAATAATTAACAAATTATTATTTAAAATTATAAGTAATAATTACATACTATATTACAATTGACTGTCTAACTTAAATTTGCTAATAAATTACAATAACTACAATCCAATTGATAATTATAATAAATAATAAGCCAATTATAAGATAATCACCCCGGTAACAAATATCTTCGGGAAAAAAAGAATTTCATTCTTGGAGCACCTACTTAGAACAGAAAACACCAGACTTACTAACCAAACAGGTAATTAATTTTATTAGGGAAGAACAAAACAACCGAAATGGATAAAGGAAGTCCAACAGGACACAGAGTAGTTAAAATTTTAAAGGAGGAGCTGACGACAAAATCTGGAAAATACGACGAACTAATTAAAACTAACATGATAACGTTTGAGCTTAAAACTAGAAAGGAATTCAACAGGGTGTATTCGGACGAGGACATGCGCCAAAGGTCGGTATGCCTAAAAAAGATGTGGGTGAAAAGGAAAGAAGCAAAAGTAAATTAACTTACACGCTTCGGGAATAAGAAGAACCAATTAAAAAGAATGGACTGATCCAGAAATTGGACTGAAGTGATCTTATGAGGTCGTAAGAGCAAAAAAAATAAAATAAACAATGACATTAAAAAATAAACTTAACTAGTAACAAGAGTATTCCGAACTCAAACTAAATCCTACTTACAACCAAATTATACGATACAAAATATACGTTAGACCTTCTGCAAAGATAACTGTAACGCATACACAATTCACTCGCTGATGAAAGCTCAAGACTTACTCCCTTCAAGATGGCAGCTAAATCTCAATTTATACCTTACTTAATTAAAATTCTAGAATAACAAAAAATAAATAAAATAAAAGTCCTTCTGTCGGGTTCCCTATTTCGTATCCTAAACATTTTGACTTGTCATATAAATAATGTAGTAGGTATACCTGTAATTTTAAGTGATTTTTAATTTAAGTTTTTTAATATTACAAACTCAAAATTTTCGGTATGATCTCTCTTAAATAAAGGTTGACCAAATTCAGCCCAGTGGGAGCTGAGACCAAACTCGACAATAGAGACCCTTTTCTAATGATTAAATATAATTTTCTTTACAGGTTATAATAATATATAAATAAAAAATTATGATTTCTAGTGAGTTTTAACTTAGTAATTCTTAATCTCAACTTAGAAAGTTTATTACTTAGAAATTCATGATCAATCACATGATCATGTTAATTTATGTAAATCTTTAATGTTAATATAGTATATGAAAGGGTGTCTTAATATGAAAATCAAAACAACACGCAACTTTTGATGAAGACAAAGTACAACAAACTTCCGATAAAACATGATATTCCCTTCTTTTATTTCCCTGTTTCTTGACTTTTTTCTAAGAATTATAATCGTTTAGTATAATAACAAAATGGGAACGTATAATTTACAACACGTATGTAACAAAGGGAAATACGTTCATGCCCTTTATGCACGCTTTTAAAGACAATCCATGGAAAATGGAGCAGGGTAAAAACTACCTAATATAATACCTAGTAAGAGTCTAGTTTTGATATTGAAATAATCCCTTTCATAAGACTACAAGTTCCATGGCTGGTGGCAATTTTTAAAAAGGGTTACCTTAGACTTATAGCAAAAACGATAAGTGATTTATATATCAACTCTTTAAGAAAAATCGAATGGCACTATTTTAGTTTCCTCATATCGAATTTGATTTTTGACTTCCGGTTGTGGGCCAATTCCAGCAAATACCAGAACTTCAAACCCAATTTAGACGCTCCCTTTTTCCATAAATTACGATTTCGAAAACCGATTGTTGCTATCTCTTGTAGTTTCTGACATCTGAAGATGACGGACGGACAAAACAAAATGATAGATGATAATTTTTAAAATTTACCCCCAATAACAAAAGCATGGACGATCTGCACATGTTTGATTTCTGTAGAAGAATGAACAATTATTTTTAAAAAATAGAGATTTCCATTCATACCGGAATAGACACTAGAAGCTATTATAATTATTATGCAAAAGAAACCTACCGGAAACAACAAACCACCGTATTGTCTCCACCAAAACGTTAACAACCTGGCAAATCATTTGAAAGGCTTTCATTAATTTGGCTGTACATTAATTTGGCTGTTAAAAATAGAATTCAACAGTATCATGCCAGCAAAACAACTTTATCATAAAATTAGTGAATTTTTAAAAATATCCACTGAAATTAATATCTGAAAATTTGATTTGAAGTGTACGTGTTCATAGTAAGTTCGTGAAAATTAAGTATGAAGGTACAATTTAAAAAAAAAACTTTCTCTGTACAGTTTCAGTTATTTTTACCATTCCAAATTTCACTTAAAAAAATGTAATACCAAATTTTTCCCTAATATAATTATTTCTGTCCATATTTCTCTAGTAATTAAAGTTCGAGCTATTTAATACAACAATATTAATAGTTGGGTTTTAAATATAGATATTGTGCTCTATTAAGAATTAATGTAGTGAAATAGTTTTGGTATATCGTGTTTGGTTGTCCTGGTCAAGAGTTTTCATAGTTTACGTTGGCCACTCTAAGCGAATCTCTGGTAGAAGTATAACCTTCCTATTTAACCGCGAATTAACTGATTTACGGAGACGAAGGTTCCTGGTTCAGATCTTAGTAAAGAGAGTTACTTTTATACGTATTTGAATTCTAGACAGTATTTACCAGTGTATTTAATGGTTGAGGTTTAATAAACTAAAATATATCAGGAATGATGGGCCTGAATCTGTACAAGACTGCAACTCATTTACACGTCATACACATCACCCTCACCTAATTGGGTCATGGAGTTGCTTATTGTTCTTAAATTGAACAGATTGCGACGTACGCACATTAGGAATTAAAAAAAAATAAACTATCTTCAGTAATCAAAAATAAATTGAGTACCTCCTCCGAGTCATTATAGTTCTCTTTAAAAAACAATGTAGTGCTCATTTTGAAGTAAATTCTACGTTTTATCGTGTAATAGGCCTACATTTGTAATGAAAATTAAGTATATAAATAATGAAAAAAAAATAAAATAAAATATAAATAATAATATAAATATAAATAAGTATAAAATTAATGAAGTACCGTTACATCTATGACTCCATAAACAATATAAACTAAATTTATATTTGAAAATCGTAGTGCGAAAAAAGTTAATTTACATAGAAGGATAATTAGCATAACAAAATAAATATTTCACAGATGTGTAATGTGTATATAGAAAAAATAACCAGAAAGTGACGCATGGAAAAGTTATATCAAAAATTAATCAACCGTTGACGACAAGAAAATAATTGATTTGATTAAAATTAAAAAAATATTTTATAATTTAGATTTTAATAAAATAATTTTCAACAAAAAACCACAAGCTATATTGACAAATTTTTCTTTTTTTTAGCATGAAGTATACTTGGATTACAAACTGAAGCAATCCGGTTGAAACGAATATTAAAATTATTAAATTTTACTTTGACAAGTGACGTAAAGTTTGTACGATACGATTGTCCCTATATTAAATCACTCGGTAAAACTTGACAAGAAGCATTCGTACCAAATTAATGGTTCAATGTTTATGTGCAGTGTTTTATAATTCGATCAAATGAATTGGTATAACTTAATTTAAATCTCCCCCATCTCTTTTCGGTCATGCTCTTTCTCCCTCTTTGTCATTTCCATTTAAATTTACTGTATTCAATAACTATTATTGACACAGAAGAATTAGTGAGGTAAATTTTAGTTTACAATTAATACTTTTACAGATCATTATTTATTCTTGCCACTGAATGTTATTTAGAAAACTTATAAATTAATTTAGACTACTGTCTGGTAATATATTTTGAAAAGATTTGTCAGAGGTGGAGGTCATCACGATAAAGTTACATCGTTTTTTGGTGAGTTATCACATATCTTGTGCCACTAAAGAAAGAAACCTTCGTTATTTCTTTCAAAGTTCTTCCATTTTTAGCTCAGAAATTTGAACTTTTCAACCTACAGTTGAAAGCAAGAAAAAAAAACAGCTACGCGAATGGATTTCTGGAGAAGCCAGTTTCTAGAAGTTCAGAAGATTTAGAAAATGCCAGTTGACCAAAGTATTAACTTTGGCAGTTGACCAAAGTCAACTGGTACTAAATTCGAGCTTCAAAAAGCTCGAATTCGGAATAAAAATTTTTAAAGCGAGCTGACAAAAGAAATCAATTGATAAAATTAAAGTAAAACAACTCGTGCGGTCATCTGTGAAGACCGGAGGAAAGGAGTACAACAGGTAGTCACAGCAGATTTAGCTATGGGTTCATGCTAGAAAGAAGAAAGAAGGACAACCCAGAAAGGAGTGGAAGAATGGTGTTGTAAGACGTATGGAGAGAAGGGGCTTAAGGGATTAGGACGTGTTCAATAGAAATATTAATAATGTTTTGGGTTGCGGTAACTAGCCTAGTGCTATAGAACAGCACTGTATAAATTATTATAATTATTTGAACCACTGGAGGAATTACCTTGGATCACTGTTAACAAAACTCTGGTTTGATAGAAGGAGAGATAAAAAGATTTGATCTGACCAAAGTAATTATGACAGTATTATTAACAAGTATGTGGAAAGACGAATAAATTTCCAAAATAAAATGGTTTGGTATTCTCTATTCTGACACATTGATCTCATGAACCGTTGGACAGAGTAAGATAAAATAAATTGATGGAACAGATTTATGTTTTCCTGACAAAGGTTGTTATGAAGTTCATACTCGTGCGTCGAACAAATGATTTCAGTTTAAAAACAACTAAAAATTCGTTGAAGATTCTCTGAGACAATACAGTTGAAACAATTTAAGTAATTTCAGTCACATAACAAGAAGAAAGTCGATGGATATGAAAAGGTTCATTAAAGAAGATCAGGATAACTACTGCATTTGTCACTGCAAAACATTCTGCAGAAAATTGAACGTTTATATCAGGTATACTTCTAATTGCTGCAAATATTGTAAAGGCACTATTCTTTGGATAGCATAAAAACGGAAACATTGCTTCGTACAAAGATTCGTTCGTAATCATCAAACACTAACTCTACCATAGCGTAAATTATAGTTGTGTATGTTATACTGTGAGAAGGCGGCAACAAACGACCTACTTCGACTTGATTTGCTAACTTGATCTTCTGTAAAAAAATACATCTGTTAATAATTGTGTGTTCAGTAAACACATATTTTTAATACTTGCTGCTACATTAAATCGATTTATTTTATTGTATTTTATTTGAACAATAAGTAACTAATATGGGAAAAAGAGTGAAAAACTAACGGAAGTCAAACATCTTTAAAACTCAATTGGAGATGTAGGACAAAACTTGGGGTATTTTTGCTAATTTCAACATGAAAATTTTGCAACCAGAAATAAGTTAAACATAAACATAAGTTGTACATACATAAGCAACAGATTTATTTTTGAAAGTATGGACTTAAAAGACAGCCAACGCTTTTTGAAAAAGGCAATTTATTTACTCAATAGTAACTTACATAAAATAAAGGTGTCAGGCTGCAAAAGAATAAGAAGATTTTAGTGGATCAACAGTAAAGTTAAACATTCTTATACGTCCACTCAAGAAGGTAGTAAAATTAATGAGTTTCATTACCTGTTAACTAACTAATTGGGGTCAATAAAATGAGGAAAACACAATCAGATAATAAGCTAAACGATATTTATAAAATGGTTTTTTTTAATAATGATGATAAAAGCAAGCAAGGGAATAACTTCATGCGAAATAATTTTTATTAGACATTGCTTTTTTAATATTCCAGTAAATACGACCAAGATTAAAACTCAAATTTCTATTTATTCCAAGTTCAGCTTATTCACTTTTTAAGGATTTCAAAAGAGAATATTAAAATTCTAATATAATTTAGAATTCAACTGAATTCGGTTACCAAATCCAATAAATTTCTTTGGATGTCTTATACACTTTTTACGTAACTTATTTTTAGTTTAACCGTAATTTAGCTGAAATAATCTTGGAAAAAGTTTTTATATTTTATTTTATAAGTATATAAATAAGGCTTATATAATTAACTCTTTGATAAAATACGTTTGACAAATACAAAATTAAATTAAATACCTTCATAAGTTTAGAATTATATATCACAAATAATAATATTTTAGGTCTATTTTTTTAGAAGTTAAATAAATCCAAAATACAACTTATCAAACTTAATGTAGGTAACAGATTTTAACGTTAATATAACTGACAACTTTTTTTATACAAATATTTTTATAATAATCTACTACAATTAATTTATTACTGCTTTATATAAAAAAAAGCTTTAGAGTACATTTTATAAATAAATAAAATATATTTTAAAGCATACGTCTACCTGTATTTATTTAGTAATTATTTAATATAACGTTAAGACCCAATAAGGTCTACTGGTCCCCTAAAAAGAATTAAATTTTCTCGTTCCGGGTATAAATATTTTTTCAAAACTTCTGAAAATCACGTATTAACATACTTTATTACAGATGTATAAAATATTAGGTTAAAGCCTCGTGCGCATTTCTCGTCTTGCTCGACAGGATGCTACTATATCTCTTGACTTCCTCTGTTTTCACATAGCCTATGACGATTTAGAGAACATAAAACCACCAGAGATCAGGAGGATAAAGTATGATGTAAAATATGCTGCCATGGTAAAAAGTGAGCTCTATTCAAATGTAAAGCAAACTGAAGCTGGATTCCATTAGCTCAGGACTGTATTCAAAAAGAAATCGTTATCTCATTGATAAGAGTTGTAGCAATCAGCTGTTGTGTTAGTTTACAATTATTTATTTAGTACAGCTGATTTTTACATTTTGTTAGTGCAGACAAATATTTTAATTTACATTACATTTTTTCTCCAAATTTAAATTTTATTAGTAAAAAACCACAATATTAAATTTTTTATTAACTACTAATTAACAAAAAGTAGTAAGGTAACACAAAATTATTTTTCAAAATTTACTTAGTATTTTATTTTATTTTACATAGGCATTATTTGATTCCTAAGTTGTAATTTGCAACAATGAAAAAAATAGTTTGCTTTGAACCAACCATCAAACAGTACACATGAGTTTTTTTATTTCACGGGATAGTATATTATTCAATGTTAATCAGAAATAAATGTTAGTGGGATTATTTAAAAATTATACAGAACCGCTACAGTGGTTTTAGCCAATTAAAAAAAAAAGATTAATATTATAGGTTGTATGTTGGAGTACAGCCATTTTTTTTTACGTTACTGAAGTTAGGGAGTTAGGACCGGTCTCATTCTTAAAATCCTTCAGTAGTAAATTACGTGATCTAAACAGATCACGTAATTTACTACTGAAGGATTACTACGAGTCAAATCATGCTTGATGGGTATATCACAAGCATGATTTGACTCGTGAATCCGGACTCGGACTTACGGTGAAAGGTAATCATAATACTGTATGTCCACAGCTTCGTGGAACCTACATCATAAACCGACTCTTAAACATACACACGCGCGTGCGCGCGCAGCACCCCTATACCTATATCCTTATACCTGCTTTGTTCTACATGCTTCAGTAGTGAGTCACCTACTAGGCACTTGACAGGAATACTACTACTATTTTGGTTGAAACTATTTTTATCAAAATTGAAAAATAATTTTTCAAAATGTACTCTTTATTCCTTGAAAAATGAGCCCAAACACGCTGTCATAAGCATTTCCGATGTCGGATTTCATCCTGACTGCCGTTGTTCTATAATATTAATCAATTTAACAATTATTATTATATACGAGCATATAACAATTAATATGTACTCGTATATATACTCGTATGTAACAATTAATATTATTATCTTTATAGATGTAACAATTATTACATCTTATATTCCGTTAGTTTTATCAAAACATAATATTTGATTATCACTGTAGTTTTTATAAAATTAAATAGCTCTGAATTTATATTTTTTATTTATTTATTAATTTTATTATGCTATTAAAATAATTGTTACAATTATAATAATAAAAATAATAATAATTGTTAAATTTATTTTAGCATTTATTAATTTATTATAATATTATTGAACAACGGCAATCAGAATAAAATAAAACATCGGAAAAGCATAGGATTATCACACTGACACCGTGTTTGTTCTCATTTTTCAAGGAATTATACGTATTTTGAAAAAATAATTATACAATTTTAATAAAAATAATTACAGCCAAAATTGTAGTATTACATTCAAGCGCCTAGTAGGTGACTCACTACTGAAGTATGTAGAACGCAGGTAAGGCTGGTAAGGGGTTGCTGCGCGTGTGTGTTTGTTTGTGTAAGGACTTGTTTATAATCTAGGTGCCACGGAGCTGAGGACATATTATAGAACCATGACTGTTATCCTAGGATCTCTATTTACGATCTCCTGGAACCTGATTGTAGGTAACGTAGAACCAGTAGTAGCCAACAAAATAGTTCTCTTTAGTTAGGTCTTGCTAATTGAAAGACTAGAATGCTGAGTTGCGAGTGAGCAGTCATGAGTCACAAGCTTGGTAGGTATGTACTAAGCACACTGAAGGTTGAGGGTATTGGCAAACAGGTTACGAGATCTTCCAAAGGGGGAGATGGAAATGACACCGGTCCTAACTACCTAACTTCAATAACATAAATCAAAATATTAGTGCTTTAGTATTACTCTAGCTTTCTTTTTATTAGGCTATTTTCGAATTGGCATTAAATTACTAATTCAGTTGTTTTATCTATTATTGTATAATGAACAGATACAGATTTCATATTTTCTTTTTTTCGTTATTACGTCCAATTTTTTCCATATTAATGCTACTGCAGATAATGAAGGATGGTAAACAATAATTAATGATGGAAAAGACCTGACCTGACCAGGAATTGAACCCAGGAACCCAGTCGTAGTTGTGCTAGACATAATATCATGAGCCAGCTATACCGTAGTAATTAAACAATAAAAGAGGAAAGTGGTATTTAAAATTGCTTTGCTGAATTGAAAAATATTAACAGTATCAAACGTATTGAATAAATTTTACTACCCACGCTGTAAATAGCCTTCATTTTATTCTCTACATTGTCTAGCATAAAATGAAATTCATTTTCATAAAGAGAGAATAGAAATGTTATTACTGTCACTTACACCTCTACCTGTTCTATTCATCAACAGTTTAGTAATTTAGTTGGCTGAAAATTTGAGAAAAAAATGAAATATTTTTATTATAGCCCCAGAACTATTATGTAAAATGTAATTAATTAGTTATTTTACCTGCCAGTGACGGGCAAACTTATTTGACATAAATTATATTGCTCATTACATCATGTTCGTGATTATCACAAATATTAACCGAAATGAACAAAATTGTTTGTCAAATACTCGTATACCTATCTTTAACAAAAGCTTTTTGTTCGATGCATTTATGTAAATAGAACACCGAGAATAATACACCTGCGACTCATTAAACCTATTTTCAGGTCTATTAAATTTTGTACAATTTTATTTATTTTCAATGAAAATTTAGTAATGTTTGAGTTTGCAATTTATTGCCAATTAATTCATTTGCTGAACCAATCAATTACGTCGAAATTGATGCATAAATTTAAAACCAAAATTTATGCGTACTGAAATTAGTTTGCAACAGAGATAGGAAACTTTATTTGCATATGGAGTTTATACCGTTTTCGTTGTTTTACTCTGGTTATCATCACATCACAGAGCCTATTCTATCTTTCCAAAGCTCTATTATCAAACAGAAAACAAACAAGGCGCTAACTTTATAACATTAAAAAGTTAATACAATTTTATAAAATAACTGTATGTATAATAATTTTATGGTGTCCAACGTCGTTATTCCAGATTGAAATAATAATTCAGTGTAGTTTTTACAAAAATTTACATATCTCGTATCTGTACGGTAGTCCTGGGTACAGCCCTGAATTGTTTATTTTTTTCACGAACTGGGATCGTTTTGATGAATTCATGACAGTAGTAAGGCTTATCAACAAAAATAACATCAAAAAACAAAAGTGTTCGTACGGTTATAATGGAAATCATCTGATAGAAGATAATATTAATTCGAATTCTATTCTAATTGGAAACTGTGTTCGTTGTATACGACAAGAGCTCAGATTAACAATAAATAAAAGTAGATAGAAAACACAAAAGCCTAAAATCGACGATCGATCACCTAAGAATGATTCAAAATTCTACGGCAATCTGTCAAGAGCTGATTCTATAGATAAAACTAAGAAAAAACATTTTACATAAACCCCGTAAACTATTTATTTATACCTATCTTTTCTTAAATATCACGAAGTCAAACATTGAATTTCTTTAGGTTTTCAATTAAGTTAATTATTGTCTAAATAAAATAAACGGACTCTATTGCAACAGTAAGTATAAAAAAACTAATTCAAAAAGTAGAAAAATAATTTCAACAACTAATCAGATGATATAACAGTTAAGATTACTTGGTAACTAAGGTTATAATAGCCACGGAAAAATATTTTAATAAAGCGGTTTCAGCAAAAATATTTTAGGTTAAAAGTTTAACAATTTGCTAGTTTTTAAGGCCAAAAAAATACTCAAGTAAGGTGTCAATATAATGTGGAAACTCTTTATAGCTGTGCTTTAATAAAAAGTTGTCTTCTTAATGTCATTATCTACTTAACACTAAAGTTACTATAATTTGAAAAATAAAAGTGAAAATTTTTTTGAAATCGATTGGGTAGTTTCTGAGATTATCTTGTACAATCAAACAAATAAACAGGTGTTACTTCTTTGTAGTATTAGTATTTAACGGCATAATAGCACGACAAAACATGTCAAAAGGGTCCATGTCAAACAAGTCCACATCACCAAATGTTGTTTAGGTCATCAGCCGAAAGGCTGGTTTAAACTTGTAGAGGTTTTACTAAGTAAAACGAGTAGTGAGATGGTTTACCTTGCCTTTCTCACTGAGTGGAAAAGTACGCTTATCAGCATGCCGGGCCCTCTGAAAATCACATATTTTTGACTCTGTAAATGATACCTTCACTTTATTTACCACAGGGTCTGGCTGTATAATGAAATTCACTGCTTTCAGAGGAGATATCTCTGATTAGTGTATTTTACAACTCTATCTCTTCTGTTCTTAAATGATTCAGTCATTAATTAATTAGCTAACCATGTGATAAGAAACAGAACTATTTATTTTAGCCATGCAATGAACAGATTGAATGTAAATAATTTGACACTCAACGTGTCTGTTATGGGCGTATCACCAAATATAATGCATAAAATATAAAATCAATAACAAATCCACCCCTTTTGGTTTCTATCAATATTTTAATAATATCGAAATCGCATTAATTGTAGTACAAATATTATTAGTACACAAGATGCAACAATAAATCTAAATGGTTCCTAGTGGGATTTAATAGAAACACAAATGGTAAACAAGCTCTAGGTTATGAATTAGCAATAAGACAAGTACCGAGTTTCCAGATGTGATATATTGTTCAATAATTTAAATTTCACGAATTCATGTGCAGCCAATCCAATAATTATACAATGCAGGTTACTGTTGACTGTCAATCGGTTGAAAGTAACACTTACATACATGCAACTTGCAACATGTGTAGAACGTTTTTGAAGGCAACCACCGTATTTTGTTATATTAATTTTCAAAACAAGTCCTAGTAAACTGTAATTAAATTAGAAATATCTCGACGTGAGAGTGCAAAACTTTTAATTACAAGAACAGTATGGCGTGAGAAAATTGAGTGTGCAATCTTCTTATTATGATGATACGACGCATAACTTCCAAAATTCAATTTCACTTCAATTTCAATATTCTGGTACTCAGTAAAAAATATTCAATTAAGATAAGAAACATGGATAAAAAAGGAGAAAAGCGGATTGGTGTTGTTCATCATCATAAATTACCATAGGGGCTCCAATATCTCGCTGCATCTACCCGAACGCCCATCTCAGTAATCTTGTAGAAACATATTTTACTTAATATTTCACAGATAAGCAGATCAGGATGACCAATCAACGTCCGGTGGTGTAGTGGTGTATCGGTCAGCGGTCAGCACAACTTGCTTCTACGCCAGAGGTCCCCTGTGTTCCCGTTCTGACCTGTAATTTTTTTATCATCACTCATGTTTCATCGTCATGATTAGCAGTAATTTCTTAACATATATATATTAATGCGAAGATTTACAGCCCCAGTCGTATCTCACTTCCTAAGCACCACCTCTTTCTGTCTCGCCAGTCCCCATCGGAGAGCCGCCACAAAAACATTGCCTCCTGCACTCTATCCAACCATGTCACTTACAGCCTACCCCTCCTTCTTCTACCGGCTGGCGTCCACTCCCATACCCTCTTTGACCACCTACCATCCTCCATCTTCTGCAAATGGCCAAACCATTTTAACTGCTTTCAGGATATGGTATCTATGATACTACTTGATTAGATATTACTTGAACGCCGATTCTTCTTCTAATTTCAGAATTCGGAATTCGATCGATCCGCGACACACCACAGCTCCGCCTTCAGAAATCCGTCTCTACCGCTTTTAGGCGATCCTTCTGTCTCTTTGTCAATACCCACTATTTCTACACATTTGGACGTTAAACCAAAATTTAAAAAAATTTAAAAACAAAAAGCTCGTAGGCTTGCTGACACTTTTATTTGATCAATCCATTTCTTTCCTGGTCGCCCAACCTACCGGGCACTATGATATTTATCACCTCGACAATTTTTCCTATCCTACAGTTTTTGTCAAAATGATTCTAAAGATGTGTAAGTTATTCTTGTATTTGAAATATAGCTACTTATAGAGTATTGGTCTTATGAATCTTACAATCATGCTTTTTTTTGATACACCTACGTAAAGCGCATCTATACTGTGCTTGCACCCGGCCCATCAGACATCTAAGAAACTTAAATTCTCTGAACTGTTTAATTCTTTGACGATTCAGCATCAACTAACAACGATAGGGATGATTACCAAGTAGTATTTCATCAGCATTGCTCTGAAATAGTTTTTACAAGAACTTGGATAAGAATTATGGAAACGAGTCAACAAGCGCCTAACCATCGATTCCATTTTTACAGAATACAATATAATCGGTCTACATAAAAGTCACTTACACGCTTCTTATGTAATTAAATCATTATGGGAGATAACTAAAATTTAATCATCGTGATTGGATTTTTTAATTTCCATTAGCTATTGCAGTGTGCTAACAAACAATGTAAAAA
The DNA here is from genome assembly GCA_035578175.1 of Catonia carolina. Taxonomy (NCBI): domain Eukaryota; kingdom Metazoa; phylum Arthropoda; class Insecta; order Hemiptera; family Achilidae; genus Catonia; species Catonia carolina. The sequence goes on along the minus strand of JAQMRL010000008.1, from coordinate 21,195,385 downwards.
AATTAGACGAGTTAAAATTTTAAGATTCAGCTGAAAATCAAACCCATGCCCATTTGCTTTGCAGTCCTGACAAGTGTATTACTCTATCAATGTACCACTGAGGTGGTAGTTTTGTATTAAGTTAGAATAATATACATTATAGTAGAATTTATATTATAATAATTAAGAATGACTAACCATAACTAAAACTTAATTATATTATACACATAATATAATAAACACTTGTTTTAATAAATGTCCTTATTTTAACAAATCAATGTCTGTCACTTGTTATATTACAAAACAAATTTCTATCTCCAGTCAGGACCAAATGTAGTAAACAATGTACGCGGTTTCGTTGGTTAAATGGACAAAGCATACCACGTGACCCATTTTGGGAAGTTAGGTCACCACATAACCCTATTTGGTTAGAATGAAACACTAAAATGTTTTATGTGACCGGCTTACTCAACATACTGTGAAAAGAATTTAAAGCTTTTAAAGAATGCAAAGATTTTAATTTTAAATATATTTAATACATTGTTGGTTGGTAGTTCTACATTTAAAAATAATGTTTGAAAGTTTTGTTATAAACTTTCATTACTTTTTAAGTTTTTCTGAAGAAAAATATGTAATTTTATTTAAAGAAGGTTCTCGGTGCTATTACGTATTATAACAAAAAACGGTAAGTCATACTTACCTTCCTAATCAACTTTTTTCAGATAAAAATTTGTTTTAACTTGAACATTTTATAAGGTTACGGGGAGAATCAAATCCAAAAATGAAAAGTTTTCTGCAATTTTTCATTTTATTATTTTCTAGAGATGGTAATACGTCATACTTAAAATATGCACTTCCTTACTTATAACTAAAAGTTTTAGAAAAATCATTTATACGCATTATCTACGCTAGCCATGAGAAACGCTTGCTCTAAATTAAGGATACAGACTAAATTAAGGCTCTTTTAGTTACTATCTGCTAAACACTAGGTAAAATGAACGTTTTAGTTGCGCGATTCGAAGAAAAAAAAGCTCAATTTGTAAAACTTGATAAGAGTACAGAAAGATTAATATATGTCACCCAACAGTTCTGAATGAGTGTACGTTTTTAATTTTCTACAACTTTGATGTACGCTTTAGTTCTTACACTCATAGTATTAAGACCGCAATTTTCAAAAGATTTGACCACAATAGCATAACCCCTATGAATTTACGCAGATCTTGTACGTAGAGATAAGAAAACGTAGTAAAAAACTTGTTTTTAAACTGTAAAACTGAAAACAGCTGTAAGCCGTATTGAATATCAAACCCCTAGATTGCATAAAACCATTAATAGCACTGCAGCACATTATATAGTCTCAATCACATACCTTAATTTACCAGAGGCTAACCGAGATACTGATGTAATTCCTCAAATATACAAAAGAAGAGTAAACAACTGGCTGATTAAGTTAGGGAGAGGGCAGTCTGAGGATATAGTTAGTTCTATAAAAATGTATTCAAACTAATTGCTCTTCCTCTTGTTTTAGTCATAGAGTTTTGTCAGCATTGTCATGCAAAGTCTGCTTTCATCCTTTGCCACTACATGACATTTTATTTTATTTACACTATTTTTTTTACATTTAGTTTTGTATTTATTTTGACATTAGACTACCTAGTATGATTATCCTTGATAACTAATGTACTTCTAGAATGTATTATTAAATATTGTATAGGCCTAATAGAACATTTTTTTTCTTTCATTTGATATGTACAGCCATAATGTATAATATTGTAGAAAAAGGAAGTCTTAATAATGAAATTATTATAATAAGTTTAGTATTACGTTAGGAAATTTTTTTTATAATTTTGTTTCTTTTCTTTTATGTGAATTTCGTATAAATATAAATAAGCATATGAATTTTATTAATATTGATCAACTCATACCCGCGCACAGGCTAGACCTATGCGGGTATTAGGAAATAAGAAAAGATAAGACTCATTAAAATTGTTTTTAGAAATACATAAATAAACAAATTGAAGTAGCCGTTTTTGAGAAAATAAAAACAAATTATTTTGTCGCAAAATGCCAAAATCTTAAAAAAAAACATTTTTTACTATGAGACCACAGTCCCCCATAAATTTTAGCAGACATGCGCGTAGATCATCTTGTAGAGAATAAAAAATATACAGTAAATGAAGCAATTTCATACTAAATCACTACATTTTTTAAAAAATCGCATGAATAAACCAGGTACTACTTCCGTTTTACCATTTTAACAAAAATGTCCATTACGGGACGATAATGGTACCTAACTTACGTTTCAACTTCTTACGATATTCCGTTAGAAAGATATTTAGTTTAAACACACACACACGCACGCGCGCGCACGCGCACACGCACGCACGCACGCACACACACACACACACAAACACACACACACATTTGTTTGGTTATTTATATAATACAGAGAATATTCGGTAAAAATAATGTTTGTTTTTGGATTCAGGGGACCTAAAAACGTGCATTTCCAGTGAAAACTCGATTTCGAAAAAATAACATGAGAACAATACCTTTTCTATATTTCATATTAGGCAAGAGAAAGAAATCCACAATAAAAGCTCTCTACTACAGTAACTTTTAAATGTTAATCTTTTTGTTTTAATGGCAAGAAAAAGAGATAAAATTGAGTAAAAATAACAAGATCTCACATCCCTTCGTAAATTTTTTATTTTTTTCTACAATTATTTACTCCAGATGACTTGCAAAAATTAATTACAATACTTATATTGATGCAAGCAGTAGAACAATATTTATTACGACAATATTTTTAAAATAAACACCAAACTTAAAAATTAAAGAGCTGGAAAAAGTGAAACTTTAGTAAAAGAAGTTGTTTCCAAGAACACCGTAGTAAATTTTTTATTTCGCAAACCCCTTCAACAGCTGTAAGTACAGTCACATTAATAAAAGTGTGACATTTTTCTTTATTTTATTACTGCTCTTTTCTTTGGAAAAAGAAAACAAAGATTTAGTAAAGTTTGATGAACCCTTCTGGGCTTTCAGCCTATTACTTACACTGTCCAATTTAGTAATGGAAATGCTACATTTCTTTATTAGAGGGTGGACGTACACTACAGTTGTTACTTGCAACATTACTTACGTTAATTACTCACAAAATATCGCTTGATAAGTAAATAACTTTTTTATCTACAGTTTTAAAGTTGTTTCTTTTACATCAAGACATAAATAATCGTGGCAAAAAAGCAAACAAATACACCGGAATTATATTCTAATACCATTTAAGTTATTAAATTTACTTTATAGAACGGTTTCAGTACGAAAAAGAGAAAATAAATATAATTTAGAAGAAAAGTAGAAAATGGAATGAAACACATCAAATCAAGTAATGCTTTTTAATGGTGTACTTCCCGGGAAAAGGTGTTTTTAGGTAAGTTAAGTGAATTACTGCTGTAATAACACGTTAAGAAAGATTGTGTTGAAATAATACAAGATGTATTTTAAAGTTATAATCAAATTAATTCCAATTCTTTGAGGGTTAATTCCGAAAACAATTTGGGCGCCAAACCCCCGAATTTTCAGCTAGATCTAGATTTTTCTTGAAGATGGGCGCAAGAATCTGAAAGGTAAAACTGCTAAACCAACTGGGAAAATGTTTGACATTTATGTATTAAAATAATACTACATCTTTCAGTTTTTGAGTGTAAGAAAAACCTTCTAAATTTTGCTGTTAAACAGTTAAGTTTTCATAAAGATATTACTTTAAAATAGTACAATACTTTTCACCGAAAAGCATGAACTAAGCCTTGAAGAATGTAAGTCAGCCTTGTAACGATATTGAGATTTCTAAAAAAAAAACTGATATTGTATTTGAAGAAAAAATAAATTTTTATACCGGAAGGACACAAGGATGAGGACTGACATATTTTCATGATTGTTTATAGGCTAGCCCAGCAAGACAAATTCACTAATTACTACGTTAAATGCCAAGAATTCATACGAGAGAGGGGTAAGAAGGAAAGACTGACAAAATGTAAGGTGGTGAAGGGTGGGGCAGAAACAGAGGACAACGAAGGGATGGAGAAGAAGGGATTGAGAGGTAAATTAATGTTTTCAGCTGACAGTCGGCCACGAAAACATCTTATTGGTTTGATTGAGTTTCAAATTTTCTCATCATAAAACTAATATAAAACACTCAAGAGTAAGTAAATAAAATTTCACTTGTTTTCAGTGACAAAATATAAAATGCGCCGGCCGCATTGGCGCAGTTGGTAACGTGCTCGCCTCTCATCATGCGGTCCTGGGTTCGAATCCCACTCAGGCATGGCATATTTCCATACGTTACAAAAAATCATTTCATCCTCCATTGTGTATAGTTACACCCCAACGTCGTCGCTAATGACCGTTGTAGTTGATGCGACGTTAAATAAATGAATTAAAAAAAAAAAAAATTTGAATAGGTATTGCAACTTTAAGAGTGGTTGGATAGGTCATCAGCCGAAAGGCTTGTTTGAACCTCTAAAGGCTTAACTAAGTAAAATGAAGAGTAAGGTGCTTTACCTTTCCCTTCCTCAACAGGTGGGAAAGTATACTTATAAGCATGCCAAGCCATCTGAAAAGCATCTACTTTCCACCCTGCAAATGACACCTTCACTTCAATCACCACAGAGTCTGGCTGTATAATGAAATTCATTACTCTCAGAGGTAATAACTCTGATTAGTGTCTTTCACTCCTCTATCTACTCTGTTGTTAAATGCTTCAGTCATATAATTGCCTGACCATGTGATGAGAAACAGAACTATTTTTTCGTAGTCGTAGAACTAGCGGATCGATTGTAAATAATTTAAAATTTTGAGAGTACCAGCTCAATATCTCAAATCAAACATTTTTCAATCGTCTACAATCAAATTTCAATCGTCTATTAAACGTTTTTGAAACCATTTTGGATGTAGGCTACGGAAGCGAAATTTATGGTTCTGTCAAACCGTAGGTCGCATCAATTATAGGCTACAGAGATTTCAAAACAACAAAATGATTATTGAGACACCCTTTTATTCATCGAATAGATATTTGCATATTGATTTGCATACTCATTACATGAATTATATATTTCTAAAGCTGTATCTTAGTTTTAAGGATGAAATTTATTTTGATAAAAACTCATTTATACTCGATCTAGGTGTGCCAAATTTACGAAGAAAAACACAATGAAGGCTCTACAAGATGCCACAGCAAAGAAAAGGTTTGGCTTAAGGTGTTGCGATAATTTCAGAACTGACGCTACTCAAATGAATCAATTTCAAAATAGATCTACAAAAAACTACAGTTAGGTAATTAAACTAATTGCACAAAAAATCATGTTGAAGTCATACTGCTGAGTAATATTCTACTGTAAGTCTTTAAGTAAGATTATGTTTATTTCATATTTTTTTAGGCCCTCACTGGAGCAAATCTAGTCAAGGACGGGAGCCTGTTTCTGGCAACTTTTCCTCTGTGCCCAATATTCTTTCATTCGTTTAGAACTCTGGAATCGCTGATTCTCTGTTTCGTAGCCTACTTTCTTTGTGTTGATGTTTTGATTTTGATTTCTTGATGAGTAGTTTTTCCTCTCTGTTCAAAATTTGTTCTTTCATTATTTCTAGCTCCTCAAGGCCTTCCCTTATTTCCCGTGACCAATTATTCTTAACTTTATTTTTACCTTAGTAGGTTAGCTGTTTCTTAGTCAGTCTTTTTTCAGGGAGCCTTACCAGATGACTTTAAAAGGCTAATATTTTTTTCTCATAATATATTGTAAGAGAACGTTCATCTGATATATCATTTTCATTAGGAATAAGTCTGTGTTTTCCATCCGCTACATGTTTTTTTGTTAATGATCGTTCTAAGAATTATTATTCTTTCCACTCTCTGAATTTCTTCATGTTTATTTATTTGAATATTTAATATTTTAGTAATATTTACTAGTTGTAAGTCAGTTGGGGAGAAGTAAATTATTATTTAAGCAGTTATAAACATACCACCTGAACTCACAATATTAAGTCTGTCTAGTAAGTAATAATTGAGCTAATTTCAGAGTTGTGTTTTTTATTTTTGGATTCAAAACTAAGGTTTCAAGAATTTTACAAAACAAAAAAGAAAATGGAGCAATTAAAAGAATATTATTAAGAAATACTTGAAGCTTAGAAGCACTTATAAAGTAGGGAAAAATTAATTGATGAAAACATAATTAAAGAAAAAATAAAATATTAAGTAAATATACAGAGAAACCCCCGTTTTAATCTTTAAAATGTAGACTTTAGAATTTCACATAAAATATACCGATTGCGTAGTACATATTTTGTTTCTTTTAGTCAAAGTCAAGATGTGTATTCCACAGGGATTCTAAACAGATACCACATGCAGTTAGATGATATGGTCATTTTTTAGATCTCTTTCACATTTTCTAAAAGCTCTTTGAAAAATATATAGCATGGATAGTATCAGAAACCTTTCGGTTTTCCTTGTAGCTATGTTAGTTTTATTTTCTTTCATATTCCCAAAGGAAACAAATAAGGAAATACTTGTATGTGTACAAATAACACTTCTTGTATTGTTTTTAAAGATATCTCTCAATCTTGGATTTGTTGATATTAGTTGATTAATAAAGCTGAATTTTTTTCTACTCACGATAAAATCAAGATATTTGCGTCTAGGATAAATCTCATTAAAGCAAAACCTCAATTATCCGCCATAAAATGACGGGTTGTGTATAGGATGATTGGGAACACAGATTAAACGAAAGTTAAAAGAAGTCTTGTTACACCTCAAAAGCGAGTTTTATATCAAATTATGTTTATTTACAAAGTAAACATAACCGTCTTGTATTAGCAGCAATTGCGCAACAGTCAGACGTAAAACCAAAAAACGTAAACATTTATAACTGAAAAAGGACAGTAAAATTTGAAAATAAGGCATTATTATGTTTTACTGATTTTAAATTTAGACCAGCTGTAAAAATTTTCATTTTATTTTTCTTAACATGGATTCCTTAGCTTCCACCACATAAACATAAGGAAGATTTTCTCAGAAACTATTAAACCCAATATTTCAAATAGTTTTAATATACCTTTATACATAAGCTGAATTGTTTTTCTAATTATTTATATCTGATAGAGAAAATTAAAAAAAAGTTTTTTGGTTCTGCCGTCAAAAATGACAAAACATTTACCAAACATTTTTTTTAAAATACCTAATTCTGCAATTTTTGATCTTAAAAAAACTGATTTATAAAAAAACTGGTGGCATTTGTAAAGAAGTCTATTAAAACGATTCTGAAAATTTGAAAGAAATTGGTTCAATAGTTTTTGAGAAAAATCCCTTATGCTTCAGAAAACATATTTTTTGGTAAACGGCGAAAAACCAATTCAGTGAATCTGTTCATGAACCTCATGCGTGCTACAAACTGTAAACAAACTAACAGCCATGACAAATAAGAAAAAAACTAGCGCAGGTAACAATAATTGAAGCATAAAAATTGCGCATTTCAAAAAACAAATAAAAGTTGATGAATCCATTTTTGTTATTTTAACAAAAATTGACGAAAATAAAATCGTGTAGCGCTATGCTAAAAAATGTATTTAAACCCAAATTTCAGAGCAAACTTTAAAGTGTTGTATATCGATTGATTCAGAAAGACATGAACCGCCTAATGGCGCTAAAAAATTTAAAAAACCGAAAAAAGATTTTTTTTTTGGCTTTCCGTGTCCCCTTAAAAACCCAATGTCGGTAGAGGCTGGCTACTGCCTTGTTGCCCCTATAGAAGAGCATCTTCTCCGCTGCCCGTTCCTCACCCATCACGTATAATCACTTTACTTCTCTATGCACAAACTTTACATAAATAATTTATGTCATTCTGACGACATATTAGAACGATTTGTTTTATTGTTGCGTAGTAATGTTATGCTCGTTATAAGCTCGGATTTTATAAACAATCCATTTACACAACATGAATATTTGATGAAATAGTTGATGAAATAAATTAATATTGGATGTAAAACAATTTCTAAAATAAACAGTGACAATATCTAGTTTTTATGAACACTAACCAACGAATGTTTTTGTCGTCATTCTGTAACACAAAGTATTTTCAGGATATATTTATAATGAAATAATGATATTAATAATTATGATGAATGACTATATATTATGACTGTGTATAAATATGATTGTATTTAAATTATCTCATTATTTGTAATAGTATTAAAAGAAGCCGTCTACAAGTCAGCTGTTTTACAGAAGACAGCATTTACAAAATTATTCAAAAGGTCAGTTTAGCCAATTTCTTGACTGTCCTTCGCTTTATGCGGAGGGACCACAAACCAGTAGCCGACCTACACCGTAGGCGGGACTGAACAATATCAGAAACATATTGCAACATGCTGAGATGATCAGAAAGAGAAAAGTTTTAAAAAAAAATTTTGAAACAAAGAGGAAACACGACTGGAGAATAAATAAAAATGAACTGAATACTCTCATAAAATGTAGATAATTTTTACTCCGTTTATAAATGCCGAAAATTGAGATGGTTAGGGCACATTGAGAGAATGGAGTCAACAAGGATGGTTGAGTTAATATAGAAGGAATTTCTGTATAAAAAAATAAAGAAGAGCCATCCTACAAAGAAATATATGGATGATATATTATAAATTATTTGAATTGACGGGTGTAAGAGGATGGAGATTACTAGAAACTAGCAAACAGGATTGGAAGAAGACCGTGAAGAAAGGTAAAACCAAATAAGAGCTGTAGAGTTAGTAGATGATGATTCAAATATTACTTTACAATAAATACAGTAATCTTACAACAAACGAAAGTTGTTGCGGGAACTATTTTTACCTAATACTTTGAAATACTTTAACAAAGACTGCGTAATCTATTGTAGTTAGAAATAATTAAGTTAAACTATATTTTAGAGTCAGAAGTTTCGTGACTAAAACAAAGCGTAATTCTAACGGCACTAAAGTTTTCCTTTCCGAAATCAATAAACAAATGACCTTTATAAAGACAGGGAGGTCAGTGGCAAATAAGAAATAATCGTTAAGCTCTCTTTTGTTTGGTCTAGTTACATCATTTATTTAACAGATCCGTCCGTTTTCAACCAAAAATTTACAGCTTAAAAATCTATAACAGTTTCAGGAAAATACAAATAATAAACAAATTAAAACAATTTTTTATTCAGAAAGTTTTACATTTGTAAAAAAATAAACAAGATTAATAAACGACAACAAAAATAACATGTTAGTGAATGGTTTTTTGTCATCACTCTCTCGACTGGTTTGATGTAGTTTGATAAGCTGTTCTATAGTGCGGAAGAGGTTTCATATCTATCAGTTTCTTTTAAACTCCTAACATTTTACCTTCCAACTCGAAGAATTTCAATTATTTTTATCTTTTCGATGAGGTCCCCTCTGATGCTCCTCACTCGGAGATCGGAGCGGAGGACTAGTTTACCTCCGGAATATTTTACCAGAGAGAACTCAATCATAATTTTCTCATATTTTGAAGTTCTCGAAGCTCTTGAAGTCCTGTATATACTAAATAAATCTAACCAGAATCATACATGAGGGAGTTGCCTGACGATAATTTTGGTCAGACAGAAAAAGCAGTAGTTTACTGTATGTAGAATGGTTATCATGTAAAAAATCAGTACTAAACTCAAGTCGAAGAAAATTAGGACTCATTTTTTGCAAAATTATAATAATGTCTTTTGGGAGAAAAAATATTGAAATACGATTTACTATAATGGGTTAATAAAACTCATTTTATTCAGATAAAATTTACAATAAGTTATGAATAACTTTTAGTTAGTAGTTATAAAATAATGTAATATCCGATTAAATACAAAATTATTTGATTCATAATTAATACCTGAGGTAGTTATAAAATTTATAAAAAAAAACAAATATTTTCAAACTTAAATTGTATCAAAAAACGAAAAAATAATAACTAAAAGAAATATTAGCTATTAAAATTTTAAAGGTAACTAGAAAAAAGTTTATTAATAAAGATGATGCCCTAGAATTTAATTTATTATTATCTTTAATTAGACACCAAAGTCATGTAAATTAGCCCTGGTACATCTACGTCATGACCTCTAAAACTAATGGCTGCTCTTCAACGCCCGCCTTCATTTTAGAGAACGAAGGTAAAATTTTAAAATAACATTTAATTAGGATTTACCAAAAAAAGCTGAATTTTTCAAAACATGTTTTCACTAATTTGGAACACAACAAAAATAATTTTAAAGGTATCCCCCTTAAAATGATTTTAAATAAACTTAGTTAACAAAATATAAACTTAATTCCCTCATGGCTGACCTATTTCTGAAAATATAATTATGGAATTCTGGGTTTTTTAAAAGTACCTATAAGTTTAAATTTAATGAATCTAAAAGGAATCTAATTGCGTTTTTACTTTGTATTTCAGATAGAAAAAGTTATTTACTCTAAAATACAGTATTCAAGAAAAATATTACTTTTATTTTTCCTTTCGGTTTCAGAGTTGTATCAGGTTATTAGCTGTTACGAAAACTTTTTACTTTCTCTTGCCATAAATTCATATAATGAAAAATTGCACACAATCAACGTTGAAGAGCATTTAAAAACCTACAAATATATTTCAAACATTTTTTTACAACACTTAGTTTGGTGGAAATTAGTGATTTTCTGTTTTTTTTTAATCAAAATCAGTAAAATATGGAATTTTTTAAGATTGCGCCTTACTATGCATTTAACGATTAAATAAAATTTAATCAAAGTTGTAGGAAATTAAACAACCTACAACTTTTAATTTAAGCATTTTACTCTACAGAACCTAGTTTAGAGGTAATAACCTATGTGACATATTTTTAAATTATACAGAGACTGATTTTCATTTTGCGTCATTCACTCATGATTAAACATGGGTTATAAATATGGGTTTTATTAACATTGGCAAGAGAAAGTCACGTGAGTGTTTTAGAGAATAATCACCAGAGGTTTTAGAGAATAATGACGTTGGAGTATTTAGAGACTCTTTTCAGAAATCGAATCTCAAGACTTTTTAAATATGTCAAATATAAAAGTATTGTACCTGATTGAGATATCTTGGCGACTACATTCTTAACTACACACTCCTGGTTTTAATAAATACAATAAAAAAATTTACAAATATTAAGATTAGGGAGAAATATTTATCTATGCAACTATCTTAATGAAATATTTTCAAATACAATTCTTATTACGCCGTTAAATGGAATGTCAAGAATTCTATCAGATTGAGTGATGAAAGTGAGAAATTTAATTAACTAATTAACTAATGAAGAGGAATATTTGAATTATTAAATTCTCTACAACGTTTTGTAGACAACCCATTGATAAATCTCTCAGAATTTACTAATTAAAAACAATTTTAAGTGAATCAATAATTCCATTACATTTTGATATATTAAAATATACATTTATTTATAAAATTAAAGTGTGTATGGTCTACCACGTAAAGTGTTACGTATCAATTATGTAAGAACAGTTTAACATAGTAAGTTGAAATTTCCCACTATAAATCATACCCAAGAAACCATTAAAAAACCCGTTCCCATTCAAAAACAGAATCTGTCCTAAACTGACGGTCGTGGGTTCCAATCTCAATATTTTCAAATATAAACACTTGCTGTGCAGTACATCCTTTTAAAGTTATTTAAATATTAAATATTTTGGTGAAAACAAATTTCAAAAGCATTAACGCATACCAAAATAGCGATCATTAACTTAATGTATGTCCACGTCAAAAATAATAGGAATCTGAGTTTGAAACTCAATTGTTGAAAGAATATGGCATCAATTTTAAAGTACTATATGTCAAATTAACACCTGTTAAACTCTGCGATGAACGGTGAAATCTTGAAATATTTATCTACTTTTTTAAAAGTGATATTGAAATAAGAACAAAAAAGTGCCAGTTTTTGAAGAAATTTAAAGGATTATACAAACGTACTGGCCCTACATAACTTCGTAAATACTCATCCGGTTTTAGTAAAGTTTTGTCAGCGTATAGGTAGGAGTGTTTCTACTGTGTACACCAAATTCCAGAACTATATCTTTTTTAGTTTTTTTTATATTTTGCGTTTTTTATAATCCCTTCTTATCTTGCCAACCGGTAGCTCATTAATTATTAGTACCGACTTACCGAATGCTCTGCATCATCCTTCAACTTATAGAAAAAACGAAAACCGTAAACTAATAAACTTTTTAAAATTTTATAAGTTTTCCAACAACATATCAACGAGATATTTATGTTTTAAAAAATATGATGTACAACAACTTACTTTCCCATTTGAAAATTTTGGACTACGTCTATTTTTAATTTGTTCAAATGTAGACATTTTTGAAGCTAAATTTTTTTTGAGTCTAGTGGAAGTCGATACCGTGAGGCAGCTGTTAAAAAGTAGCTTTTCGGAGTCGAAGGTTCCGTGATTTAAATCCCAGTTAAGGCAAATACTTTTATATGGATTTTAATAATGGATAATAGTTACCTGTACTTTGATGGTGTGAATTCAATTAGCCATACTCTCTACGGAATTGTCGGTTTTAGTCTGTATAGATGTATAAGACTACACATCGTTTATACTTCGTACATATCATCCTCATATCATTGGGTCATAGGATTGCTTGCTGTTTAGGTCATCAGCCGAAAGGCTGCTTTGAACCTCTAGAGGCTTTACTACGTAAAACGAGGAGTGAGATGGTTTACCATTGCCTTTCCCACTGAGTGAAAAAGTATGTTTATCAGCATGTCAGGCCCTCTGAAAAGAATCTACTTTCCACCCTGCAAATGACACCTTTGTTTCATTCACCACAGGGTTTAGCTGTAAAATAAAAATTCATTACTCTCAGATGAGTTAACTCTGATTAATGTAGTTTACACCCCTACCTTTTTGTTCTTAAATGCTCCTATCATATAATTGGCTGACAATGTGATAATAAACAGAACTATTTTTTATAGCTTGGAACTAGCAGATGAAGTTGAAATAAGCAAGGATTGTTTATTATTCTTAAACAGATTGCAACGTACACACATTGGAAAGTAAAAAACGATAATATTACCATTATTGCCCAAAATCACTAAAAAACAAAATTTACCTTTATTTACAAAAAAATTACGGGAAAAACTATGAAGAAAATCTTTTTAAAATTAAGCTCAAATGAAACAGACGCCTTATGACAATGAAACTGAATGATTAAGTAACAAAAATATTCTCATATACTCATTTACTGCTGAAAGGTCAGGTATATTAATAACAGCACGGAAAAAATCTAAATTTGACCAAAAAATCTGTTACGGTAAAATCTGTTACGGTGGTATGGCATAATATTATAAATTTTATCTGTAAGTATTTCATTAAGATAGTAGTAAAGAAATGTTTTCCCCTAAAATTAATATTAATTTCAATATCCTTTTAGTATATCACCTTGATAGATTATGGCAATATGATGGAAAACGTATATGAATGAGCTAATACTTTTTAAATATCATGATATGAAAGGAATGTTTATAGAAATAAAGTTTTTTTTAAATTGTTAAACTATTATCATTATAATTACATTTTTCTACGTGCGCATTTTTGCAAATGTACAAATCTGGTAACGAATATAGCGGAACAAAATGAAATTATACTCCCAGTGTGAAAGTAGATCTGGACAGTATGAGATGAAGATTTTAGTAATTAAAGCAGCCGACACTTAATTTCAGCTAAAGCTTTTACAGTTTTACCGCAATATAGTAATTTCCCTCTCTCTCTCTTTAAATTACTTTATCTTTGCCTCCCTCTTTACCTTTTACTTATTACCTATTATGTACCAGCGCTCACTCAAAAATTTTGATTCAAATTTGCAGCCAAATACTTAAGTAAAACAAATTTACAAATGTAATTTAAATCTAAATTTACAATTTATAAATTATTTGATTTCCTTTGCAAAAAAGTAGAGAAGTACATTAATTTCAAAACGTAGCTTTACTCTTTGACTAAAATATTCCAAGAATAATAATTTTTTAACAAAATGATGAATTTACGATACACCGAATATTAAGATTTCGTTTAGAAATAAAGGAATTTAATTTTTAAAAAAATTTAAAATATTAAACACTGAATTTAACAGATAGCTGTTGGTGAAGTGGTTTAAAAAATAACTTTCATCTCAGGGACCACGGCTTTGATTCCAGTTCAGGTCTGAACTGTTTCCATCTATCGCCATGGATAAAAATTGTAAAATAAAAACAGAACGGATGAAGCTAAATGAAAATCAAACATTGTTAAACTTCGGTTTTGATGAGTAAATTGTAAAAACTCCCTAATTGATGTTAAGTACAAAAAAAAATGCATGACAAAACGACCGCAATCTTTAGAAAATGTACTTTGAGAGATAATCCCTTAATATGCAGCATGAATTCTGCAGACGTACCAGGAATCGCGCAGAGAGAACTGAAACGCCGATGGAGTAGAGACATGATAAATATTGTTATTAATATAACTCCAACATGTATTACTTGTACAAAAAATCGAACACAATAGAATTATCGATATCTGGAGATATATCTCCATACAAATATATATATCTTCATATATATCTGGAGATAAAAAATATATATATCTTCATATATATCTTTCATATATATCTGGAGATAAATCTGGAGATAGATGGATATCTGGAGAGCTATTGATAGGTGTCCTCCTCAAAGCCAATAACGCGGTTAGTTTTTAAAAATTTTCTCTTAAATTTACTTGTAAACATCTTTTTGTTATTTTTATACAGTTGCAAAATAAATTAAATAAAAACAAAAAACTTAGAGAGAACAGCCCCCATAAATTTCAGAAGACATAAGACATACCACTTGCCTCATCTTGTAGAGCACAAAGAAATGTAGTAAACGAAGCGATCTTAAACAAAATCATAGGAACAGTTTTTGAAAACGACAAAAAAGTAAAAGACTGCTTGAATAAAGTACTACTTTTCGGCGGCTGATTTTTATAAAATAATTTTTGTCAGCTTTTCTTATAATGCAAAGCTTAACTTCAAAGTTTCAACTTTGTACATTTTCCGTGTTTTCTTTACGCACACACATACACACACACAAATTTATTAATGAAAACATGTTTATCGATTTCGAAAAATCAACATGAAAACATAACTTTCCACCTCTGTATTTTATAAAGAAAATAGAAATTAAACAATTTAAAAAGAAAAAAGAAACTGTTTTGTTTTGCGTGTGACACCGAGTTGGTCTAAATTCAGTAGCGATTACTAAAAAAATTAAAATTTTACAAAAATTGCCATCTCACATTTAAATTTCATCAACTTCTCAAAGTATAATTAATCTATTAATAAAATTCCTTAAAAACTGGAATTTTGTTAGCAATTAAAATAAGTTATACCCTAACTAGATACAAATATTACTTCATATGAAAACACTAGAATCGGGCATTTCAGAAAGCCCGTAAGTCATGAAAGTAACTTTTTGAAAAATAAAAAAACTGGTAAAAAAATGCAATAAAAATCAATATTAAAAAATATAATTTATTCGGAAGGCTGTCCCCTTTAATAAAAAGTATACTTTTGTCTTTTTAAATATAAGCCACTATTTAAAAAAAAAATTGACATTTTTGACTTGAAGTGTTTTTAAAATAAATTGGAGTCAAATGTTAACTTACGTTGTTTTCTGTAAATTGCGTTGTTAGACCAGAGAAAAATTGTGTTGTACAATAATATTCATTTATTTATTTCACTAGTTTCCATTAGTGACTTAGAAAGGCGTTTGGCATAATGCAAATTGAAATTCGTAACTTAAAGAAAGAAAAATGTTGGTTTTATGTATATTCACGTTTTTCGTCGTCGTCACAAAGAGTAGTTATCTCCCTTAAAAAGATTTTTTCATAGAAACTTTATGTAGCCTCTTCCACTCGAAAGTAGAGCTTAAGCTTCAAAAATCGTCTTCTTTCATTTTTTAATTAGAAGGAAGCACTTTATATCACTTAAGATACGCCTTTTCTAAATGTTATATTACTATTTAAGGAAAGCCAGACTTAAGTGATTTTTGTAGGGATGGTGTATTTACATTCAGTTAATCCTAAACTCCACTAAAGAAAAAATGTAAAATTTTGACTTATGGGATTTCTGAAATGACTGATTCAAATTAGTGATTAATTTGGTTAGGTTTAAAACTGTTTCATTACACACGGTTTCCATTTAATTTTTAACAGAAATGCAATACTAATGTTCATTGTACACACTGTTGATTACACTGTTGACACCGACAAATCTGATACAATGTTGCCGATTCTGTTTATTTAGATCAGCATCTGTAAATTATTTGCAGGTGTAGTGCGTCGGAATAATCCCCGCTGAAATTATGATGTTTGTTCGTATCATCAAGAGAACAAAATAATGAGTACATAATGTACATCCAAACCTGAATTACTGGTAGGAAACCGTTCATTAAGTTTATTAGTTTCAACGAATAAAGAACATTACGTTCACATAAAATCTACCTTCACAATCAGGTCAAGTGATGAAACCTTTATTTTTACTAAAATTTAATTTTTTTTATACCTAAAGTATGTACGTTGCAAACTGTTCAATTTAAGAACAAAAAGTAATCCCATGACCCAATGAGATGCGAATGATATGCATGACGTGTAATAAGTTGTAGTTTTGTTTATACTCAGGCCGACCATTTCTGAGAGAATATAGTTAATTAAACTCCAACGATATAAGTACATCGGTAAACATTATCTAGTATTCAAATCCGTATAAACGTACCTTGCTTTACTAGGATTTGAACCAAGTTTAATTTACTAAGTCTGAAATATGTAGATACAGATGTAAATAATGATAATAAACCGATAAAAATCTGTTGTGAAACACTTGCACGACTTTCTCTTTGCAATGTGTATATTAAAAATATAACATAAATGTTTAACCATGATTGAGAAATATAAAATGAAAACCAACCTAATTTTAATCATGAGTGAATGAAAATCAATCTCTATTCGACTGAGAAATATAGAAAATACTAAATGATGCTAAACAAATACCTGTAGAAAAAATGCTTAAAATAAAAATAGGTTTTTCAATTTTTTATACTGTAATTGTGTACTATACTTTTGCTCTAAAGTGCATACTAACACCGTAATCTTAAAAACCTATTTTTGGCCGATTTCAATGAGTAAAATAAGAGAAAGCACTAATTGAGGCTAAAGAAAGCGCCATAGAAAAAAACATTACAAAAAAAATGTTAGGGTTTTAATTTCCTACAAATTTAATTAAAACGGTCTTGCTTTATAATAATATTTAGGTAGCAAAATTTAAAAAAAAGAAAATGCCTCGAGAGCACAGCCTCTTTCCATAAATTTTAGCAAACATACCGCTACCTCATATTGTACAGCTCAAAAAATGTTGTAGTAAATGACGCGATTTTAAACAAAACTGCCAAAGCCATTTTTGAGAAAATCGGGAAAAATAAAAAAAGCACGAATAAACTACTACTTCTGGTTGATCGATTTTAATAAAATGTTTGCTTCTGGTATACTTTAATGGTACCTATCTTAAGTTTCACGTCTCAATTTCTTACGATATTTCATTCTTGAGATAGTTTGTTCAGAAACACGCCCCCCTCGCGTTCACACACGCACCCAGAGAGATAGATACATTATTTAAAACATGTTTCTGGGTTCAAGGGACCTGAACGATTATATTTCGGTGACAAATCGATTTTAAAAACCTACATGAAAACTTTTCTTTTCTTCTAAAATGTAAAAAGTAACTCCATAGAGTAAAAAACAATTGAACGTGACCAGTAGTTACAAAATTTATACAGAACTTATAATTATTAACTTTATTATCAATGTAATTGTTTTAATTTCTAATAGTAATCTAATGGTAGTTTTTAATATCGTAATATCGTTTTCTGCATTTCGATTGTGGAAAAATAACTAATGGAGTATTATTATTTATAATATAATGTATTTTGAAACAAAGGTACAATTGAAAATTTGAAAATTGAAATAAATGACGCTATCGGAATGAAATTCGGTGTAGGGTTGCACGGGTTTTGTAACTTTTCACTTATTCATGAACTTCGAATAAATTGGTTTAACGATTTGTATAATTCAACCGTAGCGGTAAATTCAGTTCCAACAACGCAGCATGGTCCTTCTTTAACATATTGGTTATCACGATTAAATAAACAACATAAGAAACGTGAAAGAAAAACATAGTTCTCAGTGAAAATATTAAAAACTTCTGGTCAAGTGACGTTTTTGAGGAGGGCCAGTTAAATACTGCGATAACTGAGTTATCAGAGACTAAATTTCCAATTATTCAAATTTTGTTAACTTGACTGCGTGTTACTTATGAGAATAGTAGGCTACATAAGCTTAAATAAAAAATATGAATTTAAATTGCATATATATTTCGGACATATGAGGCGCTCTAACTCCTCAACAACGCAGACCTGGAAAAAAGATAGAAGCTTTCAAAATCCTTCGACCTAGTTTCCTGAGTTCTATAAAGAAAATAGAAGTAGAAAAGGGTTGTTTCTTTGGTCAAAATCGTTAAGTAGTTTAGATTTAAAAAAAATCATTTATCGGTTAAGAATAGTCATACTAATAAAAAATAAAATAGAAAAGGAATTGGAAGCAATCTGCCATCTTTGTCCCTTTCCAATGAAAACAAGATTATTGGAAAATTTATAATTCAATAATTTTATTAATTTTCATAGAAATGTCGCCTTTCATTCTATGAATTAATATTTTTCCCATGAGGTTAAAATTAAATATCGAAAGGAAAGTACATTTATGTACACCTAGTTTTTTTGCCAAGTCAGTAACTTTATTATCTATGGACATTAAATTGAACAATTATTATTTATAATAAATGTTTATTTTTGTGCTTATATTTTCATCTATTGATAAAAGTATATTATTGTTATTATCTTTATATATTGTTATATCTCTATATATTATTATTATCAGTCCTTTCTATGGAAAGGAGAGAATTTGAAACAATAAGAACATTTGTTAAAATAGATAAATTACGAAATAACAAAAATCAGGCTATCTCTTTGCCCCAGTGGTTAGAGCGTTAGACAGCACTGTTACCTGCAAAAACGGAAGATTGCAGGTTCGATTCACGAATAGGGTCAGCAAATTATTACTATTTTAAACCACTGATTTCGTGCCGTAACCTATAATAATCTTTAATAGTCAAAGCAGTTAAAGTGATTTTAAAGTAAACAAAAATCATGTGTTTAGTGGGAGCATTTATAATGTTATGACTGGTTAAATTCTTCCGTAGAGACTACTAAGAAACCATAGGACTATTTTTGTATAATGTGAGAACAGGTGTAAGAAATAGAAAGTCAAAATAAATCACGATAAATCGAGACATGCTACATTTACTATGAGTAAATACATATGTCCTCAAATACGAATAAACCAGAGATCAGTTCCTCAGTCAGATGATGTGAAGTACTTGAAATCCCTTACCTGTCCAAACAAATGTTACCGCCACCCCTTCTAATTATTCATTTACTGCGTTGCCGGCCTTGAATACTTCTTCCGGCCTTTGTCGGCGCGATGGGCTCTTAAGCGGCAAAGTGACAAACCCTTTAGAGGCGCCCGACAAAACTTTCGGCTGCCTTCCGATAGAGGGCTTTGTTGCCAAGGCCGAGCGACTCACCGCCCCCTGCCACAGCGCTCTCAGTAGCTATAAAAGCGCAGTGCACTAAGCCGCTTGTCATTACGCTCCACATCTCCAACGAAGATCGACCGACTACATCCACGAGATAAAGAAGGAAGATGCTCTGGGACTTGCAGCAGCCAGCAACGCAGCAGCCGTCGCCGCAGCAACCGCAGCCACGCGCTGCCTACGCCGGTCCCCTTCGAGACCAGCACAACGGTCCTTCTCAGGACCAATTTAAAAAGGTTATAACCGGCCCTTCTCAGGGCCATCAACCTGAGCCACGGCTCTCATCGCAGCCACGCGCTGCCTACACCGGTCTCCTTCGAGACCGGCACAACGGTCCTTCTCAGGACCAATTCAATAAGGTGTACACCGGCCCTTTTCAGGGCCATCAAACACCTCTGCCCGCCCCGGCGGACACACACCTTAACGGCCCTTTTCGGGGCCACCAAAATGATAAGGTTATTCACTTAATGTCGCCATCCGGTGACACAAATTAGAACACTACAACACATACAAAAGGCTAGAACTGAAACTGAGAGATTTACATTGCATTATTTATAAACGTTCATAGATGGCATTGGAGAGAAAGCTCCAATACAAATCCATGTTGCCCAGGAAACTATAAAGTTTGTTTTTGACACTTTTAATTGAAATTTAGAATCTGTTATACAACAATTTGTAAATGTGAAGCAATGTTCCAAAACTTGATATACTTGAAGGAGCGTGCAGTCATCACCACAGTCCTACATTTGGCCAAGAAGATCTCTTGGCCAGAGGCGCTTCAAACGTCTGCGCTGAGCACTCGGTATCGCCCTAGTGTACATGTTTTGTATGAGAGGGTTGTCATGTAATTCAAATTTGTCATGCATTGTCTTGTATAGTTGTTTCGCAACATCAATTACGTATGGGATTTGTAAGTCTTTGTGCAACATTGAGTTTGTGATGTAAAAGGGGCATTGCGCTATCGTTCGTAGAATCTTGTTCTGAATTGCTGGTATACGTTTCGTGTGTGAAGGTTTAGCAGATCCCCAAACTTGAACTCCATATGTCCAGATTGGTCTTAAGACTGTCTTGTAGATTGTTAATTTGTGTGACATGTTTAATTTAGAACGTCTTTTGAGTAAGCGTTTCAGTTGATAGAAGCGTGTTTTGAGTTTGTGGTGTGTGTGTGCGTATCATGTGCGTTCCATGTAAGTTTTTTGTCCAAGTGTAAGCCTAAATAGCGTGTTTGAGTAGTGTGAGGCAGCGAAATATTATTAATGTAAACGGTTGGGTAGTTCTGTCGTCTAACCATAAAGTTGTGCCATAAATTATTCACTGGACACCAAAAAGTGTTATTGGCCAAAAATATGCTTTTTCAGATTTCAAGGTTATCATTGGTTTAATTTGTACTACATCTATAGTACGAGGGGGTACCCAAAAGAAACCGGAATTATTTTTTAAAACTATTTATTTTTAATTTTTTTACAAAAGAACCTTATCCCCTTCAAAATACTCTCCATTACAACTAATACATTTGTCCCACCGGTGCTTCCACTGTTCAAAATATTTTTTGTACCCCTCTTCAGTGATGGCTGCCAGCTCATCCGTCGTTTTTTTTCTTGACATCATCAACGTTGTTAAATCGGAGACCTTTCATGCCCCTTTTCATGCGTGGGAACAAGAAAAAATCACACGGAGCCAGATCGGGTGAGTACGGTGCGTGTGGTAGCAAAACCATGCCGTTTTTCGCCAAAAACTGGGTAACCGAGATTGCCGTGTGTACAGGCGCGTTGTCGTGGTGGAAAAACCAGTCCCCTGTCTGCCAAAAATTAGGTCTTTTACGACGAATGCTGTTTCGTAGTCTTCTTAACACTTCAAGATAAAAAGCTTGATTTACCGTCTGGCCTGGTGGAACGAACTCTGAATGGACAATTCTCCTCACATCAAAAAAACAAATCAGCATTGTTTTGATGTTCGATCTGACTTGACGACTTTTTTTTGGTCGGGGTGATAATGAAGTCTTCCATTGACTGGATTGTTGTTTGGTTTCTGGGTCGTACCCATAGCACCAAGACTCGTCACCCGTAATGATCTTTGACATGAAATCTGGATCAGTTTCAAGCTGTTGTTTCAAATCACTACACGTTTCAATTCGATGTTCCTTTTGAGTGTCTGTCAGAACCCGAGGCACAAATTTGGCAGCGACTCTTTTCATTGTCAAGTCTTCTGTTAAAATGCGTTGGACTGAGCTCCAAGATAACCCACTAACCTGTGATATTTGGTCACTGGTCTGTCGTCGGTCTGTTCGTACAATTTCTTTCACTTTCACAACATTTTCGTCTGTTCGGGAAGTCGACGGTCGTCCAGAACGAGGTTTGTTCTCAATCGACATGTCACCATTTTTAAAGCGCAAAAACCACTCGTACACTTGGGTTTTTCCAATAGCGTCGTCTTTGTTAGCTGTGTTCAACATTACAACTGTTTCCGCGGCGTTTTTACCGAGCAAGAAGCAAAATTTCACAGCTGCACGTTGTTCATTAAAACTTGCCATCATGAAAAACGACACGAGCACAAAACAGCACTAGCGAGAACAATCACTGCGCGAGAACAATCACTGCACGAGAACAGAACAAGCTAGATCAACGAACAAAATGGCATTGAACTGGCAATGAGTAGCGCTACAAGCAGCCTAGTGGCGGGAATTTGTACTGCACAAGCTCCGCCCACAGCAGAGCTATTCCGGATACTTTTGGGTACCCCCTCGTATATCCAACAGTCCCTAGAGACTGTGGGAAAGACAGGCGATTCCAATTTAATACCCATTGGTTGTATAGAGCAATAGCTCTCCACTACTATCAGTCCTATAAACATCGTAGTAGTTAATTAATAACTTGTAATTTAAACTAAAGTTAAAATGATAAGTGATTATTATTTAACTAATAATGTTCGGCCCCAATATTCGGTTAAAAGACGCAGTATTTCCTATATTGGCTACCTCAAATTAAAAAGAAATGAAATACTTTAAAATAAATGTAATTAGTTATATTTTATAGAACATTTATAGATATTATAGGCCTAAGACGATGAAATGGATAAATATAGATTTTGAAATAATAACAGTTTTATCTTTCCGTCACATTTTATAGTTTTACAAACAAAATACTGTACATTACTCTAAATACTTATATTCAATTAGAAACGTAATAACAATTCTTTCGCATAATGTATATTCCAGATAATAAAGTAAACAGTTTTAATCGTAAAAGTAATTTGTTTCAATATCATAAGTATAATATAGCCTACAATAAGATAAACTTTTATTTTCATAGCGTGAGTCAATGTTTTTAACACTACGTAACCGCGCTCCGGTCATATAAGGCTGGGCGCACATGGTCCGTGTGATCGCACGGACTATAATATCATCCGTGCGATCGCCCGGACCGGGCGGTGTAAAGTTGTCCATGGCACATGGTCCGTGCGACGCGCGGATGTTACGTCCGGGCGCTCTGTTATTTGTGCCTTGTACTCCTCTATTTACTCATAAAAAAGCGGTCTTTCTTGACTTATTGAAAATAGCCAGCTTTATTTAAGTTATCAGACACAATTTTCAGACAGCATGACCTCAAGTTATTAGTTTTAGCAATTTTTACTTATCTAAAAAAGCATTTGACCTATTAGATCACCCAATTTTATTATGGAAATTAAAATACTACGCGTATCAAACACTTTACTGCAATAGCTCTGTAAAATTGATCGAGTCGTTTCTTAAAAACCGATCACAGTGTAAGGAGATTAATGGACCCAAAACGGGTTCATTTAAATCAAACTGTAAATTTTCAACTAGCGGAATACCACAGGGGTATATTGTTGTCCCTCTTTTAACATTTTAAAATTCACGAAAAAGGAAATTCGCACAGTGTTATTTACAAAAAATAAGTAGTACATTCATAACAATGAAACTCGCCACAACGATGACTACAGAATTGAAAAAGATAGAACTTTAAAGTTCTTGAAAGGAATTCACTACCGTTCGGTTTTTAAACAAACTACCATCTAAAATGAGATTCCTTAATTTATAAAACTGTGATCGGGAAGAAAAAGGGTTTTTTTAAAATAAAACATCTACTATATTCTCATCAGGAGTTCTTAAATTATCTTATAAATAATGCTCTTCAAATGTAATCTGTGTAGAATTATAACATTAGATATTATAACATTGTATAGTAGTATAAATAACAAACACGGAATGCCAATGTACAGTTTTAGTAAATTTTAAGTAGACTAGTAATTAAACTTCCTAGTTATTTTCGTAGTGAAAACATTAAAAAAAAGTTCAATTGTTTGTTAAAATAGTTTTTTTAATGTACGCCTATAGGCTATACGTATTTATTTGATTACCCTATGTCTATTCCTTTTTTGGTCGCTGACAAATAAGATTTTATTTATTTATTTATATTCCTTATTATAGGCTTTCTTGTATGTATAACTAATTAACAAATCTATCGATATATTTTATCTGCATTTTAAAATATGTAGGCCTAATATAATTAATTATAGGAAATTTAATATATATATAAATATAGTACAAAAAATATGTACTGCGAATACTATGTACTGAATCAAGTGTAGTCAACTAGACAGCGCACGGATGAATAACGCACGGATCAGTGTGCCATCACTCATTTGAAACAGTGGTCTGCTAGATGTATTATAATAGTCATAGCTTCATCCGGGCGTTCGCACGGATGAGTTGAAGCGGGAAGGTCCGGGCGCTATTTCGCCCGGATCCGTGCGGCGCACGGATCCGGGCATCGCACGGACCATGTGCCATCCCCAATGCTTCTCCATTACCTGCTTGCTTGTCCGTGCAGCGCACGGACATATCATCCGTGCGTCGCATGGAACATGTGCCATCAGCGTAAGCAATGTATCTTCCAACTGTTGGACAAAGTTTTTTTTATAGAACAAATTTCCATTGGTATTATGATATATTTACACTGCATAAAATCCATTTAAAAAGCACATTGCACCATTCT
Organism: Catonia carolina; assembly: GCA_035578175.1. Lineage (NCBI taxonomy): Eukaryota > Metazoa > Arthropoda > Insecta > Hemiptera > Achilidae > Catonia > Catonia carolina. The sequence continues at coordinate 21,170,636 of JAQMRL010000008.1, read as the reverse complement.
CGGAACCATATACAATTAAAATATTAATATTGAATCATTTACAACATATTCTGTAAAAGACTACAACTCTTTTACACGTCATACGCATCATCCTCATCTCATTGGGTCATGGGGTTGCTGCTTATTGTTCTGAATTGAACAGATAATCATTAATGTATTTTAACAATGCATAGATACATTTAAGATTACATTTTTTTTTTTTTTTGTTTATAATGTCTATTTTCCATCTCGGTTAGATCAAAAGAGATTCAGAATCTCAAAACTACGTTTAAAAGATTAAAAATTAATTTTTTGTCCTAAATTAGTCATGTTTTTGTATATCTCAGAATTTTATTATCTTTCAATGTAACATCAAAACAAAACAAAAATAAATTTGACTTACGGTATAGTTTCCTAGGCAGCATTATTATTGTTATTATTCAATATTATTGGATTATGGGTTACCGCTCTGGAGAATAGCTGAGAAATCGAATCTTGCTATCATTCAACGATTCCAATAAAAGTTTTTACGAGTTATAACAAATGTTTCATGATACGTGAAACAGTAAACACAGCACAAGGAATTGTGTGTCAATCCCATAAAGGAAGAAATTATGCAGATACGTTCAAAACATGAAGTAAAATTAGAAATACACCTATATTATTTGGCGCTTAGTTTCCTTGATATTAGTAAAGACTTAAGAAGAAGACTAAAACAAGTAAAATTACTTTCGTTCAAGGTTACCGAATAACCTATTGATAATTTAAGTTGATATCACACATTGTTATCTCCTATAATTGATAATTATCTTTCACAGTTAAAAATTCAATAAACTACGTTTTATAAAAAATAAATTTTATTTTTATTACAATTTAAATAATAAATACGAAAACTTAACTTTTATTATAAATGGAACAAAAAAAGAAACTCATACAGCACGAAAACGTTTTACCATCTTATGTGCACGGAATACAAGATGAGAATTTCTTATTACACAGTTATTATCATGCAAAATTATTATTAAACTCGCTTCGTGAATTAAAACTTTACGTGATCTACTCTGTCATTAATGTATTTTAACAAAGCATAGATACATTTAAGATTACAATTTAATTTTTTCTAAGAAATTAAAAACTCTCTAAGAAAATAGATTAAATTAGTTTATCAAAAGTTATAAAATGTTAACAGGAAACGTTAGCGCACCGAGCACTTGCCACATTATCACAATGTTTAATTATTTTATTAATTAATTCCGTAGCATCATTGTGAACTATTTTATTATTCTTAGGTGACACTCTCTCATTCAAGTCATTTACCGCATTTCCTTTAATAAACAGAATTATGTTACGAATAGAAAACTCAGAAAACCTCTTTTTCCCTCTTAAAATTTAAATATTATATTTTTATCATTAAGCATTTTGATTTTTCCTGTTTTATTTCTGAGATCTTCGGCTGTTATTTTTAATTCCTGCATATCTTCTTTTATTTCTTTTTTCCAACTTGGTAGGGTTACTAGTGAGCTTTGCTTTTCAATTATTTTTCTTACCATTCGTGTTTTCGATGTTCTTAGTAAATGATCATATTACGAAAACATTAGAAATAAACAAAAAACTAACCTCAAAAAACATAACCTAATTTTAATCATGAGTGAAAGACGCAAAATGAAAATTAATCTCAGTTTGGCTTAAAAGTACGGAAAATCACTCTTTCACGCTAAACTAGACTCTGTAGAGAAAAACGCTTAAAAAAAGTTTTAGATCTGTTAATCTCCTACAAATTTGATTATAATTTTTTGTCGTAAAATGCATAATAAGGCTGAAATCCTTAAAAAATCGATATTTTACACGTTTTCGTGAGAAAAATGCAAATTACCGCTAAACTAAGCATTATAAAAAAAATTTTGAAATTAAAGTTTTAGATTTTAAAATTATCTACAACTTTTATATATACCTACATTTTTGTGCTAAAATGCATATTTAAGCCGCAATCTTAAACAAACAATTTTTTTACGTGAAATAGCCTTACCAAGAATTTCAGCAAACACGGCGCCTATCCTATCTACCCTATCTACGCCTACCCTATTTTGTAGAGCATAAAAAATTTAGTAAACCAGGCTTTTAAAAAAAATCGTAGCACTAGTTTTTGAGAAAATTGCAAAAAAGTGAAAAATTACAATAATAAACTACTCGCCTACTTCCGCTTGACCGATTTTAATCAAAATATTCGTGTTGGGTCCGGTAGTGGTATCTAACTTAATTTGCAAGTTTCAAGTTCATGCGATGTTTCGTTTATGAGATAATCTGTTCACACACACACACACACACACACACACACCAATCGCTAAAAACATGTTTTTTTTGGATTCAGGGGTCTGAAAATGTGTAGATCCGGTGAAAACTCAATTTCAAAATATCGACATGAAAACAATATTTTTATAATATATTCATTTGTAGGCAAGAGAAAATAAAACAGGCTCTTCATCAAAAATCTAATGATGGATACTCTATTACAAAGTAAACAAGTATAATAAATTATAACAATAGAAGATAATCAGTAAGTAAATTTTAAACAAATTTGTAAGTTAAACTATAATTTATTATAACAGAAGATAATGAATTATAACTTTGCATCATAATAGAATGGGGGAAAAGTTAGCTAATGCCTACTTTAAAATAACCTATACAATATTGTCAGAAAATGACGGTGAAGTTTGAAATTAAGTAGAAAGTAGGTAGGTAGGTAGGTATAGTGGATGATATTAGATATTATGATGAACTGTATTGTGTAGTAGACTAGAAGATGTTAAAATGTTCCGAGATGGAAGAACAAGGGACTTATATTGATAACAAACACATAGTTAACTCTCTTGAAAACAATGAAATAGAATCATTTGCTCAGACAATGAATAATCATCATCCAAAACTAAGTAAGTAATGGAGGTTCGCATAGTTTAAAATGTACGCGTACGTGTTTTCCTGTTCATATTTGTTGAGACGTACATAATACATTCTGTAAATACAAAGTTAATACTAAAGTGTTAATACTTCAACCTCAGTGTTAGAATCTTTTGAGTAATTTAACAAGAAAATCCTTCTACAATTAATCGTTGTTTTGTCTCTAATTGTAATAAGGACAATCTCTCTTACAGGTCGCTAATCTTACACGGATTACACTACAAGTTGAATTACATTGCACGCTCTATATATATGTCATCTCATCAACACAAATTCTCCTCAGACGATAATGTGTTCTTATACAATGATATTTAACAACGGTATTTGTTTACTAGGAATGTCATATCAAATATTAATCAAAAAAACAGATTTAATAAAAAGTTTAATATTAAATACAATAAATAAACTGTTTTTGCCAAAATGGCGCATAAAAGTCACTTTTCATAAAAATTATAGAATATGTTGTTGTTTAGGTCATCAGCCAAAAGGCTGATTTGAACCTCTAGAGGTTTCATAAGTAAAACGAAGAGTGAGTGGATTACTATTGCCTTCCTCATAGAGTGAGAAAGGCTAAATGGTGCTCAATGGAAGGCAACAACGTGCTCAAAGTCAATACTTTAAATTGGAAGCCCACAAAAACGCTTGACCTTTGACTGACCCAAACCCCCCTGAAATTCACACTTCATTTATATTAAGAATCAATTGAATTCAATTTGACTTATAAGTTCAATAATTCACTTAAAATTAATTAAATTATTATTTGATTAAGATGTTGAAAGCAAATTTACACGTTGACCATAATTTATAATTCACTTCATTCACCTCATGGTCTGGCTGTATAATGAAATTCTTTACTCTCAGAGAAGATAACTCTGACTAGTGTCTTTCACACCTCTACCTCTTCTGTACTTAAACGCTTCAATCATATAATTGGCTGACCATATGATAAAAAATAGAACTGTTTTTTGTAGCCCTGGAACTAGCAGATCGAGTGCAAACAATTTAACACTCCTCTTGCCTGTTATCGACAGTATAAAAAGGTAAAGTTTTTTTGATGGCAATTTTTTAAATTACCACCTATCACTTGGTTTTGTCCGTCCGTCTATCACACCCAGATGACAGAAACTACAAGAGAGAGCAACAAACGTTTTTCGGATTTGTAATCTACGCAAAATAATTGTGTGTATGAATTGGGTTTGAAGTTCCGGTTTTGACCAGAATTGACCAGAATCCCAAAACCGGAAGTCAAGAAATCAAGGTCGGAATTTGGAAACAAAAATAGTTTAATTTGATTACTCTTAAAGAGTACATACAGAAATTGGGTATGAAGCTCCGGTTTAGACGAAAGTGGCCGAAAATCGGAAGTCAAGAAATCAAAGACAAAATTTGGAAACAAAAAAAGAGTCAGTTGATTTGTCTTAAAGAGTAGATACAGAAATCACATAGTTTATGCCATAAGTCCAAGGTACGCCTTTTTAAAAATTGCCACCATGAGACGCGTCGTTTCATGAAAGAGAATTTTGCAATTATTATTGATTGCTAAGTGAGTGAAAACCAAAATATTTGAATAAATGTGTTGTCACAAGTTGTTACATTGACACGAAATATCGACATGCACATGAGTGTTTGTAGTGCACCATCCTAACTTTAAAATAATGGAGAATGTTATTTTGCAAGGGTATAATGTTTTAAAAAAGTACCACTTAATTAAAACTTCAACTGCTAGAGGTTACGCGTAGGTATTTATATGAATTTTTTCATCCTTCTGTAATTCCTGCACGCGTGAAGGATTTAATATCTGAAATTTAATAAAAACAATAAATATATAAAATCAATCAAAAATTTCCAACAATATATTCAAACCACGTAGTATTGTTCAAATATTAACCTATTCAACTTTCTAGTGGCTACATATTCTTTCAACAATTAATTATTACATTTAAGTAACAAATTTAAATGATAATTACGCTTTGAGAAAACTAAATTCAAAATTTATTTTGAATTTTATTTTTCTACGCCTATTTAAGTATTAAGAATCTATTTATTTTGATCTTATTTTGTCGACTTTTAATCGTTAGCCAATACTTAAAAATTTTCGAATTTTCAATTTTATTCTTCTAGCGAGTTTGTAAAATTTTTTTTTGTAATCCCTAATTTGTGTACGTTGCAATCTGTTCAATTCAGAACAATAAGCAACCCCATGACCCAATGAGATGAGGATGATGTGTTGTATGACGTGTAAATGAGGTGTAGTCTTGTACAGACCAACCATTCCTGAGAGAGTATGGTTAATTGAACCCCAACCATCAAAGTACACCGGTAACCACTGTCTAGTATTCAAATCCAAATAAAAGTAACTACCTTTACTAGGATTTGAACCAGGAACCTTCGTCTCCGAAAATCAGCTGTTAAACAGCTGATTTTGGCGACGACTTTACCTCTAGACCAACCCGGTGGGTCATGTAAAATTTATAAACACATTTATATTTCATACTAAAATTTTCCCTAAACAGTCTTAAATTTTTTAATGGTTAAAAATTAATTAATTATTTTTCAACTTCAAATCCAGACGAATTTCATGGTTTTATAGTTAATTAAAATAATTTTACCCTTCAATCCGAATAAATGGGATTAGACCCGGTCTGAATAAACAAAAAGTCAGACGAATTAGAAAACATATTTAAATGCAATTCAGGATATAACAGAAACATAAGGGCTCGGATATGAGTGGGGAAGTTGGCCTTTACAAAAATTTTGCATTTGTTAAGTAACAGAGAACTGACTATGGAAATCCGGATCAGATTTATGAATTGCTACAAAACCTATTTTCAGTTCTTTGTGTGGAATGGAATTATGGATATATCAGAACAAATTAAGGATTTCTTTGTCGGAAAAGAGGACTTATGAGAGAAAGTCTTACATCAGCTACACAAAGAACGAGAACTAGTTAGCACGATAAACTGACTAAAACCAGAATATTTCTGATATGCTTGGAGAGAATAACAATCTGGTTTAGTTTATTAAATAAGGAGAAATAGGAGAAAAAAGTGTAGGAAGACGAGGTACATTCTGTTTAAGATACCTGCGAAATCGGTATTATTTGAACTCTTTGGAACTGTTTAGGGTAGCAGTGTCAAAAGTAAGAATGAGGTATTATGATCGCCAAACTCTGATAGGAGAAGGTAGTACCCAAAAAAAAAAAATAGGCTATAATAAAATTGGTGGCAATTTTTTAAATTGTTATCTATCATTTTGTTTAGTCCGTCCATCACACCAAGTGTTCAGAAACTACAAGAGGTAGCAACAAACGGTTTCCGGATTCGTACTCTACACAAACAGGTAGTGAGCCTGAATTGGGTTTGCAGTTTCGGTTTCAACTGGAAGTGACCCGGAACAGGAAGTCAAGAAATCAAAGTCGGAATTTGGTAACAAAAATAGTGTCGTTCAATTCTTCTGAAATAGAAGATACATACATTGATTTAAAGAATTTCTTCATCTCCTTCTTCCAATCAAGGATAAGGCTGCAGCCTGTTCCAAACTCACATACTATGTCATGTATCTCCATCTTTTCTTAGGTCTACCAACATGCCTTTTACCTTCTGGAGCATACCAGTGTGCCTGCTCAGGTATCCTGTGATCTGACATCCTTGCCATGTGCTGTCTCCAACTTTGACAATAATCCTTTTTTTTCGTTTAAGTTGTACATACCCAATTCTAATCTTATTTTCTCATTCCTTATCCTTTTCAAGCGTGAAACTCTTAGTCCTTTGCTGAAATCTCATCTCTGCCGTCTGGGTTTTCCGCTTTTGGATTTTTATTGTGTCATGCCTCACTTCCGTACAGAGTAACTGAAGCTGCCACAACTTTATAGAACTTAAGTTTTGTAATTTGAAGACTTTAAAAAATAAATTAAAATATACAAATACCATTAGACCAAATCAATTGTTCATACGTGAACTTACAGCTGGGTCATTAGCAATTGCGGTGGGTTAGGGAACTAGAACGGTGGTTCTGCCACGTAATAATCCAAACCCTAGCCAGGAATCAAATCCGGACCTCCGGTTTGCAGGGTAGGCCCTACTGTGCAAACCACTACGCAACGGAGGCGGCTTTTAGTGTTTTTATTTTAATTTAAACATATCTTTTTTTTAACTTCATAATAAATTTGTATTTTAAAAGAATTTATTTTACTTGAATAACTATGATGAAATTTTAACAGCGGTAAACGTTAACAAATTTTACAGTTCAGTAAATATTAATACTTGTATACACACTACACAATAATTATAATTTCATTATTGTAGTCACACAACCTCAATGTTTCTGCAGAGGGTTTTAAAATTAATTTTAAATGCACTTTTACATTTTAAACCAAAGAGTATTGGAACATTATACTTTTTTATATTTTACTTTGTAATTTATTCATTAGATTGTAAATACCACAGAATTTTTTAGCATCTAATGCAACATTAAAATTCGGAATACCAACGTTTCAAATTTGAATATTTAATAAAATACTATTATATATTTTTGCTCTTTTAGTTTTTTCTATTATATTCCTCTTAGTCTGTTTTTTTAAAGTAGGATACAATCACCATTTCTCTAAATATGAACCATAAACCTAACTACGAGAGGTTATAAATAAAATTATGGTATAATCATACTAACACTTTATTATTCACCAGGAAACTTTCATCATATTTTTAAAACTATAAAATACAAACATATTTTTTTATTACCCGTTGTTGTTTTAAGTTACTAAACAACCCACTGGGTTGATCTAGGGATAAAATCGTCACTGCGAGTCAGCTGTTTGACAGCTGATTTTCGAAGACCAAGTTTTCGAGGTCCAAAACCTAGTTAAGGTATATTTATACGGACTTGAATACTAGACAGCTGTTACCGGTGTACTTCATTGGCAGGGGTTCAAAAACCAAACTTTCTCTGGTACGATCGACCTGAGTCTGTACAAGGGCTACACCTCATTTACTCGCCAAACATATCATCCCCATCTGATTTGGTTATGGGGTTGCATATTTTCCTAAATTAATTGTACAGATTGCACCATACACATATTACGTTTTAATAAATACGACATAAATGTTAAAAACATGTTACGTTAAAAAAAACTTTATTAAAAATATTTCACGAATTTATTAGAAATTCCATTTCTGTAGTTCCGTAGTTAAAAGATAATTTAATTGTTCAATCAGATAATTAAATCATGTGGATATGATTACGTAATCAGCACGAAGCGATCATGTGATAATTTTTTTCACGAGCGCACCTCTTGCTGATCATGTGATTGCCCCCTGCTCATAATGTGATAAATTTTCTGATCAAATAATCGCCTAAAAATCACGTGATATGAGAAAATATTATCCCTTGATTGACTTAAATATATTACTTAATCTCCTCGTCCTGATCACAGACGAAGAAATTAAAAATTTTAACAAATAATAAAGTATAATAAAACAAAATGACACTTCAAAAAAATTGAATCTCTAATAATAATGTGAAAAAAGCAGAATAAAATAACCTACCGAAGTGAAATTTTAAAACTTTATAAAATTTAAACAATAAAAAAAATATAATTATGCAAATAATAAAACTAAAAATAAAATTCTTTATGAATTTTAACACGCGGCTCCGGAGAAGAAAATGGAGTAGAGATCTACTTACTGATCTATTGTACAAAAAAATTATAAAATTTTAAAATTTTCTTATATTATTTTTAAACGTGTTACCTTTTTAAAAACATTCATAGAAATGTGAGAAGAATATGAAAACATTAATTTTTTCGTTTTATCATTTCTTGTTTAGTTATTATTTAAATCTTTCCCGGGGTTAAAATAAATTATATTGGTGGAATTTTTTTCAAATTGTCAAACTTAGTTTTGTTTGTACGTCCAACCTTCCACCACCTCCAGATGTCAGAATACTGTTTGTCAGAAACTACAAGATATAGCAACAAATGGTTTTCTGATTCGTAGTCTACACAAAAAGTTAGTGGGCCTAAATCAAAGTCGGAATTTGGAAACAGAAATAGTGTCATTCAATTCCTATTAAAAGGTAGATACAGAAATCACTAGACTAATGGTTTTTGCCATAAGTCAAAGGTAAGCCTTTTTAAAATTTTGCACCAGCCATGAGAAGCATCGTCTCATAAAAGGGATTTTTAATTACTATTTTCTGTACACCAGAAATTTTCATTTCTTTTGTGACAAAAGTATTAGGATGTAATAAAGAGGATCATTATTGGTAAATAAAAACAAAATCGTTTCAAATTTATCTCTTTTGTTTAGTGGTTGTTATATTTCATTCATTTATTTGACTGAAAGTAAATTAAAAAGATAAAGGTCAAGTGTAACATATATTTTTAACAGACGTTGTTATTGAAGAAGAGATATCAAGTTAAAATAAAGCACCACAATATAACCTTAAATTAGAAACCGTTTAAATTAATTCAAAAGGAAGAGGAATAAGAACTAAAAAAGAGTATCAAATAGGTGAAATAAAGAATGGACTGTTTGATGAGATCGGAGTTTGCTAATGGAGTGAACGAACGAAGATAATGCCATTTCTTTTATGTGGTAGCAGCATTTGTGGCCACTGACGGCAACTGATGGGAGGTCGGAATGATGGAAGAAATACGTATTTCAGGGGAGGGGGAGAATTATGAAGGAGAAAGTGAGATCGAAGAGAAAAGAGATGAAGATCCAAAGTGATTGCGCAAAGAGAGTGGGATTGCCTTGTCCAGACAGGATTCACGTCAATTTGGTCAGCCATTAGTTTCTTGCGAATGTAGTAGTAGTAGTGATAGTAAAAGGGTTTCAGAAAGATCTCACACACACATTGCCCATTGGTTTTAATGACTAAACCTACTAGAAGAGTGAAGAAACCATCCAACTCCATTATTGACGCACTTAACTAAAAAAATATCATTTAAGATTTTCGATTTCGTATTTATTTTGCTAAACTAAAGAGTGTATCTATCTGAAAAAAAATCCGCAAAACAAAAATTATGCAATCGAATAATTAAGGTACGTCTGTACAAAAAATAATTTAAGTTAATTTTTGCCCTTATTGATACAATATAATCTGTTCATTTATTGAACAATAAGAAGTAATATATATGGTCAAATCTGGTGTGGAACGCTCACACAACTTCCTCTTGCCAATGCAAATTATTAACAATGTAACCTAACATTAGTAATAAAACATTAGAAATAAACAAAAAACTAACCCCGATAAATATAACATAATTTTAAACATGAGTGAAAGACGAAAAATGAAAATAAACTTCAGTTTGGCTTAACAATACGGAAAATCACTCTTTCACGCTAAACTAGGCGGTGTAGAGAAAAATGCTCTAATTTAATGTCGTAGATCTTTTATTTTCCTATAAATTTTATTATATACACTTGTCGTAAAATGCATACTAAAGCAGAAATCTTAAAAAATCGATTTTTTACACGTGTACGTGAAAAAAAAACAAAAAATCGCTAATTATTGCTAAACTACGCGTCATACAAAAAAAGTTTGAAAAAAGAGATTTAGGTTTTCAAATTTTCTACAACTTTTGTTATATACATTTTTGCGTTAAATGCATATTAAAGCAGCAATCTTAAGAAAACAATTTTTTTAAGAAAACAACCTCCCCAAGAATTTCAGCAGACATGGGGCTTACCCTATCTTGTAGAGCACAAAAAATTTAGTAAATGAGGCGATTTTTAACAAATCTTAGGAACCGTTTTTGAGAAAAACGCAAAACACCGAAAAATGACACGAATAAATTACTACTTCCGGTTGACCGATTTTGTTGAAAATATTCGTGTCGAATCTAACTTAAGTATTAAGTTAGGGTATCTAACTTAAGTATTAATTTCATGTTCGTACGATGTTCCGTTCTTGAGATAGTCTGTTCAAACATACACACACAGACCAATCGCTAAAAACATGTTTTTTTGGTTCATGGGGTCTGAAAACATGTAGATCCGGTGAAAACTCAATTTCGAAAAATCGAAATGGAAGCAATACTTACCTTCCTATATATTCATGTAGGCAAAGGAAAGTAAAAAAAGTAGTAACACATACACTGATCTTTGACTTTTGTGTTATTTACGAAAAACAAAATTCAAAAATAATTAAGGGTTTAAAGAATTTGACACTAAAATTTGATTACAGTGTCTACAAGGCAAGTTCGAAATATCCGAACGTTTTAACTTTGATTTTGAGTTTCACTATTGTCTAATAAATTTATTGTTAGCAAGATTTTTTTGGTTAGTATAGGTTTTCAAATATTTAACTCTATTTCTAAAATTTTTTCTTATATTGTCAAGTTTTCTAAGACGAATTTTTTACTTATGCACCAGGGTATGTTCAATATGTTTCTGATAGTTAACCAAAACATATTTTACTACAATGTTCTAAAATGATTAATAAAAAAATGTTACATATTATTTAAACTTGGCCTATTACTACAGATTTTTTAACAACTAGTGTAGCGTGCAGATATGTGATACGGAAATTCATACAATATTGACTGAATAATATGTTCCAATAAATCTAATGACTTTGTAAAGATCAAACGAAGAAGTACAAATTGTTTAAAACATATCATAAAAATTATTACTTTAAGTCTTGGTAGTGCAATACCCAGCAAACTTAAGAAAATTTCAATACTTTTAATTTAGATACCTTCGTTTGATTACTAATCTAAAAATATTACTAAAAATACTATTTCAAATTACTAACTAAGCAAGATTTCTTTTTTATTTTATAATTTAAATATTTCTCCATAACAGGCAGGTGTAGTGTTAAATTTAGCACTCGATCTGCTAGTTGCAGGGCTACAAAGAATATCACATTATTAGCCAATTAAATGACTGAATAATTTAAGAACAGAAAAGGTAGAGGTGTAAAGACACTAGTCAGAATTATCTTCTCTGAAAGTAATGAATTTCATTATACAGCCAGACCCTGTGGTGAATGAAGTGAAGGTGTCATTTGTAGGTTGAAAAGTATATTATTTAGAGGGCCTGGCATACTGATAAGCGTACTTTTCGGCTCAGTGAGGAAAGCATGGTAAACCACCTCACACCTCGTTTTACTTAGTAAAGCCTCTAGAGGTTCAAACCAGCCTTTCAGCTGATGACCTAAACCACAACAACAACAATTAAAATATTTTTTCTAGGCTTTTTACCATTTCAATTTTTTAAATTTTACGTTTTTGGTTCAACGTAAAAGAGTTACACGCATTAAGGCTAATGCAGACGGAGAAGGGTGATAAAAGTGAGTGATGAAGAAATAGCAGACCTGACCGATATTTGTACCCGGGATCTCTAGCATAGGTTTGGTAGCGTTGACCATACTACCAATGGGCCTGGTCCATGTGATTTTTTACTTTGGGCACTAATTTAATCTAACTTGTATTTTAACACATCTTAAAAAATTATGTAAAAACAGATCATGTCGAAATAACTAACTGTTCAATCCAGAATGTAAAAACCGAAATACAAATTTCATCCAACTTGAAAAATAGTTCATTTCTTCCCAACAAAGCCTTCATATTGAAATTTTAAAATCGAATAAATACGAGAAGAAAACCGTAACTAATTTACTATCCCATATTTATTAAAAATAGAATTAATTTAATTCCCAAAATAATTTAAATGAAATATCAAAAAAATGTTTAAAATTATTTACATATATGAAATTTTCTTTTATGGATGGACAAGAGCATTTATCAGGGATTTACTGTTTAAAAGCGTTAATCGTATTTTAAAATAACGTTTATAATTTTGTACAAGTGCTTTATGTAGTAAAAAATCTTATTACATTATTATCTTTAATAAAGAAAAAACTACTTTTAGTTGTAAGCTTTTGGGATTTATAGTATTAAATAAGATTTAACTATCATCCCCTAATTCATAATCCTAATACTTTAACTTTTACAGCTAACAGAAAATATTTAATGCTGAAACCATATTAATTTTTAACTTCTTTTTATACATACAAAAAAATTCAAAAATAAACCTGTGAGATCACAATAGTATTCCCTTCCGCATCAAAATTCAAGTGTAAATTTGTGAAATCATTAGTTCGTAAAAGCGTTGTGGTAGATTTTTTTTTATCCAGTTTTGAATTACACTAAATTTTTACTTCAGTAGTTTCTGTAATTCATTTTCTACCTGTTAGTGTAGAGTAACAGTAATGATGGTTCACCCTAAATTTCAGGTTCGTTAGCAAGGGTTTTACATTTCCAATGAAATGATTTATTGTACAGCTTGCATAATTTTAAAATGAAGCAATTTCAGGGATTCGTTATCAGTACAAATTTATAGTCAGGTCAAAGACTTCTTATGTGATGTTATGATCAATTTATAACTCTGTTATAAAATAAAAGTCCTATTATAATTATTTTTAACTACAGCCTCTTAAACAGCAACGTTTTAATTTTGAAGATGATAACCACCGAAATTGCCCAAAACAGGCAGGTGGAGTGTTAAATTATTTGCACTTGATTTGCTAGTTCCAGGGCTACAAAAAGTCGTTTTATTTCTTATCACATGGCCAGCCACAGTTATATGACTGAAGCGTTTAAGAACAGAAGAGGGAGAAGTGTAAAAGACACTAGTCAGAGTTATCTCCTCTGAGTGTAATGAATTAACATTATACAGCCAGATCCTTGATACTGTTTTTACTTGTACGCCGGTCCGTAGTTCATATTTTGCCCACTGTTGGCGCTGTGATGGGGTTGCTGCTGCCGATAGAATGCGCCAGCGGTAATACCTCTCACAGCGCATGTACCAAGTGGCAACATATAGTGTCTACGCACTGGCGATGCAAAAGTAGAGAAGGAGAAGGTGACAGTATCGATGTTCTCTGTGTGCGAGAATCGATACGGGGATTTGACATCTCAACATTGAGTATTCTTTCCGTCATCTGCACCTCCATCCCCTAACCCTCGCTTCACCGGCGACTGCTCCCCTTCGGAGGCAGCGGTAAAAGGTGCACGCTGCGTCGGCGACTCGCTCCTATTAGATTAGGCAGCGGTACAGACTACCCCGATTCACTTCACCGGTGACTGCTCCTCTTCGGAGGCAGCGGTGAAAGGTGGTCGCTGCGTCGGCGGCTGCTCCTAATCTTTTAGGCAGCGGCGAAGACGACCTCCTCCTTAAGATGTTTTCATTATTTTGAACTACGCCGCCGATGCCCGGCCAGTCCTATGTGCTCAAACGACTGCGCTACTGAAAGCCGGTGGCGACATCCTGTGGTGAATGATGTGAAGGTATAATTTTTATAGGATGGAAAGTAGATGTTCTCAGAGGGCTTGGCATGCTGTTAAGCATAGTCTACTTTTCCACTTAGTAAGGAGAGCATGATTCATGTATTTTTTCTTTAATAGCTGTAAATTAAAGTTACAACAAAAGTACAAAAAATATGAAGATAAATTTAAATACTTTAAATTGTAATATTTAATAAAATATATAAATTATTTGTTGGATAAATGAGGAAATGTTTAGAATAAAAAGTTGTTGTTAGTAGAAGAAGCTGTCTTATTTTTTTCTCTTACGTTAAATAATATTCTAGAATTCATTTAATTTCAAAGTTTAACGCAGCTAACAATGAAATGCACTTAAAATTCTTATTCTAAGAATTTAACTTTAGTATAAATAACGAAATAATGAAAATATTCAATTCAGCATTAAAACAGTTTCATCCGACTGGAATCAAATTTTGTATGGAACAACAAAAGTTCTTAAACCGTAACGATGCGTATGTGTGCTATAACGGAATATTAAAATTCCTTTTATGTAGCTACATTATAATGTAAAATAAAGGGAGTATGAAGAAGTAAACCAAACAGCCGTTGGTGTAAACTTTACTGAGGTAAAACCCTAAAGAACAAAATATAACGATGATTCTATATAGATAGTCCACTTAAAATATTATACAAAACAACTTAGGAACCTTTATTAAAATTATGAAAATATTTCAAAATAGATACCGCACTTAACTTTTTACGACGGTGTCTATTGATTTTGTTTTTTTTTTTAGTTTATTTTAAAGTCGTATCAACAGCTTGGTCATTAGTGACTACAATGGGTTATAACTTATTGTAATTTACAGACCCTGCCCGAAATCGAACCCGAGACCTTTGTGTGATAAGCCAGCGCGCTACCACTATGCTA
Source organism: Catonia carolina (assembly GCA_035578175.1). Classification (NCBI taxonomy): domain Eukaryota; kingdom Metazoa; phylum Arthropoda; class Insecta; order Hemiptera; family Achilidae; genus Catonia; species Catonia carolina. The sequence continues at coordinate 21,155,505 of JAQMRL010000008.1, read as the reverse complement.
CGAAGGCGGCTCTATTGCTTTTAATTCAGATTAATTCAAAGTTATAATAAAATGATTCTGCACTGTAATAAATTTCACACCATTAAACTTTAAGAAAGCAGACTAGTTCAATCAAATTAATTAGATTATAAAAATATTTCAATGGAAATTTGAGAAAAAAAAATTCTCTTGCATAGAAACTTTTTTTGTGTTGAAAATTTAGTATCTGCTATTACAATATTATAACAATTTATAATTATGACGCTAAAGGTTCCAAAACTTGAATACTTGCTGGAGCTTGCAGTAGTCATCACTACGGTCCTACAATTGGCCAAGAAGATCCCTTGGTCAGAGGCGTTTTAAACGTCTGTGCTGAGTACCGGGTATCGCCCTAGTGTACATGTTCTGCATGAGAAGGTTGTCATGAAATTCAAATTTGTCGTGCATCGTCTTACATAGTTGTTTCGTGACGTCATTTACGTATGGGATTTATAAGTCTTTGTGCAATATTAAGTTTGTGATGTAAAAGGGGCATTTGCATTATTGCTATTAGAATCTTGTTTTGAATCGCTTGTAAGTTATACTTTTCGTGTTTGAAGATTTAGCAGATTCCCAAAGTTGAACTCCATATTTCCATATTGGTCTTATGGGTTATTAAATTATGTGACATGTTTAATTTAGAGCGTATGTCAAAAGACGATAATTTAGAACTGTTTCAGTTGATAGAAGCGTCTTTTTAGTTTGTGGCGTGTATGTGTAACAGTTGCGTTCTTAGTAAGTTTTCTGTCTAAGTGTAAGCTTAAATAGCGTGTTTAAGTTGTGTCATAGAAAACTGAAATTAAAAATTAAATTAAATTTATTCATTGTTAGAGATTTTAATATAAAACTGTTTTTAAATTTTCAAATAGTTTTCCCGGGAGTCTAAATCCCAAATGAAGTATCTACGGTAAACGATTAAAAAATGTCGAATATGATTTTGTTATGAAAATAACTCCCTAGATATATTGCTACGTTTTATTTTTAAATTTATATTAAAATTCCAGGGATTCAATAAAATTTCTTTCAATGATTGTTATTGAAAATAATATCGTTTTAAATAGAATTCATCTTCATTCGTTAAACATTTTCCATATCTTTGGCAGATTGCACTTGTATTCCATTGTTTAATATTAACTATATTCCACTATTTTACTTAACTGGTTTAACCAGTTTTCATTTTTACGTAGTTTAGAATTGGAATACACAAACAGAACAAAAGGAAACAGCTGAACACAAAATTTAAACAGTTTCGTTGAAGGCTAGGTAAATGTTTGACACTAAATCTTAACAACAAACTAAATTAGAATCTCATCTTAGAATCGTCTAGTTACGAAACCAGATACATCCAAAAATTTCAAATTTAATGTTTTTGCATTTTCTAACAGATTACAACCTTTTACATGCACTGTAAAATGCATGTTTCAAAACCATTTACATTTTTAATAAAAACGTGCATAAAGTTGCTGGTTAGTTTCAAAACCTGATACATCCATTCTCTAGTATTGACTTATAAAAACGTAGGCTATGTTTGTGTCACACGGCTCGAACATTAGTCTGAGGTTATATAGTAACATAAAGCAGGTTGTTACCAGCTGTATTTTAGTGGACGGTTTTTCTTTATTTGTATAATTAGTGTTGTCGCTTTTCTTAGACAAATATTAAAGTTAGTGATTTGTTTTAATAATATTACGAAATGGAGTGTTATCCTGAAGAATTTAGTAATAATAAATGAAACGAAAAACATTATGAAAGATTTTTTTCATATATTCTTAATATTATCTTACCAAATTTTTGTAAATTTTATTCTTTAAACACAAAAATTTGTTATTAATTATGTTACAAATTAAAATAATCATGCGTCTTATATATTTTGGCTGTTAAGTTTATTTCAAAACCAGAGATCCGAATTCCGTTTCAAAACCAGCCAGATACATTCGCATATACGAGTATTATGTGAAATTTCTCTTAAACTACGGTCATTAGCTAATTAAAAGTCAGTATTTAAAATCCTCTACCATAATGCTACTTCTCCAGTAAGTCACAATTTTGTTGTATTTCATGTTTTTGAGAGAAACGTTTTTCAGGTCTCCTGAAAAATTTAAAATTTTTGATGTATCTGCTTTTGTAACTAGACGATTCTACAATTTAGAAATCAATTCTTTACAAACCAATTTGAACGCAAGGAATCCAATTTTGTGGCTCGGCTAGCAATTCCAACATTGAAATCTTGCAAAGGTTCCAATCAAAACTACTTATGATACTCACAGTATCATCTTGGTACATAACGAATAACGTATTACGCCAATATTTACACATCCTACAGCTGAACAAGAAATCAAAACTGGAATTACAAACGAATTACCTCGTCATCTCACTCTTAGACAATTCAAAGGACACTTGCTAACTGAAAAGAAGACATCCTACGAACATTCTACTTATGATTACGTTTCAAAACATTTAACTATGTCCCCATTCGATTAAGAAGCTAATAAATTTGATAAGAACGAAGATATATCAAGAGTGGCACTGAATTTCGAATAGCTATATCATACTACCTGTTGCAGACCAATTGAATAGTAAGACTGTTCGTCCAATGTATACTTAAAAGGATTTTTTTAAGAATGTAAGGATTTTTTTCCAGCCTTAATCTGCATTTTACGACAAAAGTGTATATAATTAAATTTATAGAAAATTAAAAACCTGTTGAAATTTACAGACAAATAACGGAGGTTTATGGTAATATGGCAAAAAGTTTAATGGCAGGCAAACAAATGTTTACGATGAAGCGCGCTCGAACCGACCTTCAGCTGTGACTGACAAACTCAAATCAAGGATTGAGGAAAAAATTCAACAGGGCAGACGTTTCACGATAGATGGTCTAAGTTCATTGTTTCCTGAAATTTCACTAACTGTTCTTTATGCAAAAATGTTAGTGGTGATTTAGGTTACAAAAAAGTGACGACCCACTGAGAGTGTAAATGAGTGGTTACACAACTTGGGGGGAACTGAGTACGCAGAGGGCATAGCGAAATTGGTGAAACGGTACCAAAGTTTAAATTTGTAAGGCGATTACGTAGAAACATAGTTTAAGTATCAGGTATGTTAAAAAAAAGTTTTGTTTCGCAATAATATAAAAAATTCAAAATAAAGAAAAACGTTCTTTACTTTTAGAATGATCCTCGTATTTCCAAAATTAAGAAAATTACTTTTTTCTGGATTTTCACAAAAGGTGAAAATTATGGTTTAGATATTTCCTTCATGAGTCCGATACTTTTTCATGTTGTCACATCCAGGAGATGGTTAATTGGTTAGTAATGTTACATTGTGCGTTTTACACAATTTGTTTGTACGTAACACCATGTACACAAATATTCAAAGGAATACGCAGTCACGAAAAGGATACGAATAGACGTTTCTACGCGTTTATGCAAACACAATGTTATAAATACATACATCTACAGGTAGGTAAGTGATAGTAAGGTAAACAAAAGCTCAATAACAAAGAACACGTTGGGTACACAAAAGAAAGAAACGCCTATTATTACATGTGAATAGTTTAATATTGTGTTAACTGAACCGAAAATTTAAGTCTCCATGCTGCAATTATTTAAAAAAAAAACATTTAGAGAGAAAGAGAGGGTGATAATATTGAAGAGAGAAAGGTATATAGTTGAATAAATAAATTTATTTTCAAATAACTTGTTTTTAATTTGTCTCTTTTAACGCAAAGCTAAACTAAACCGTTTTGTTTTATTTTCATCTCATAGATGGTACTTTGTTGAGATAAAAAAATATTAAATTTATTCGTTATTGGTTCTCTTATATATATATATATTTTGTTATATTTAATTATAAACAAATTCACGAGCACTTTTAGTAATCGCATATACAAAAGAGGGCTTCGTTTATTAGATAAAAACTTTTCGTTACAGATTTATTCAGGTTAGGTGTACAGCATCTAAAGTATTTGAAAATCCTATTAAATTACTGTCAAAAAATTTATGAATCAGTGTTTGAAATAAAAACGTAAATGTTTTAAAAATTCATGGAGCCGCCGTAGCTCAGTGGTTGTAATGCTAGAATACCATACGAACAGAAAAGCGGAAGGTTCGATTCCCAGATAGGATCTGAAACTATTAAGCAGGTACTTTAAAACCTAGAAATTCTGTACAGTAACTCATATTAGTCGCTAAGCTAAAGCACTTGACGAGACTTTAAATAAACTGAAAAAATCCCTTTCATGATACGTCACGTCTCGTAGCTGGTGGAAGTTTTTCAAAACACGTACCTTTGACTTATAGCAAAAACCATTAGTAATTTCTCTATCTACACTTTAAAAGGAATCGAAAGACTTTTGTTCCCAAATTCCGACTTTGATTTTTTGACTTCCGGTTTTGGGCCACTGCCAATCGAAACCGGAACTTCTTAGCTAAACTAAGGTCTGTAGAAAAATATGTTTGAAATAAAAGTTGTAGTTTTTTTAATTGTTTATTTAATTATACACACTTTTATCGTAAAATCCATGAAAACTGTAATATTAAAAACCAATTTTTTATTAAAATAAATGGGAACAACACAGAAAATCACTAATTTATGCTAAAATAAGCGTTGCATAAAAGAATGTTGGAAATAAAAGTTGTAGGTATATAATTTTTATACAATTTTGATTATGTAGACTTTTGCCCTAGAAAACATATCAAGTTTGCAATCCTAAGAAAAACTATTGCGAGAGCACATCCCCCCAAAAAATGTTTAGCAGACACAGTGCTTACCTACGTAAAAGAGAATAAAAAATGTATTAAATGAGGGAATTTTTAAAAAAATTCGTAGGAACCGATTTTGAGAAAATCGCACGACTTTTTTCTACAACTTTGTTCAAAATCGGTTGACTGATTTTGAAGAAAATATTTCTGTCAGGTTCCAGAATAATACGTAACATAAGTTCCAAGTTTCAACTTCATACTATATTCCATGTTTGAGATATTTTGTTCACACAAACACACACACACAAATCAATCGCTAAAAATATGTTTTGTTTTGCTCTAGGAGGCCTGAAAATGTGTATAACCGGTGAAAATTAGATTTCGAAAAATCGACATGAAACAATACGTACTTTCTATCCCTATACATTTATATAAAGCAAGAGAAAGTAAAAAATACGGTAAGTCTTTTAATTTGGTATTACTCTTGTACAAGAATATTATTCTAAATTTTAGAACAATGATCAGTAAAAAATAAAAATGATTGAACATGTATTTTTAAGTAAATGGCGAGTGGAACAATAGTTAAGAGTCAAAGGTACTGTAATCGTATATTTTTGAAACTAGCCTTTCCTTTATAGAACCAGGGGTCCGGACATAACCAAGGCGGTTAAGGGGACTTCAACTGTAGTGTTGTTTTAAGTTTCAAACGCAACACTCCTGTAAGGATTGCTGTTTCGAAACAACACTCGTAGAGGAATGTTTATTACTTTGATAAGCGGTTTTGTTTGGTTATGTTACATGAAGCCAAAAACAGTATCCAAATAACTTAAAATAATAAAAATAAAAATTTATACATAATATTTAATATATGTAGGTATAAATAATACATAATATTTATACATAGATTTAACTAAATTTATTCCCTAACTTGACAGATAAAATATATGCAAAACAAAAATGGTAAATTTAATTTAGTTTTTATTACAATATCTGATAAGAAATGTCAAACTGAATTTTACGAAATTGGTAGAGTAATGTTTGTTACAATCATTCAAATTTAAGCTGCGTCCATCTCCAAATGACCCAAATTATCCCCCTCTCCATCAGACATGGTTTTTATAAAATTTAAGAGTTATTTGTGATCTATTTAACAAAAACATTGTAGGGTAATAAGATGTTCAAAGGTAAAATTAGGCCTATAATAAAATGACAGTCATTAAGACAAGTCTTAGGAGACTTGCTTTCAAACTTTCTTATGATTATTGTTAGAAAAACCATCACTATAATTTTCTGCATTTAACACAAAAAATGTTAACTAGTGTACAAAGTAATTTTAATTGAAACCGTTGATGTTTGACTATGACTGATGGTTTTGATGATTATTGTTAGTCTTGTTAAAAATAATGTAAATTTTTTTGATTTTAGATTAAAGTGATAGTTTCTACTTTATAGTTAATATCTTTATTAGTAACAAACCAGTTGCGGTTGCTAATGTTTGCAAAACTTTAATTTTAAACCGTGCAGGATTTTTAAGTTATTATTACAACTATTTTTCCATACTTGTACCCCGTACCACCAAATAAATTTATAAACTAAAAGTTTATTTTTTGTTAATAACCACTACATCTTACCTATTTTTAATTCAATAAACAGCTTAAACGTTGGGTTTAGCAGTATTAATGTTAGAATTAATAATATGAATGTTAAGAACTGAAGAATATGCTTATAACCTGTTTTGTTGATAATTTCATTTTCAACAGATAATTTGTTTAAGATTTTTGGATTTAAACCAATCGCTCAGCCGCTGCAAATAACAATAAACTATGTAAAAATAAAATATCCAGTGGCATGTACCAATAATTTAAGAAATTCAAGAGCTAATTTCTGAGTTGACTGCACACAATTTTGAAATAGTGTTTACCTGGATCCCGTCTCGTTAGGGACTCCAGGCAACGGAAAAGCCGATCTTGCTGCCCAGAGTGCTGTTCACTAACCAGAACATCTTTATCGGGTCTCTCATTTTTACCTAAAGGCACACGTTGACAAAAAATTATTTGATTTCTGGAACAATAGGTGGACCGAGATGCCACATGAAAAACTCCACGTCATACGAAAAACTTTATGAGAATTTCCTCTACCCGAATTCCATAATCGCACGGAACAGGTTGTCATCTGCCGATTGCGGATCGGGCACTCACTTATAATACTCTTCTTGAAGAGTACCCCCTTACTCTTATTGGTATTTCTGCAATATTCCACGACAATGTTAGGTGTAAAGACAGTTGTGACAAAGATTTAAAATTTCTTCGTTATGTTGCTGCTGAAGACAAAATCTGATTGGCCTACTAATTTTCTCTTTCTTGTGTTTTAGGTTACGAAATTGTTGTTGTTTTTATTGTTATTAGTATAATTCCTATTGTGGTCGCTAATAATCATTAGCAGTTGATGCGACCTTTATAAATAAAATTTAAAAAAATAAAAAATATAACACGAATTGTTTGCCATTTTTCAATATTTATTTATTTATTTATAACAATAGCCTAATTATAAAGGCCAACAGAACTTATCCTTATACGTCTCATTGACAACAAATTTACAGTTTACAAAACAATCTTCGCTTATAACTATTTTATTTAGATAATATAATGCTAATACTTATTGTCTCTTTTGCTCATAAAAATAAAATAATGTTTAATAAATTTCTTACTACCTATAATAACAATTAATGAGAAAAATACAAAAATCCCCGCAAAAAATAGTTTAGCAAAACTAGATCAGAAATCATATTATTTTAGTATTAAATTAAAAAAAGGAACAGGAAAAAACAGTACAAATAAGAAAGAAAAAAAAGATAAGTCTGCTCTGTGAATTCATGAACTTTATTGGTTGGTGAGCGCCTGATAACATTTTGATGAGAATTGTTCGTAATTGTCAAAAAAAGGATCGAGTTCCAGATTAAACTTATTGACAAAGCCGACAAATATGGTCGAAACTCAAGTCTTAGGATCATAGGCTTTTGATATGTTATTTGGACAACTGTTTGGAGTGTGTTTTTCAAAGAAAACTATATGAAAATTGTTCACTAAATATAACACACTAAATATAGACACTAAATATAATAGGCTAGTCAATGAAAATTAAATAAAATTTTCCAACTTTTCTACACTTGACACAAAAAAAAAATTAGTTAACTAATACGAAGTAATTTTGATTGAAACCGTTGAAGTTTGATTATGACTGATGGTTTTGATGAACCATGGATCTCGCAAACGTAGATCCACATTGGCTTAAGTACGGTTTTCTTCTTCTCGTCGTGCCTATTACGTTCTGATGTTAACGATCATCATGGCTATTTTGATCTTATTAATACCAATCCGGGACAATTCCGAGAAGCTGTTACCGAATCAGGTCCTCATCAGATTGACGATCCAGGAAATTCTCCTTCTAACAGAATTCCTCTTTCCCTGAATCTCTTTCCATGATGAATGCGCTGCAGTAGATCATATACTAAATTTAAGTAAGGTTTAAAAAGGTTTAAGTAAGGTTTTATATAACAGTAATTATTTTAGAGGAATTGGAAATTTCGATCTAAGAGACAAAAGGCTCAAAAACTGTTTCGCTTACAATCTAATGCTTTACGATTTTAATTCTCTACATTTGAATTAATTTTGTTATTAATCGAACGAAAATGACACAATTAATTTACATAAGAATTTTATAAGTTTATTTCTACCTAAGCCTTATTATAATTTGTAAAAAATGAAAAATAATTAAATTAAATTATAAACGGCTTGTAATAATATTCCTAGGCCTAATTTATTTTTTAAGTTAATATATTTTTTAAATTAACAGATGAGTACAAGAAGACCTAGTAAAGCAATGATGTAAAATTAATTAATTTCTTTAAATTCTTTGAACTAAATTTAGAATACGTTCACAAATCAATCAATCAGAACTGACCCTATTGTATGGTTCAATGATCTTTTCCTTCAACAATTTTTCATTTTTCCTATCTCATTTATTGGGTTCTCTTGTCAATTTTTTCTCTGATACATGACTTAAAATACTTATATTTAAAATTTTTAACAGATTTATTTTTTACGCTTTAATGGAAGGGGAAACATGGTATTTTAATTAACACTGGCTTAAACTAAATAGGGGTTTTCCATTAATTCTTCTGCTGTCATAATAGAATCAAGGTTATCAAACAGTAGTTGTAAAACTTAATATGATAATATTTGATAATTTATACTTGATGAAACCTTAGCAAGGGATCATATTTTTATTTCACGTTCTTCACCAATTTTAAGTTAGTGGAACGTAGGCCTAGTGTGTGTAAGCTAAGACCGGGAACCGTAATTAAATTTGTTAATTATCATACAGATTCAAATGTGGTGGCATTGAATTTATATTGCTCTAAAATTTATAAAATATGCAATCCTTTCAAATTGCATATTGTAAGGTAACAGATAGAGCTCCACCATTTTTGTAAGGTAAAAGTAAAGAAACCCATTTTGTAACTATATCACTGGTAAAAAACAAAAATAAAATTGAAATGGAGCGTTCACTATCCAATTGTTCTAAAGTACATAAAAAAGGATCAAAAATTGAAAAAAAAACATCCTTTGGGAAAGAAAAATAATAGATCAGACGAAAAAGCGTAGCTTCTAATACTGCGGTGGTGAGAAATTAGCCGGATTTAGGAGGAAAGGTAAGACTGCACAAAAACACAGGAGTAAGACTTAAAGAAAAAATTTAATGAATACAATACAAAACTATCTAAAAAAAATTAATGAAATTATAATTTGCTACATTTTACTTTAAAATAAAAAAATTAAAGATAAAACGTTATGTAGCATATAATAGATTTAAATACTGAAATACTGAAAATTAGAATCACGAATTAAAATTATAGCGAAAGAACTCTTTAAAATACTAGTTTTTATTTTGAAACGTTGCAACGAACTTTCTATATTTTCCTCCATAGTAAAGGGTCAGAATAAAAATACGTTTTAAATCGGATTAGATTATCCAAAACAGTTATTTAGAATTGACATTTTTTGTGAAAAGTAACACAGAATAGCAGGTAGATCTGAAAATGTGTTTTTAAAAAATTATATTCATTGGGGATATTTTTTAAAACGTATGTAGAATTAATTCCCGAAGTATAGACTGACCATCTGAAAACACCCTGTGGAACAGTAATACGTATTATGTAATATGTTCCATTTCCTAAATACAACAAAAGGCCAAATAAATAAATAATAAATTTAAATATCTATGATTTATTGTCTTTTATTTTAATAAAACAAATATTTCACAGAATTTGTAGCACATTAAAATATAAAATGGCTATATACCCATAAAATCAGGATAATTAAATTAAATTACTTCTAGTTTTGGAGTACGTTAAGAAGAGAGAGATCGTTGAGTCCGCGTTTATAAGTCCTACGGGAAGAAGAGAATGGTACAGTGCAGACAATTATAATTATAGTAAATCAATGTTCCACACAAGACCAGAAGCCAATGGTCTACAGCAAATTACAAACCTACATATAAACATGCACACAAACACACATACGCATATGCATAGACATATATACAAAGCTGAACATCTGAAAGAAAGGGGTGGAGAGAATATTGCCTGCAACTCTGCTAATCTGCAATATACCTCCTTTCCCACTCACGATCTACAATCCGCATCGCACGGAACTTCTGTTTGGAATTAAAGTTAATCCGTTGTATCCACACAGTCTACAACAAACAGGGGACAATATACAAAATTTCTATATTTATAATCTCAGATTATCTTTTCTCTAAAATTATCTTTAAGGTAGGATTTAGATTTTTAAGTTTAAATTGTCAATGCGATTTATCGTTGAAAGACAAAATAACAATAAACTGGAGGCTTAATTTGGTTTTGCAATCCAGTAAATAATTATCAGTACAATGAAAAAAATTAATATCCTTCTTTCATATCCTCAAAATGCGAGAAAAAGGATTTAAAAAAATTACTACTTCGAAATCTCAAAAAAGTTAGCGGAAAATGGATGAAAGATATCAAGCAAGATCTAAATAAGACGTTGGGACTGGATTTCACAGACATAACAAATCAAAATTAACAAATTCCTCAAGTAGTACAATTTTCCGTAGAGATCAGGCAACAGTGGGGAATCAAGGAACAGAGGCTATCAGAAAGCATAAATAAGTAAATAAGAAAAAATCTTCAAAAAAAGAGAAGTATAGGTCCCTTAAAAAGGAATTTATCATGGATGACTAAAGCAGCCAAATGAGGCCAGACTAGACTATGGTGCCGTTAAAAGCCAATCCGAAGTATAAAAATTAAAAGGTTAAAAGTTTTGATATTTTGAGGTGTGTATTCTTTGTTTTGTCTCCGATTGTTATGCACACAAAGGCTAATGCAGTCGATGAAAATTGATAAATGCAGATGGGTGATGAAAAACTGCCAAACTTGACCGGAATCGAACCTTCTTATTGATATCAGTTACGCTAACCAATACGCCGACATAATAGGAATTTAATAGCACAAATTAATTTACACAAGTTAATAATAATAATTTTTTTAAATCAGCTGTTATACATTCACACAACTCTATCTTGCCAATGTATACAAAGAAAACAGTCTTAATCATGAGTGGATGAGGCTAAATGAAAATTAAACTCTGTTGGACTTCTGAAAGATTGGATTTAGATGAGAAAAATATGGAAACTAAACATTACAGAACAAAAGACGCTCGAGTAAAAGTTGTAGGTTGTTTAATTGTCTATAATTTTGATTGTATCCATTTTTGTGCGAAAATGCATACATAGGTTGAAATTTTCAAAAATCTTTTTATACAACAAGAACACAGTCTGCGCAAATTTTAGCACACAAATCGCTTACTTCGTTTTGTAGAACACACCATTGTAGTAAATGATACGATTTTAAATAAAATCTTAGGAGAAAAGCATAAAAGTAAAAAAGCATAGAACTAAACAGGTACTACTGGTTGATCGATTTTGTTGAAAATGTTTGTGTTGGGTTTCCTCATTTTACCCAAATTAAGTTGTAAGTTTCAATTTCGTACGATTTTTAGTCTGTTCACACAAATATAGATCAATCGGTAGAAACATGGTTTTACGGCTTAAGGGACGTGAAACGTGTTTTTCCAGTAAAAGTTTGATTTAGAAAAATCGATGAAATTAACCTATATAACGATAGGTTCCGGGTTCGATTCCTAATTAGGGCCTACAAATTTTAACACGTTAAAATCTACCGTTATAGTACCAAAACCCACAGAAGTCGCTAATGACCAAGCTGTAGATGTGATCTAAATTAAACTAAAAAAAAACATAATTAAATGATAACGGTAATAGATTTTATCATCAATCGTTGCTAAACGTGATTTTGGAGATCGAGAAAAATATGGTTGATGATGGTGACGATGACGATAAAAAATATTTGAAGTACAAATTACATCTTATAAATTCGTGAAATGTTCTTTGAAAGATAATTACATGAAAGTGATAGATGACTTTACGAGTTACTAGACTATATTCAATCAATAAAAATCAGTTAGTTCTAAATTAAGTTTAGATATGTTCTTTATTGTAGATGAAATCCTTACGTCTTAAATACAAAAGAGAAAATTGAAAAAGGTCCTAAAATGGACAGACAAAGCGGACAGGCAGTGAACTGAATGAAATGTCAATTAAGTGTGAAAACCTAAGAACAGACAAAAGGATACACACACACACACACACACACACACACACACACACACACACACACACACACACACACACACACACACACACACACACACACACACACAGTACAAAAGAGAAGTAATTAAAGTTAAAATTTAATTTATAAAATATATGCAGCACTCTTGCTACAACTCTTTGAACTTTATCGTTTCCAATAATATAGAAAATTTATTTAATAACAGTTTTAATTTTTGTAATAAAAGTATTGGTTTAGTTTTTCTTAGATTAAGCGTTATCTTAAAATAATAATAAGGAAGAGAAAAGCAAATTTTATACGGAACTATTCTTTTTTCCTTTTTCTAACTTTTATTTATTTAAAAAAAAAATATAAAAACAATTACATTTATTATTGGATGTTCGATTTCATGTTTTAAAAGAATAGAGTTAAACGAACAAAGGTTAGAAAAACGATTAGAAACAATAAAAGTACGTAGCTCTATAAATACTCAATCACAAAATACTAATTACAACTTTTACAAAATTATTATTTGGTACAAATAAATGTGACAAACGTCACTGATTTATTAATAACTCACTCGTAAGGGTCAAGGGTTGTAAAAGGGAGAACGAAGTTCAAAATTCCGATTTAAGGCAAGAGTTACAGACCATAAATATAAACGAGAGAATCAGTTATTACAGCGATAAATAAATTATGTATCTTCAGATAATGAAGAAAGATACAATTACAAAACAGTTTCTGAGACACAAGCCTCAAGGGAAAATGAATTTGGGAAGACCTTTAAACCTATAGTAGTTTATTATAATAAAATTACAGCTTTCGAATGGAAAATATAAACATTTTCATGCAGGAACAAGCTAGATGGCCATTGCCGTGTAAAGAAGAAGAAAAGAAAAAGAAGGAAAAGAAAGAGAAGGAGAAGAAGAGAAGAAGTAGGAAATGAAGAAGGAGGAGGAGTAGAATGACGAGGAGGAGGAGGAAAAGAAAAATAATAGATAAGTAATTGGGGCTAACCTTGCATGACATGACTGAGATACACACAAAACTTAAATACAGTTCTATCTTATATTCGACTATTTGTCGCTAAAAGGTTAGAGTTATAACTTTCCTTTAAGCTATAAATATATTATTTCTGTACCTTCCCAAAGAGCAATTCTGTATAAATCCGCATCAAATTAATATCTATAAAAATTATGATGTAAATTGAAATCGGGAAAAGCGACAAATAGTTTATTTTATCCACCCCACTAGCAACAGTATTTCTATAGTTTCACAGAGAGAAATTTACTGACTCTGCGGAGGAAAGTTTGGAAATAAAGGAAAACTTTTATTTAACAAATCGTCCATTCTATTTCACTCTCACGTTTCTTAAATACTACAGCACTGAAATAAACAATAATTGGAATGATTTAAGATTCGGAGATGATTGTTCTTTTCTATCTAACAAAGTTAATCATTTTTGGTACGACTTCACTTACAAAAAATAAGATGTCGATTTTTTTAAAAATGTTTCTTTTTCATTAAAAATGGACAAATATTTTACTCATTTTAGACAGTTTTAATATCAATAGTAATAATAAAAATTGGTTTAGAATACAATAAAATATGTTTAAAATATTTCTGTAGATTACAGAACTGTTTACCGAAATTAAATATTACATTTGTAAATTTTCACATCAATTTTAACGCAACACCAATTTAATGGCATCAATTTGTCATATTATCTAGACCTTATATTTGTTTTTGAAATTTATCACTAACAAATTATGTTACGACCGTCGATGTTTTGAGAGGTTGATTGTGGACCTTGAGTGAGTTGAGAATAATCAAAGACTCCCAACCTTCGACATTTATCCAGGGGTGATGAAGTATGACCATTTCAGAGTTATTCTCAAAAGTAAAGCTGAGAGAAGGAGAAGACCTAAGAGAAAAAAATACTCATAGTCGAAGAATATTAAAAACTGAACAATTGTGAGTACGGAAAAGTTTTTGAGAATGGTTCATGATACTAGAGACCGATTTACCAGAGTTCTAACAAAATTTTTCAGAGATGTAGTTGGCACTCTAAAAAGAGAATAGAAAAGAATATTAAAACACTTTAAAATGGTTTTATTGTAAGATTATAAAACAATCTCTGCGCAATAAAAAAATATCAGACAAAATTTAGTATAAAAATCTGGTGTGAAACTTTCCAACGATTACCTCTTTCCAATGTAAAATTACAAATACAGCTGTTAAATATAATTTTTATTATGAGTGAATGAACATCAATTTTTGTTGAACTTAGATAGGCCTATATTGATTAGAAAAATACGGAAAATCACTAATATTGACGCTAAACTAAGCTATAGAAAAAAATGGTTAAAATAAAAGAAGTAGGATTTTAATTTTTTACAACTTTAGTCTTATTATAATACGATTTTGCTTTAACTTGCATATTGAGATCAAAATATTAAAAAAATGTTTACCACAAGAGAACATTACTCCACGAATCTCAGTAAACGTGCAGCTAACCCTATCTTGTAGACTACAAAATATATACTAAATACTCCGGTTGACCGATTTTAATAAAAAATTTCATGTCGGGTTCCCTTAAATGGTATCTAACTTTTTTTTGACACAATTTTATTGAAAATTTTGTAACTGTTATTACAATATTACAGTGAAACAGATATACCATGTTTGAGAAAATCGCAAAAAGTTAAAAATTGCACGATTAAACTACGAGAAATCATGTACTACTTACGGTTGACCGAATTTAATGAAAATTTTCGTGTTGGGCTCCCATATGGCATCTAACTTTATTTTGGCCTATTGTTATTGAAAATTTAGTATATGTTATTAGAATTTTACAATGAAACCTCGGTAATTTAAATTGGTGTACTTCAAAATTTTAGTTAATTCGAAGAAATTATTTCTCTCGTCTTTTTGTATACATACTAATGATAAATCTAACTTCGTAAATCAAAATTTTGAAATAAAAATTTTTCGTAAGTTCAAAGTTTTTATTCTTTATTTAATTTTGATTTTCTTAAATCAAGGCATGATTAGAAATTTGAAACATAATTACAGAAAAGTGGTTGTAAACGATAATTTGGATGATATCTCATCTGATTAAAGACTAACGACAAATTTTTTAAGATGTCAACTGCATGATTTTAAAAACATGGAACGATGTTAAAAATGACACTATATCTAACTGCTTTAAAAAAGACGTTTTCATTAAGTTTGGCAAACGGACTGAAGGCACAAAAATGTTGGTAATTGTTGGTAAACCTATCTGATGATAATAAGCCCGAACAATGTAATGAACTCGCTACTGTACCATTTTCCATATTTTTGTAGCCGTAGATGAAGATGAAATCGTTACCAGTGAGGGAAACGACGATGATTGTTAATGAAGTTCTGAGTAAGGCGAGAAGGTATGGAAACTGATACAAGAGAAGAAAAGAGCAACGATGAAAATAGTCAACCAGCAACCGTGCTCGACAATCAGAGGAAGCGATGAAAATGCTGTGTGGTTTACAGGCGGATTTCGAGGCACAAGAGAATGTAGGAGGTGAAGTTTTCCATTGCATCAGAAAGTTAGAAGATAGTATACGGAAAATACGACGTCACCGTGAGACGCAGCCAAAAATTACAGCGTTCTTTCCTTCTCCACAATAATTCATGGTAATGTACAAATATTTACAATGTACTTTAAGTAAACCCACACTGTATCTTTTGTTTAAAATTTATTTTAGTTAGCTTTATGTATGTATATAACTTAATTGATTAATACGTAGGCCTATTGTAAATGTGTGCATTTGATTTTGGTGTTAAAACACAATTAAAAACGTGTAGTATATTTTGTTTTTGTAACTATGTATAGTTCAGCTGTCCTTAATTTGCTCCTACTGTCAACAAACCAAAGCCAGCCACTACAGGGTGTACGCCAGGGTCCACGACTTTATCTTTGTTCTTCTTTATTTAGATGATTTATACAATTCAACTTGTACAAATAGAAAATTATAAATACTATAACACTAAATTCCTAATTGAAAATTAATTATAATGCACGTAAGAACGATGCGAGACAATACGATGTCATAAACGAACTGGTAGAAAATTAAAACGTTAACATGTTCTTTGTCAAAAATGTGGAGAGAGATTTATGGGTTTGGATTAGTCACCAAATTCAATTATGAAACAACAAGTGCTGTACTAATATACTAGATAACAGATCATTAAAATTAAAATGTTTCTTAAAAAGTTCTCTTGTTTCGTTGTACAGGTCAGAGGTAATACGTACATATAAATTGTAACCACGTATATTTATGAAAAAGAATGGAAATAAAGTACCACGTTTTTATAAAGTTATTGTTCAGTACTTAAAACATCTAATCAGTCATGATACGATTAACAGTTGATATGATTGAACAGTTATATTTACAAAAATACTATAATACTTTTAAAAGTATTTTGTCCTTTTTTGTACCTTTTAATCACCGTGTACACATTTTTAAGTAATACACATGCTTAGTGACGTCATTATTTGTTGACAGTAGGAGCAAACTAAGGAAGGCTAGACTGTATAGTTTTTAGTCAGAGTCCAAATAACTTTGTACTTCGAAATTTCATTAATTTAAATGTTCAGCAGTCTCTTTCGCTTTGAATTAACGAGGTTTCACTGTACAAAAATTTCTAAATATGACGCTAAAGGTTCCAAAACTTGAATTACTTGCTAAGTTAAGTACCTAACTTAAGTTCTATGTTCAAACTTCGTACGATATTTCGTTCTTGAGATATTTTTTCACGCACACACACACACGCGCGCGCGCGCATACATAGGTCGGGAAAAATATGAATTTTGGTTTTTTGGGATCTGAAAACTTATATATCCGGCCATGAGTTAATTTCAAAAGACCGATTCGAAAACAATGCTTTCCTTCCCAATACTTCATGTAAAGCAAAATAATATAAAAAGTGTTGAAACAATGTTAATTACCAAAGTACATACTATAAAATTCTGTTTACAGTACATATTTTAATGAAACAAATATACAATAATGATTGCAAGTAAAATATTACTCACTTTATTTCCTGTAATCATTTCCGAATGACAAATTTCCATATTAACGATATTCAAATGATAGGTACATCGAATAACATAAAAATCAAACCAAATGAATAAAACAATATTAACAATAACTACATTTATTTTTTATTGCGATAATAAACTTTGAATGATTCCATCAAAATGTTCAGTTAAAATAAAATAACAATTTAATGGTGAACAATATACGTACGTACCCGCGAAAAAAACAAAATGAACAATTTAATACATTTCGAATTTTTTTTTTGTAAATAGGAAAAAATATGTATTCTAGTTACATCAATTTTATTTAATCGAAACTCGTTTATAACAGAAAGCAATGAAAAAAATACATTTCGATGATTTATTATTAAATTGAATCAGTTCTTCTTTAAAATAGTACTTGAGTACATAAATTTTTATGTACGGTTTAGATAGAAAGAAAAGAAAATACTTCTGCAGTATAAAAGTAAAATACTACAATAATATAATACAAAAAGAAAAACCACAGGAAATAGGAAATTACATACAGATTCCAAGGTATTTCATTTATGAATTTAAAATAATACATTCAGCAGAATGAATAAAAACAGTAACATATAAATTCATTGAACAAAACTAACGAAAGAATAACATTTCGTTTTAAAATTTATAAGTAAAAATAGGAGAAGAAAAATCTTAAGGAAAGATGATCTTTATAGTAATTTGATATGACACATTATTATCTGTTGAACAATAAGCGTGGATTTGCAGAATTCCCCGAGGTAATCCCAAAAGTCCGCATTCAGTTACTCGTTCTTACGGAAACGAAAATCTATGGCTTACCGTTGTGTTTCTTGTCAGCAAAAATCTTCAATATATTTACTGTGCTTCTATTTATATAGACGTTACTTTGCTTTTAAAAATCTTTAAGACATAGAAATAGATTACAGAAAATGCTATTCCTTACAATATTTTATTTAATACCAAAGAGAATAGGTTAGAATGTACATTCATGAAATCTTTTATAAATATTTGACTTGTAAATATGAATTAAGTAACGTTATAATAGTGATATTCCAGAAATAGTTA
Source organism: Catonia carolina (assembly GCA_035578175.1). NCBI lineage: Eukaryota > Metazoa > Arthropoda > Insecta > Hemiptera > Achilidae > Catonia > Catonia carolina. The sequence continues at coordinate 21,136,910 of JAQMRL010000008.1, read as the reverse complement.
AACGAATAGATTTATTTATTGTAAGAAATTAAGAGTAGCGTGACTAGGATAATGGAAGGTCGATGAATAACATGTGTTTGAAAGGAGCTCTTCGAAACGCAGTCGAAACTATTGTGAAATACCAGAAATCGGTCTTTGTTTTCGAGTAATTGATCAATTATACAACGTTTTGGATTGTTCTGAAGAACGTAGAAGGGTATCTATTGTGTATTTTTATGTAAAAAATATATGTCTTTCTAGAAACAGGCACCGACACAAATTTAAAATTAGCCCTTTATTGACCAGATGAGTTTAGTTCAGTTCAAGTTGTCGCGCGGTTATGAACGGGTGAGTAGAGCTACCGTTAGGAAATACATACAAACTCTTCTTCTTCTTCTTCTCACAATCAAGGATTAGGCTTACGCCTCACAACAGCGACAAACTACTGAAATATTGCCATATTTTGTGTGGCCTCCCAACATCTCTCCTCCCCACTGGTCTGTATTGCAAAACACTGAGGAGGATACTTCCCTCAGGAATTCTCTCTACGTGCTCCCTCCATCGATTACGATATTCTGCAATCTTCCCATTCAGTTTGTAAATATCCAGTTTCGTCCTGATGTCCTCATTTCTTGTTGATCCCTACGGCTGCAACTCTTTGTTCTTCGCAGGAATCGTATCTCTACCGCCTGTACTCTACTCCCCTGCGGTTTGGTACTAATCCACGACTCACTTCCATAGAGAAGGATTGGGGCAGCCATCACCTTGTGAAACTTTAACTGAGTTTCTTTTTTTGTTTCCTGCATAGACTTTTGCTAATATTGCCGCACAATGCTTGGAATTTACCAACTTTCTACTCCATGTCTAAATATTGATAAAACTCGATGTCACATCCTAAATACAGTAATTGCATTGTGGTAGTGTTCAAGCTTGTTCATCTACCACAATTTTAGACCTAGTAGGATATTTACCAGTAAATGCCATTACCTTTGACTTTTTTACGGAAACATTGAAATTATACTTTTTGCATAATTAATTTAAAACGTATACCGATCTCTGAAGCTCATTTTCACTCTCTTCCACAATCCACAAATCATCCGCAAGCAGCAAAGCATTCAGATAAACGTAATTGTTCAGCATAAAGCATTTTTTACACATAACATTGTTTACATAAAAACGCTGGCATAATTATTGCTCCGGAGTCCCAGCTCCGTGTAGTTGGAAGGATTGCAGTGCGTTGTTAGCCTATAGTAGTGGGAGAATGAATGAGTTAGCAGTATTTCACAGCTGTTACATTTGTAGCGGTAGCGTATACTAACTAGACTAAAAATATATTCTTATCATCCGGCGCATTAATTTAACAAATAATTACCGGGTTATTAATTTGGTCGGATTCATAATATTTAACTTACCAATTTAAATTAAAATAATATGTAAATAAATAAATGCAATAAATACAAACAGATATGTTAAATACGGAAAGTTTGAAAATGAATGTTTTGTATCAGAGTAATACAACAACGTTCTCCCAGCATGCGTCACTCATTCACTATACCTCACCCGTACCCTTCACCCCGCAACTACACGCAGCTTGGAACTAAGCTTGCAAAACTGTTGTTTTAACAACAGTTACAACAATCTAAGAATGTAAAAGAAAATTTTTGGAAAAATATACATATATAAAATAAGGATTTCAAAACACACACTATAATCACATACGAATTGAATTATATTTAGATGCTAAAGTTTACGCCTTGAAATTACAAAAATTATTGGGTAAATTGTGCTATTGTTTCAAGGTTATTAATCAAAAAGTTTATTTCCGAATCTCTTACAAATAAAACAACCTCACATGTTCGAATTTGAATCGCTTTGTTGAATGGATGTCAAACGTTACCACAGTTCCCAAACTTCTACAGCGTTTGCAAATACACAAACCTTATACAATCGATTACTTGGAGCTAACAAGAAAAAAAGAATAACACAATTTTTCTAAATAATGTACACATACAACTGACCGAAAATTTATTTAATTTTACGAATGAAATCAATATAATAATAATACCATTCAAACGTTTTTGTATCTTGAAGTATCTTGAAATATTTTGTTATTTCATAATCACTCAGTTATAACAATAAACATGTCTACTGCATTACAATAACGTATTTTTTTGTTTGATATAAATAAACAATAAAAAGTTAAAAAGACTTTATACAGGTATTACTTCACTTTTCAATTAAACGTATAAATTAAAATATTATAATTTTAAACAATTTTCTTAAAACGTAATTCAGAACTGTTAATAGATAACTATAGGTCTAACTTTTTTAATCAGTATTTAAAATACTGTAGCAGAACTTGCAAAAAATATACAAAAAAAAAAATATATATATATATAGAATAACTTTAAAAGAAAACTAAGTACTTAATGAGTTTTTTATATTAAGATAAATATATGATATTTAATTTATAATTTTTACCGTTAGTTCCCCCATTTAATTTTCTTTACAGAAAGGAGTTGGAGAATTCGATCCTAAATAAACAAAACAGACTTAAGTGTGGTTTGTTTAGTGGTCAGTTAAGGGAAGGTCACGGAAGTAAACATTATAGAAGTCACTTGAAGAGTTTCCGCTTTAGAGAAAACACTAGTAGATTGCTACTGTTTTAAAACATGAGGGCGGTAATGCTTTTCTCTAGAAACAACTGACAAAACATTCAGAAGATAAAATCGTTAACTTCTAACGTTAAATTTACTTTCTATAAACTAAATACAATTAATTTTTACTCTGTCTTACCTTAATATGAAATAAGAGAAGGAAAGTAGAATAATATTTTCATGTCGATTTTTCAAAATCCAGTCTACTCAGAAATTACACGTTTTATAGTCCCGTGAACCCAAGAAAAAACATGTTTTTACCGAATCGTCTGTCTGTGTGTAGGCCTACGTGATTCGTCAATGTGTGTGTATGTGTGACTGTATTTTCTGTGTGTGTGAAAAATACTGTCCGTTCACAAGCTTTGTGCAGCTGAGAGGTATGCATTACGTCTCTACTACTGTGAGAGATTGCGTTAGTAGTAGTAACGTTTTACTTGTATTATGTTTTTAGTAGTCAAGGGTACTATCCAAACTACATATATTGTGTGTCGCCGTCTACAGCGAATAGTGAAAACAACACCCACGTATGTCACGCACTAGGCAGCCTACTACCCAGCGAAGAGCAATGAGATGATTAGTACAATGTTATGACGTAACAGCAGTGTGGTACTTCGTCTTTCCCCTTCATCCCGCAGCTGCGCAAAGCTTAAATTCATACAGTAACTCAAGAACAAAACATTATATACTGTGGACAATTCGAACTGGCACACCTCTTGCTCTACGTGTACACTAGTTCCGCATAAAGTATATCCATAAACTATTCTTTCAACAAGGTCTACAAATTTTAATGTACGCAAATGCCTACAACCTTATATATATGTACAAACATACAATTAATTACTGTATTTCATTTTAAAATATGTATTTAATTTGTTTTTGTAAAAATTAAAATTATGAATTAGGCCTACAAGAACTAAACTGCAAAAACTCACTAAACAATACTCTACAAACGCACGCATTAACTAAACAAATTGGTCTGAATTATATATAATGAACAGAAAATCACATGTGAAAACAAATTCGTCTAGTCACATCATTATTTCAGACAGATTATTAATAACAACAGTGAAAACAAAGCGTAGTGACCGTGCGTGAGTAGCACATTACAGTAGCGATTGTATACTTTTGTGATTGTACCGTCGTTGCATGGCAAAGGGCGAAAAGTGGAGTAGATAAACACCGAAGCTGCTTGTGCCAATTCAAATCGTCCATGGTATACCAAGTGTATACTTGCAAACTACAGTTATGTACCATGAGGCGACCGAACACGAACATTTCATCGAAATCGGTCAACCTAAAGTAGTAATTTATTCGTGAAATTTCTGTAAAACAGGCTACTTCAATTTTGTTAAAAGTTGCCTCATTTGCTTCAATTTTTTTGTGTTCTATAAGACAGCGCGAACGGCATGTCAGCTGAAATTCTTTGAAATATTGGCTATGCTCTCAAGGTAAAAAAGTTTTTTTTAAGATTGTAGCCTTGTCGTTTATTAAAAATGTTTGTGATAAAATTGAATGAATTAAAAGTTTATTTTTTAAATAATTACAATTATTAATTTTATTACCAGTTAAAGTTTTAAAATATGTTGTTCCAAAGGCGTTAGGTTCAACGAAAGTGTCCAGAAATTGGCATGCTAGGTTATTAAAGAAAACAAGGATTTTGAAAAATACATAGCCTACATTTATTTAAACAAAGAAAACATAAAGAAAATTTATTATTTTTAACTAAAATGTTACAAATGTGAATAAAATTCCCCAATTAAATTTCTAATTATTATTGTCCATGAATTTATGTTAGTTATTTATATAGCGCTCTTTTAAAATACACTTATGTACGTAGAAAATCTGTACAGATAATAATGATGTATGGTACCTGTTGTCTGGTCTCAATCTGAAGGTCCTTGGCTCAGTGATATGTCGAATCTAGATGTTGGTCTGTCTTGGTAATTTATTTCATGTTAATGAAACATTTTACATTATAATTCACTAATGTATTCCCACTGGTTGTCGATATATTTAGTTTACTGTTCAAAGTTATTTATAAATTAATTCAGTTTGGTATTGTTAAAAAATTACATTTTGTTAAAAAACTTATAAGATTTCACATGTTGATTAAAACATTGTCTGTAAGTAACATAGTCTGTAAGGTATTAGATCACTCATCCAACTCCCTTGCATCTCTCTACAAAAATCGTAGCGTCTATTTTTGTAACCTTGTACCATCCGTTAACTTTGAATTATCCAATTAGAATTATTGTTCCAAATGTCGTATAACCAATCACATTGCATTACCGAGGTCAACACAGCATCTTTTCCCGCCGTACACATCTTACACGTGTTTGATATTCTTTTGTACCTACCGATAGTCAAAATATGTCACAAAAATTCACTACTATTTTTATTTCGGTAATGAAACAAAAGATTTTAAAATAGTCGTCAATACAAATTTATTCTTTAATTTTTTTATATGTTATTTTTATCACACTACAGCCTTAATGAAACAAAAGATTTTAAAATAGTCGTTAATACAAATTTATTCTTTAATTTTTTGACATGTTATTTTTATCACACTACAGCCTTAATACCCAATTTAGCGCCAAATGCTACAGGTATAGTAATCAAAGTTGTAGCAAATTTAAAAAACTTTAACGGTAATTAACAAAAGATTTCTACTGAACTTAGTTAAGCATCAGTTAATGATTTTTTGTACAATTTTTTTTTGTTTTTGATAATCGAAATCACTAAAAAATGGCACTTTTTAATAATCGGTCTCAGTGTTTATTTTACGATTATAATGTAGCTACATTAAATGCATAACCAAAATTATAGAAAATTTGTTGTTGTTTAGGTCATCAGCCAAAAGGCTGGTTTGAACCTCTAGAGGTTTTACTAAGTAAAACGAGGAGTGAGGTGGTTTACCATTACCTTCCTCACTGAGTGGAAAAGTACGCTTATCAGCATGCCGGGCCCTCTGAAAAGCACATATTTTCCACTCTGCAAATGACACCTTCACTTCATTCACCACAGGGTCTGGCTGTATAATGAAATTCATTACTTTCAGATAAGATAACTCTGATTAGTGTCTTTTACACCTCTACCTCTTGTGTTCTTAAATGATTCAGTCATTTAATTGGGTGACCATGTGATAAGAAACAGAACTATTTATTTTAGCCCTGCTACTAACAGATTGAGTGTAAATAATTTGACACTCCACCAGTCTGTTATGGGCAGCACGAAAGCACTATAATCGGCAAATGTCTACTGTCCACCACACCACTGGTGATTCAAAGAAATTATATAAATATGCACTAATGAATCTTTGAGGAGTCTTATTCAAGAATTCTGTAGAGGACAAAATTATGATCACATGTCTAATATAACTCTTTTTATTAAAAAAATATATATTTTAGAATTTTAAATTTAATAAATTAAGAAAATTTATCTTTTCTATGTCATTACAATATAAAATGAGATACTATTGAAATATTATAAACAACACTGTTAGTCATTTGATAATATTATAAAATCGTTATGAGTTATTAAAATGATAACAACAACACTTTGAAATTGTTGCTACTTAAAAGCAAAAATTTATTATGTAGTTAAAAACAAGACTATACTATTCGTTCAGCTGATTCAAACCTTCAGATAAGCTCTACATAATTATTTTTAACCATTGTTTGTACAAAAATAGTTTGTACTGTAATAAAATAGTTTTAAAGACTTGTATTTTCCGGAAATGTGGCATGAATAAACGATAGGAGATTGACAAAACAAATTTTTGATAAAAAAATTATCTCAAAACCAAACCCGCATGGTTCACGGTAATATTGGATAACCTTTAACAGTGCTAGAGACTTGCCTAGCGGGTCATGGGTAGGCGTTACCCCCAGGCTGCCATCTCACCTAGCGGGTTCTGTTTTGTTATAATTTTAAGAGTAATTCCAGAGGGACACCGCCTGTCGGATATTATGTTATATTATATTATGTTTGTTGCTATTATACAGCCCTCAGAAGGAGTAAATTTATAAAACCTATATAGAAAATTTATAAAACCTAAAACTTTTATTTAACGAATTTTTTCTACAGAGCTTAGTTTAGCGTCATTAATTAGTTGTATGGCGTATTTTTAAGTCCAACAGAGGTTTACTTTTATTTAGATTCATTGACCCATCATTCAACTTAAGTTCCGTTTTTCATTTTACGTTGTTTATTCATAATTACACATAGGTTATATGGTTCATTATTTACATTGGCAAGAGGAAGTCGTGTGAATATTTACACCAGATTTTAGATACAGATGTTGAACAATAATTGTTCAACATCTGTATCTAAAAATATATTAATAAATTTATTCATATGTTTTTGAAAAATAATTTTCAAAAATTTGTAAACCCAATCTTTTCGCTTACTGATATAAATTCATTACACAGCTTGTGGACTTACAACATTAACCAAATTTAATATAACGTAGATTATTAGACATTCCAAACATATTTTAACCCAAAAAGTGATATTTGAATGTACGATACCACATTAATCTAAAACCGAGTAGCAAATTTTGTTCGGTACACGGGCGTATGTAATAAAACTTGTCAATATTGATAATTCGGTATTAACCTGCTTTTTGGTCAGTGAATACAAAATGTAGTAATAGAATGATCTGAATGTCCTGAATTACCATTACCAAATGAGTTCATAAAATAGATTTCTCTTGTCTATTTCTATAACAGAAAATAAATTTTATAAAACAAAATGTTTTTATTGCAATAAACGTTCGTAAATAGATAAAAAGTTTATTTAACAGCATTATCAGTTAAGTAATGTTAAAAGCTAGCTTTTAGTTTTTAACTTTGTTCTTTAATTTGTTGGCTTATTCATTGTTTTTTTATTCTTTTTCAAGGTTACATAATGTATTTTAATATTACACAGGACGTTCTACAAATAGTTAAGGGAATAAATTGTGTATTGTATGACATGGTGTGTATTGAAGAAGGATAATGGATTGCAATGTTGAAATTTTCTCAAAAACGGTTTCTACAAATTCTTTTTTAAAAAGCGCCTTTTTCACTACATTTTAAACCCACCAGGTTGGTCTAGAAGTGAAGTTGTCGCCGTGAGTCACCTGTTTAACAGCTGATTTTCGGAGATGAAGGTTCCTGGTTCAAATACTAGTAAAGGTAATTTACTTTTATATGGGTTTGAATACTAGATAGTGGTTACCGGTGTACTTTGATGATTGGGGTTCAATTAACCGTACTCTCTCAGGAATATTCGGCCTGGGTCTGTACAAGGCTACACCTCATTTACACATCGCACAAATGATTCTCATTTCATTGGGTCATAGGGTTGCTTATTGTTCTGATTTGAACATGTTGCAACGTACACACATTAGGGATTAAAAATAAAATTACTACATTTTAGTGCTCCATTATAAATAGTTAGAGGTCAATTATATCGTCTAAGTGGGACGTCTGCTGAAACTCTTTGGGACTGTGACCTTGCAGAAATTCCCATAGTTGATCGAAACAATAACAAATTTGGTTAAAAAACGACAGTGCCACCGCTACCATGGCGTAGTAATTAACATGTTAGGCTGCAACGCAGAAAGTATCGGTTTGGATTACCGGCTAGCGTCTGGTTTTAAAAATAGATTACAATACCCACTTATAACGTACAACAAACCATTGTAATATCTAATTACCAAGCAGTTGATACGACTTCAAACAGATGAATAATAAAACTGAAGTGCAATACAGCTTTGTAAGACAACTTTCTAGAACTTTATTGCGGTCGACTAAATCATTAATAATAAACTATGACAACGAGTAATCCACAAACACCTAAGAAAACTACAAAAGTTAAATTTTATTACGGTATAAAATTATGGTATAACAAATTGCAACGTTTTATGAAATTTATAGAGCCTTTAATAAATTGAACGTAACGTGAATGTTCTTTGGACGAATTAATTATAACGAAGATAATATGATAACGTATTATTTATAGCCTATGAAGCCAACTAGAATAATAAATAAGTTGTTGGGCTTAAATTTTCTTATTTCATAACTACGTTGATATTACAGTCTTTAGGCAACAATTGCAACATAAAACTTAATTTAAACAATGTATATCTGCCACTAAATACTACCATTAAATTTTGGTTTTAACCGAGAGGTGATCTAATTTTCCGAAAAATTATATCAGTAAAATTTTCAAAGTATGTCAGTAACTTTTTACATCTATATAATGAAATATGGTTATTCATTTCTGAAAAATTAACCTATGAACGCCTGTTCAATCTACACAATTTAACCTACAATTTTCAACCGATTGTTTTATTAATTCTTCCTCATACTGATTTTGATGTAATGCAGAAGACAATTTGTTTACATCAACAGTAATTTAATGAATCTAAGTTTCCCGAAATTTTATCGGCAATAAAATCACTAAAACAATAGAAATTTGAACAGGATGAATCAATAATTCAAGACATAATACCAAAAAGAAAACACCTAGCAACGGTAGAAATCATTCATCTGTTGATCTCTTCCCACTTGGAAGGGGAACGAGGAAGCTGATCAAACAGCCAAACGTGCTACTACATGCTTCAACAGAATAAATATATTTCTCCATTGAGACCTACAGAAGATATTCTAAAGCAAGTTAAAATTAACATGGAATTATCAGGGAAAGACTTTGATAACTAACCTACACGAAGTTCGAACTGAACATAAGACTTAAAGCCAAACATTTTTGATAACAGACTAGACTAAGACTAGACCAAGGGACACTTATACGACTACCAATTGGTTGCACTGAACTAACACAGTCACCTTATGACGAAGTTATAACATAGTATAGACACAAGTACAAGTATAGACACTGGAGCACAAAAAATTAACTGTACAACACATTCTTGTAAAATGCCCTATGAAATGCAATCTCTAATTTCTTACAATAAACAATATTTATTCCCTTAACTATTTCTAGCATATCACTATTTTAACGTCACTATAGTATGGTCGCGGTAATCCAAAACCCCGGTACACCAAAACCTCCAGTAATCTGAACGATCACTTATTATCATGTTTTTACTTGTTTATTTAGCATTTAGAAATTTTTTTTAAAAAGTCTAATAAATGGAGTGCGGGCCACTGAAAAAAAAATCTGGTGTGAAACACTCACACAACTTTCTCTTGCCAATGCAAATAATTAACAATAAACCTAACATTAGTATTAAAACATTAGAAATGAACAAAAACTAACCTCAAAAACATAACCTTCTTTTAATCATGAGTGAATGACGCAAAATGACAATCGAACTCAGTTTGGCTTAAAAATACGGAAAATCACGCTTTCACGCTAAACTAGGCTCTGTAGAGAAAAATTCTCTAAACAAAAGTTGTAGATCTTTTAATTTTCTATAAATTTAATTATATACACTTTTGTCGTAAAATGCATACTAAGACCGAAATGTTAAAAAAATCGATTTTTCTCACGTTTTCGTGAGAAAAAAAAACAGAAAATCGCAAATTACCGCTAAACTAAGCGTTATACAAAAAAATGTTTGAAACAGAAGTTGTAGGTTTTTAAATTCTCTACAACTTTTATTATATAAGTTTTTGCGCTAAAATTTATATTAAACCCGTAATCTTAAAAAAACAACGTTTTTACGTGAAAACAGCCTCACCGAGAATTTCAGCAAACATGGCGCCTACCCTATCTTGTAGAGAATAAAAAATTGAGTAAAATAGGCGATTTTGAAAAAAATCGTAGGACCAGTTTTTGAGAAAATCGCAAAAAACTGAAAAATTATACGAATAAACTACTACTTCCGGTTGACCGATTTTGATGAAAATGTTCGTGTCGCGTCCGGTAGTGGTATGTAACTTAAGTTTCAAGTTTCAAGTTCGTACGATGTTCCGTTCTTGAGATATTCTCTTCACACACAGACACACACACACACACACACACACACACACACACACACACACACACACAGACCAATCGCTAAAAACATGTTTTTTGGGTTCAGGGGGTCTGAAAACGTATAGATCCGGTGAAAACTCGATTTCGAAAAATCGACATGAAAACAATACTTTCCTTCCTATATATTGTAACAGTCAAATGCCGACACACCAGCCGACTGACACATCAAAAACAGGTGTTGGGGTGTCACCTGAAAAAGAAACTTAAAGTAATCAAAAAACGACCACGGTCAGGATGCCACTAATGACCGAACTTACCTTGGTTATCATCCAAGCAGGGCAACTGGAGACCCATTAAACATCAATCCAAAATATCCAAGTCGAACTTCCAAATAAAAATAAAATAAAAAAAAAATCTTAAACTCGCGATTTTAAAACAAAAACAACATCACAATGAAATAATATAAATACGAAATGTGAATAAAATAAAACAAAATATAAATTAAAAAGCAGAAAACTCAAAACAAATTTAAATTTAGAAAAAGGTAAGCTATATTAAACAAACATACAGTAAGGTTACATTAACCTATATCTGCCTAGTCAGCTGATCATGTAAACAAACTGATCTGACAGAAAACATCTGATTCGGTAACAGAACAGTTTGACAGACGACATGCGATCCATTCAATCAAAATCCATTCTCCTTTACCCCAATGACAGGAACTCTGAAAATAAGCTTAATCTAAATAAATGTAAGGATTGTGATATATAAAAATCAAATAAAAAAAAAATAAAAATAAACACTTTCTAGACTCAAGTTCTAGAAACAACAACCATTTTGACAGCACGGAAAACCCTCCGAATACAATTAACTAAATATTATAAAACAAAGTTCATATCACAATGCTTACATACAAGGGATATTGGAATTTCATCAATCAATAAATCAAACTACAATTTTAAAAGGTAACAAATTAATCGAAATTTATTAAAAATATTAATGAAATCATTTATCATAATGAAACAATAAAAGTAAGCCATGATCAACATTACAAGACATAACTTGCCTAAAATCATTCAACCAAAATAAAACAAATAAATAAAAAAAAAAAACAAAAAATTTTTTTTTAAAACAAACAGGGATGGGAACTTTGAACTCAGTGAATTAGATCCTAGACAAACAGATCTTTTAAATTATTAACCAATCATGTTAAATTTTTTAGTAAATGCTAAATACCAATTAGGCATATGAAATTTTGTTACAAAAATTGCTTAAAATTAGTTACTTATCTTTAATTTGGAAATCCATAAAATTAACAGGTGGTTATTATACGCAGATTACCCGAACACATTTATAAAAAAAAATATTTAGCACAAAACACTATTTGCTCACAAAACATAGAACACCATTGAAATACTTAATGTATTTAATTCCACAATTGACATCACTTCCGTTAATTTGCATTATTAAAATAAATAAATTTTTTACAGTTGACACTACTTTAAATAAAATTTAACAATTTATTTCTCTCACATATGGCCTATACATATTGGCCCAAAATGCAGAATACTCGATCCCCTCCATACTACTATATAAAACATTTTACGAGCAATTTTAAAACACGTCAGTTACGCATCGTGTCTAATAGAGGACTCCTTGAATTTTTGGTTAAAAATTACATCTACAAAAAGTAAGTGCCAACTTGTGCAGATTAATTATACATTTTTTTCCCAATGAAAATTGCTAATAACAAACAAATTAAGGTGAAACAAAACAATATAAATAAGTGATAACTTAAAATACACAATATGTAAGTTTTTCTTATTACAATAAAGCTTATAGAACATAACTTAACATCATTTGACATTTATATAATTTTAATACTTTATGTGATTTATTACTGTTCGTGAGGTTGGCAATTCAACCATGAAAGAAGTCCATCCCCACTCTTAACATTAATTATATCAAAAATTTAAATTTACAAGAACAGCATTGAGCCCTACATCAAATTCAAGGGTTTTTTCTGCTGATTACAAAGGTGTTTTTCTTTTTTAAATCGGATCGTTAGTTTTTTAATAATCACATAATTTAATTTTGTCTAAAACTCCATAAAATAATTGTTTTATGAAACCGTAAAATATTTCAAATAGCTTTTTATTATTAACATTTTAACATTTCTAGGTATACGAATCTTAAAGATATCAACAAAATACATCTTTTTATCTAATTACATTTTAAAAATACTCATTAATTAAAGAATAATGACACTAATTAACATTGTCTTTATCATACGATAAAAGCTTATTTTTACGGCTTAATTACAAAGTTACCATACATATTTTTGTATCTTAAAAAATATCAAACTATTCAGCGGATCTTTATACATTAGCATATCCTTTCATTTTTTTAAAATTATTAATCAAACTCTTGTAATTAATTAAAATCTGACACACTGTTCTCCTATATTTTTACATGTGTTTTTAATTAAAATATCAAATTTGTCGTTCAAATAAATTCTCTAAAATTTTTAATTACATTATAATATTCAAAACCACATATTACATCGAAATAAATCGTTCTATGCTTCAAGAATTATTCCTACTTCGTGTAATTAACGTAATTAGCTTAATAGCTGATATACGCATTTTTATAAGAAATTAACCTAATAATCTTTATACTTTACAGAATTTTATCAAATTTGGATTCAAATTGCTTAGAATTTCATCCAGAGTTCAAATCTTCCATTCAAATTAACATAAAATTAACATAACAAAATTTTTAACTTACTTATAAGGAATAAAATTTAGGCTCAAAAGGGTCTTTCATTGTTCGATTGGTCATCTAATATTACCGGCAAAAGTTACTTTGACATGAAATATTCTGATCTATTGTACAAATTTTTCACAAAAGCTATAAGTAACATGAGGTATAATTCTTGATTACCTCCTAATATTAAATATTACTCTGAGATAGACCTTAAATAATTTCAAATTAATTAAATTTAAATTTTTTCCAAATTGCACCTTAATTCAAATTTTATATGTTTGTACTAAATAAGTAAATTTCATAACATTTTGAATTTTGTTTCTAGCCAAATTTTTACCTGTCTTAATAAAATAACAAAATTATACATTTACAATTTATTTTAAATACCGGGCGGAATATGAACATCACAATATTCATATAGGCAAGAGAAAGTAAAAACCATTGAAAGCAGTAGGTAAACAATGCCGAGCGACCTTTATACTCATGATTTTTGCAAAAAAAGAGCAAGGTAATCTATAGTCAGTGGAGACATTCTCACCCAAAAGAGGTTTTTTATAAGGAAATGACCAGGAAAGACGACTTTCAAGACAGTATAGGCTGACTGGACAAATTCTAACAACGATGCGGTAGATATTAGACTGTTAACTGTCACCGGTGAAAAATATTCTAGTGATATCGACGATTTTTTGGACTTAAAAGCGAAATTCCAGGATTAAGTAGAAAAACGGGATTTTACAGCAAATCAAGTTTACAGTGGAGATGAGTCGGGATTGTACTGGAAAAATGTTGCCAGCAAAATATTTTTCATTAAGGGGAAGAGACTGCCGCTGGATTTAAAGTTAAAAAAGATCGTATAACATTTTTCCCATGGAGTAACGGTACTGGCAATCACGAGTTACCATTGTGTTTTTTTTAATTGTGTTTTATTTTACAATTACATGAAAATAATACTGTAACAGGTTTCAAATAAAGGTGTCATTTAGGATTTTGTGTACTCGTATTTTGTTAAATCTGTATTTTTTATCCAACAGTATATCGTATTTCTAATGTTGATCACCGAAATCTAAAATTGTAGACATCGATAATCCGCAAAGGTCGGACATCTTATGCGTTCGGATTACCGCGACTGTACTGTAGTATAATGAACTAAAAATCAGAGGAGACGATTATACATCAGTAACGTATCGTATTTGTAGATACAGACTGTCGTTTTAATTAATGTACAAATGTGATGTTCGTAGTTTTGTACATGTGTTTTTTTTATCCCTAATGTGTGTACGCTGGAATCTGTTCAATTCAGAACAATAAGCAACTCCATGACCCAATGAGATGAAAATGATGTGTATGACGTGTAAATGAGGTGCAGTCTTGTACTACAGACCCATGCCGAACATTCCGAGAGAGTATGGTTACTTGAATCCCAACCATCAAAAAACACCGGTAATCACTGTCTAGTATTCAAATCCGTATAAAATAACTACGTTTACTAGGATTTGAAGCAGGAACCTTCGTCTCCGAAAATCAGCTGTTGAAAAGCTGACTCGATGCAACGACTTTACCTCCAGACCAATCTGGTGTATGTAGCACATGGAAAATACAATCCGGCAATAACGTAAATTACTCTTTTGACCTTCAAACTTAAATCATATGATGCATAGTACAGTTATTAAAAATACATTTTCTGTTTATTGACAATTCATCTCTTTCTAAATTGATAATATACTTCACGAGATTTATCAATAATAATTAATTGTTCAATAAATTTCTTGAAAAATTAAAGTGGAGGGTATTAAAAAAATCTATTTACGATTAAAAAGAAAATGGCTTCCTACCGGTAATATAATATCAGAACGTAACTTTTACAAAATAAAATTACAGGGGATGACTGTATTCTGCGATAACATGTTTTAAGTCAAAATAATGATAATAATAACAATAACTTAGGAAGATTGAGATTAGGAAACCACATTCATGGTGTAATTTTGTAGATGGTTACGGAAGTAAATTTGCACTTAATTAGAGTTAAGAGGAGGAGAAAAAGAAGGGAAAAGGGAGATTCCCCTTTTCAAGCTCCGGTAAGGGTTCCTCCAGCAGGAGCATTATAGTATTTTAGTAATAGCAGGAAAACATGCAACAAGCTTTTCTTTAGCAAAGCACGGACTTATAACATGCGACATTGTAAGTTTTGCTATTAAATCGCCTGTCATAATAATAGCACTTACAAAATTATGGTCAGTATCAATACAATATTATAATTATATATACAAAACAATCTAATACGAAATGAAATTTGTAACTCGGAAACAATACTAATAAAGCGTTAAGGGTACATATTACACAATTTCAACAGATAATACTTCATTGCATTCCATCCAAATAGATATATGCATGTACATTCCTGAAATAATTTCAACTTATGCCTACAACTGAACCATATTTCACCCGGTTTTACCCTTATATTCGTTAGTTAATACATGTACTTAGGTGATAAATTATTCCCCAATTATAAGTTGACAAAATTTATTTGACTGCTCAATAAAAAAACGTTCCTGTTACTAGATGTTTCTAATTGTGTTTCATAGAGTCGTTCTTTCTATTATCTAACACAAAACGTACAAAATATAATAACACAAACGTAAAATAATAACACAAAACCTACAACATATAAAATAATGAAACGTACTACTAAATACATATATTGTGACAATATCTAAAGGGAATGTATGTTCAAGAATTTTCGAGGAGGACCGAGATTTTAAAAATGTTAACGTAAATAATAAAACTGATAAATAGAGTTTCCAAGAAATAGTTAAAATTATTATTTGTACTACTACGTATGGCTCATAGTACTAGTAGTGCTGCCCATTGTTATACGTCTATTGCGAAAGAGTCGGCTTCCTATTTAGATAATTGACCTTTTTGTAACACCTTTTATTCAATCCTAATTTGTTAAGATTTATCCAGAAGCCATAAAAAGGATTTTGTATTTTTTTTATTATATCGAAAATTTGTGTCCTTTCGAAATCTCCATAGATTCACCTATAAATATAAGCAGCGGTTTGTTTAAGGTGAGTCAGTTTTCGATTTGTCTGTGATTCAGTGAGCAAATTGTGTAGTGCTTAAAGGTTACGTTAGAGAAGGTCAACGTTACCGTAATTACTGTGTATTGTTTAACGTTTATTCTGTATCATTTTTGTAAGTAGTAATTAGTAAATGAGTTCAGTTTATTTATTGTAATTAGTTATTATAATCTTACTTGTTATTTATTATAAGTAATTTGCTTGTAGATTGTAGTTATTTATTCATTGTAATTTTTAGTAGTAATAAATATTTGTAATTTAAAACTTTATTGAGTAAAATAATTTAATTAACCCAGATCCCGAAACGGGCCGTTGAGATAAGTGTCACAGTATATATTTCTATAGCCTACGTTTATAAAGAAGTAACCTTTATCAGTACAAGATAATCTCTAAAACTACTGATTTCAAAAATTATTACCCTGTTGGAAACTTTATTGCTTCCCGCGTAATATGGACTAATTTTGTTTTTAAATTCCTAAAAAAAGTTGAAACTGTTAAAATGGAGTTTATTTTTTATATTTTTTGTTGTAAAGTCGTTTGGGTTAGGTCTATATAACATCATACCATAAGACATGAACTTTTACTCTTTAATTTTTTCAATATTATTTACAGAGCACATAACCAAATTTGCCTATTACATTCAGGTGGAGTGTTAAATTATCTGCACTCGATCCGCTAGTTCCAGGGATACAAAAAATTGATCTGTTTTTTTTAACACATGGTCAGCTAATTTTATGACTGAAGCATTAAAGAACAGAAGAGGTAAAGGTGTTAAAACATTATGCAGAGTTAACTCTTCTGACAATAATGAATTTGATTATACAACCAGACTCCGTGGTGAATGAAGTGAAGGCGTCATTTGCAGGGTGGAAAATAGATGCTTTTCGGAGGGCTTGGCATACCGATAAGCATACTTTTCCACTCAGTGAGCAAGACTTGATAATCAACCTCACTTCTCATTTTACTCAGTAAAGCCTCTAAAGGTTCAAACCAGCGTTTTGGCTAATGACATAAACAACAATATCTAAAATATTATGTCACATCCAATTTTTGGATAGAAATTTTGTAAATATTTTAAAAACAAACACATTTTTTTGAGAAATAAATTTTGTCTAATTTTTTCTTACGACTCATAAATATTATATTCAGTTATTCTCAGCTCATATTTCTTCCCTCTCATTCTTACTGATGTCAAAAGGTGTAATAAGACAAATTTACTGGACACCTGGTGTTGTTTACATTTGAGTCTATTTAAATAAATCTGAATAATTCCAGCTGATTAAGATAAAATATTTAAAAATTATTTAATTCTAATAAACAAAATATGGTTACTAGGCAACTAAGAAGAAGAAAATAGAAATTATAAATTATTTTAGTGGGGGACTGGAGGCCAAACCAAGCGAGTAGGTCCCTCATTCGTTCTTAAAAAATAGTAATAAATACATATATTAGTAATATACATATATTGATTGAATAAAAAATTAATAAAATCAAACTTGAAAGCTGATACAACGTAAATAAAGAATACAGTAATTAATAAATTATATTACAAATTTGGCTGATTCCTCGTGGGAATACCTAGAGGAATAGATAGTTTTACTACAAATTTGGCATACCCTCGTGAGGTGTAATAATAGTTCTCTTCAAATTTGGCATCCTAATGTGGGGAAAACTCATGGATTTACAAAAGTAATAAGTATAAAATAAGAATTTAAATTTATCAAGAATTTAAAGAAGGCATGTCAGAAAGTAATTTTAAAAAATTGGAAGATCTTCATGTTCCAGATCTGAAATTAGAACTAAGAAGACGTGGAAGGGAAGACAAAGGAATAAAAGCAGTGCTCATGGACCGACTTCATGAAGTTTTAATTGATGAGGGCCATAATCCGGTTACATATCTGTTTGAGGTTGTTTCTGCTACAGCTGCCAAGAAAAGGACTCCTTCAAAGAAAAAAATGAAGTTGATAAAGATGAAGCGGGCGATTCGTCGGAGGGTGAAGAGGAGGACGGAGCCATTGTTGACAGCGTTGATGGGCTGGATACAGGTGTGGTGGACACATCACATGATGAGATGGGTATGAGTAGTGATAGAAATAATAATAATGGTGATCAGGACAATATAACCACGAATATGTTTAAACAATTGATAAATTTAATAACTCAGCAGGGTAACAAGTTGAGTGATGATTTAAATAAAAGATTTGATGAACAGAATAGCAGGTTTGATAGACAAGAAAAAATTATTAGAGAGATTAGGGAAGAAATAAGAAACGATAATCTTAAAATAATTGATAAACTTAGGTCAGAAATTAGGAAAGATTTAGAGGATAGAAATAAAAGTAAAGAGAAAGGAAATGTTAATTATTTTGAAAAAGATAAGGATATGAGTAAAAATAGTACTGAAAATATTGGTAAAACTACTAATACTGTAGAAGACAATGAAGTAACTTTTGATAATACAATAAAAAGTGTTGTAAATAATAATAATTGTACCCAGATGAAAGTAAAACAAATTGCAATTGACAACAGTAAAAATGTGGACAATAACGGTAATGAAATAATTGAGAAATTTTTAAATGAATATGAAATAGAAACAAATGATAGGATAACATATGATAATAATAATAATAATAATAATAGCGGACAGTGTAATGAATTTAAGCCTAAAACATCTTTGAGAATGTTGTTAAAAACAATGTAATTAATAAAGTTAATATTGGTAGGAATTTCCGAACCAAAAAAATTGACAACTTTGGTAGACTTACTGAATTACTAGTGAGTTTTGTTAAACATAATGTGCCTGTGATATATATCGATGCTAGGTACACTAATCATAATAAATGTAAAAAAAAGATTATGTACATAATTATGTTGGTTATGTTTATTGTTAATGGTTTTATTAGTTGAGAATCAATAAACATAATGTTTATTAGTAATGTTTATACACTCTAATGTTTGATAGGGTTATGTTCAATTACATCATTATGTAATTTTAAAGGTAATCTATAAAAAAAAGAAAAAAAAGAGAATTAGTTATTGTTGTTCTTGTTATACAGTTTATAGGAAAGTTCTAGTAATATTGTCTGAATAGTAAATATTGTAAGGTTGTTTAGTAACATAATTTTAAAACATTTGGCCATATTTTTTCTTTAAATTTATCAAATAAATTCAAAATTTAGATTATAATAAAAATTTTTCTTTGTTTTCAAAATTTAAAAGTGGGGATATTTGTAATAAGACAAATTTACTGGACACCTGGTGTTGTTTACATTTGAGTCTATTTAAATAAATCTGAATAATTCCAGCTGATTAAGATAAAATATTTAAAAATTATTTAATTCTAATAAACAAAATATGGTTACTAGGCAACTAAGAAGAAGAAAATAGAAATTGTAAATTATTTTAGTGGGGGACTGGATGCCAAACCAAGCGAGTAGGTCCCTCATTCGTTCTTAAAAAATAGTAATAAATACATATATTAGTAATATACATATATTGATTGAATAAAAACTTATAATGATTTACTGTGAATAATGTTTTATTGGAATAAAATAAGGGACAAGGTAAAAAAAAATTAATAAAATCACACTTGAAAGCTGATACAACGTAAATAAAGAATACAGTAATTAATAAATTATATTACAAATTTGGCTGATTCCTCGTGGGAATACCTAGAGGAATAGATAGTTTTACTACAAATTTGGCATACCCTCGTGAGGATTAATAATAGTTCTCTTCAAAGGTTTCCTGTTTTCTAGACAAGAGCTAATGATAATAGTAATTAATGCCGAATAAACTAAATAAAAACAATTTCTGTTTTCAATAATAACTGGTTATAACGGGTTAACCCACTTTTTCGCGAACTAAGTTCTTCACATTTACAAAGCAATCCGTATCGTCGGTTCAGCAGGAGGTGGAGCAAAGATTGTGTTTACTTAGACTAAAACAATATATCCAAATTACAAATTAAAAAAAATTAATAAAAACATAAAAAGTTAATTAAAATTAATTATTATTATTAATTAAATAGTCTTAATGATTAAATTATGAAAAAGCTAACTTTAGTAATTGGCTTCGGGAGTCCTAACTAATGAGTGGTGTCCTCCTTTAACGTCCTATAATGTCATGTTTAAAATATATATACTGCACAGCTGTAAATAAAAACAAATGAAGTTAAAAAAAAATTGTGTAGTCTTGATTGGCTTTAAAGAGTAAGATCGTATGAGAATTAAAACCCTCACACTTAGTTTGCCGTGAAGCGCAGCGCAAGGTTGAGTGTTGCTAGTCAAAAATACAAACAATAAACAATATTTAGTTTTACTACTGAGTATCGATTTATCAGGTAGTGAGTTATTTCACTTTACAGGAAACGTTTGAATATGGATAGAACTATCTTTATTTTTAGATCACATAATTATATGAATCCAGATCAATTATTGTGAGCATGAATTTCATAAAATCAGGTCCCAGTAAATAAAACGTTACGGTGTTGTGCAGCTGATAATATAGTTTTATTAAATGTGTTAAGGTACAGAACCATTTAATTACTTCAGAATTAAAATAAAAATGGGTGATTCACATGCATTCAATCATTTACAACCATAGGGTTTTACAACCTTATTTTTCTTGTAATAACACTTAAATTAACATGTTAAATGTAATGAGTAAATTTGAATGATTTCATAAAAAGTGTACTAATGAAGATATTGTGACAATCAATGATAAAATGTCGGCTACTGTAATATGTTTCAATGCCAGATGTGGATTAATAACTGACGGCATTGAATGAATTAATATGTTTATTCTTCTATTAAAGGTCTAAATCTATTGCATGTTATTTTTTTAGTGTTATTAAATTCTATATATTTTTAAATCTATTCTACTTTTTTTTTTTTATGTCCTGTATTATGTGTTTCTAGATTTTGTGAGAATTGTTTTATTTTTTTTTTGTGACTACTTTTCTGGAATAATTTATTTTTACAAGTATGTAAAGCAACCGCCTTTTAACGAGTTAAGTGTTAGTGTTTGTTCAACGCAATATGAGTTATATGTGATATGGTTTAGTTTGTAAAATTCCCACAACAAGCAAGTGGAGTGATAAATTATTTGCACTCAATCTGCTGGTTCCAGGGATACAAAAAATTCTGTTTCTTATTACATGGTCAACCAATTATATGACTGAAATATTTAGAAGAGAAGAGGTAGAGGTGTAAAATACACTAATCATAGTTATCTCCTTTGAGAGTAATGAAATTCATTATACAGCCTGATCCTATGGTGAATGGAGTGATAGTGTCATTTGCAGGATGGAAAGTAGGTGCTTTACAGTGGGCCTAGCATGTTGATAAGCATACTTTTCCACTCAGTGAGGAAGGCACCACCTCACAACTCGTTCTACTTAGTAAAGCCTCTACTTAGTAAAGCCTCTAGAGATTCAAAATGCTGATGACCTAAACAACAAACAATAGTTTGTAAAACAGGTTTAGTAGCCTATTTATTGCGTTACGATTATAGCAGATCAGTAAAACAAGGAGCGAGGTGGTTTACTGTTGCCTTCGTCACTGAGTGGAAAAGTAGCCTACGCTTATCAGATACCAGGCTCTCTGAAAAACACTTCCAACCCTGCAAAAATAACACCTTCACTTCATTCATCACAGCGTCTGGGTGTATAAAGAAACTTATAACTCTCAGAGGAGATACCACTGACTAGTGTCTTTTACACCTCTACCTCTTCTGTTCTAAAATGCTTCAGACTTATAATTTCTGACCATATGATAAGAAACAGAACTTTTTTGTAGTCCTGGAACTAGCAGATCGAGTGCAAATAATTTAACACTCCACCTACCTGTTATGGTGAAAATTATAAGATTATCATAAACTTAATTATTAACTGCAGATCAAACCAAAACAGATTACATCAGCAATGTATCGTATATTTATGTATATGTAAATACCGTCATTATCAAGCGCTAGTGTGCTTGTATGAGTCAGATGATTATTCTAGTAGCACGTGAAAAAATATACTATCCAGGTATTTCTCTGGCTAAATCCACTGACTTTCAAGCCCTCAGTGATATGACGGATAGTATACAAATATAAAAGATAAAGTGTCTTAGATAGTCTTTATGTTTAATAAAGTTATCCAGATTTATTTCTCGACGAGTGGGCATGGTATTTAATTTTGTTTTCAATAAACTGATTGTAAACACAAGATATTCTCTGAGTATCATTTTTCTTAACTGGAGTCTATAGTGATAAAAAGGAAATCTGATCTTTTTGTAGCCGTAATCTTGGATGTCTAAAAATTCTTATTGACAATAATAAATAATATTATTTGTTGTTTTCAGCTATCATCTCTTTTTTTATGACTTAAAGAGGCCAGACCATTTTTATTATCCCTATACCTGCAATACTAACTTAAGTTGATTTTCTGTAGGAACCGTCAAAGCTACAAAGCTGAGCTTAGGCACAATTATCTACAGTACCTTTTTACAAATTTGCACCAGAGCTTTTTCATTTACCTTTATTCAGTCTAAAAATGATGTTTGTTCACAAAAAATTTTCAAATATAGCCTAAATTTTTTTAATGAAAAAGTCACCCAAAAAATAAAAACTCCAAAATTTATATAATACTTCTGAAGTAAATACACACCTTAGTACTAAAATGTAGTGTGTGAATTTTTTCGTTCCTATGTGGGATGGTTCCTGAAATAAGTAAACCTAAGGTTCAAACAAAAACACACCAATACTGCGTTACTGCTGATTCCTATGCGTTCTAGAAATAATTTTTTTACGTGAGCACGATCTCCGTAATGTTAGAGCAGTAACGTGATTATATTAATCCCAATTAACAAGAATGAAAAACGTGAAAGATATCGAAATAAATACTACGTACCCCACCAACGTAAAACCTTAATATTTTCTCAACAGAAAAAGCAATTTCAACAGTTACTGTAAGGTTTTATTAATTTTTGTAACTAATTGATTCGAATGAAAAATTTATTATTTATGATTGTTTTTAAATTTTTGCGCTGGGTTGTGCAAATTATGACCTCCCCTAGTTGTGCGAGTTATGTCCCACCCGGTACCTTGAGGGGTATATAAGATATTTGAATTTTATTTCAAAAAATAATACACTATATAAACACAGTCAATTCTCTCAGTGTGTTAATTTTTAATTGAATCGACAAATTTCAAACCATAAAATATTTCATAACTACTTCACAAGTGGTCAAGAACTAACAAACGTGATATGGGTCATAAACCAACTAAAGAAATAAAAAGAACGACCTAAATCAGTTTTTCTTTTTGTACTATTTTCCTCACTCTCTGAAAGTATTACGATCATGCCATACTCAGTGAAAAAAGATAACTTATTATCGACACACTTTATATAGGATACTATTGTAGTTTATTGTATCACAAAAATAGCACAAAAAGTATAAAGTACGTAGACTTAAGTGAAGAGCGTTCACTTGACCGGTTTCCAGTATCCAGTCCAGAAATTATAAGTGATGGATTTTCTAGTAGAAGATAATATAAAAAATTTATAACAAAAGTTTTCTAATATTTCTTACAAACATAATCATTTTAATTACCATTTTTACAAATTAAAAAACTATGTTTAGTTTCTCTAGTAGTAGTTTGTTGTTAAGACAGTAACGAACATGACATCTAGGTATAAATGCAATTCCAGAAAAATTTTACTGAAGTTTACTATTCTATTTTTTTTTTTTTATTATTATTTACAACACGTTTTATTTTATTCCACAACGGTGACAACAACCAGTACAATAGAAAACGATATTACAAAAGCAGTGACTTAAATCACTTATAGGAGAGAACTACTCACTAGCAGTGTTCGGAAAAGAAAATAAATTTAATTGGGATTTTTTTTTGTCATCAGTCTCTCGACTGGTTTGATGCAGTCCTCCAAGCTGTTCTATCTTGCGCAAGTCCTTTCATATCTACATACCTGTAACACCCTACATCTTTTGTAATTTGCTTTAAATATTCTACCCTTTGCCTCCCCCTACAATTCACTCCCTTAATATTACCCTCCATTATTGATAGACCAATACCTGGATGTCTTAAGATATGCCCCACTAGCCTATCCCTTCTTCTGGTAAGATGCTTCCATATACTTCTTTTTTCATCCACTGGCCTAAGAACCTCTAAATTACTTATTTTTTCTACCCACCTAATGTATAACATTTTCCTATTACACCGTATTTTAAAAGATTCTATCCTCTTCCTTTCTACAGCCCCTATCACACACGTTTCACTCCCGTATAAAGCTACACTCCAAACATTGTGTTTTAAGAAATTTTTCCTAATCTGTAAGTCAATGTTTGTAGTCAGTAAGCTGTTTTTCATTTCAAAGGCTTTTCTAGCTTGAGCAATTTTACTTTTGATATCACTTGTGGTTCTACCATCCTTTGTTATTTTACTCCCTAGATAACCGAATTCCCCAACATCCTGTAAGTTTCGTTGCCTACTTTTAAATGTCCTATCTCTTCTAAACCACTCTTGCTGCTGCACAACATTTTCGTTTTGTTCGTTTAATTAGGATAAATTATTTATTTTATATTCACTAGGCTAACAATTAAGATTTTCTTGTAATATTTTAAATGGATGGTTTAAGAACTATATTATGTCCCTACCATATATCAAGTCGTTTCAGTCTTCGTGGTGGATTTCCTGGCAAGTGATTAGAACTTAACTCCCGAATAAATGAATTATCGTTTGAGTCTAATTTATCTCTAAACCGGCGATATAATTTTATTCTAAAATTTAATAATTTTTATTAATTGTATTACCTTTAGAATGGATCAGCTCAAAATTTTCAGAAAATCTTCTTACCTGCAACAAAAAAATAAGCAATCTATTATTTTACTTTATTTTTATTCATAACTACAAAATGTAACTTACATTTATACTTTCAGCAATATTTATGATGTATGTACATAAAATTAACCTGTTTTCGTCTTGATTGGGGGAAATCACCCAGTGGCCAACTTCGTCGCTTTTTTATATAAGATCTATGTTGCATCATTTTTTTAATCTCTTTTTATGGATTTATGGTAGGTGTGAGTGTTACAATGTGTTTATCTCTGGATTCGTGTGGTTTATTAATTTTGAAAAAAAACGAGTTTATAATTTATTAATGGTTGAGCATACGCTACGTTGAGGTCTCAATCTACGAGGTGTGGCTATTAAATAATGAGACTGACAAAAATTCTATAAAAAATTCTATTTTTATTTTATACATAATCACTTATTGTCACATTCAATATACACTCCTTATCTATCCCTGCAACGCTCCAAGCGAATTTTCACTGGGTTCCTGAAGATCAAACAATTAATCAATATTACTACCTTGAGGTACTTTCTAAACTACGTCAAAGGGTAAGGAAAACACGCCCCGAAATGTGGAAGGACAAATCATGGGTTCTCCACCAAGACAATGCGCCAGCTCATTCCGCATTATCTGTCAAGAGGTTCCTAGCCAATTACAGCATCTCAGTGTTAGAACATCTACCTTATTCACCAGATCTTGCACCATGTGACTACTACCTGTTCCCTAAGGTGAAATCTGCATTAAATGGGACAAGATTTGATTCTGTGGAAGATGTAAAAGAGAAAGCGGCACGTGTCCCAAAGGAGCTGACATAAGATGACTTCCAGCAATGTTTCCAACAATGGAAAATTCGCATGGAGCGTTGTAGGGACAGAGAAGAAGTGTATATTGAAGGTACCAATAAGTGATTATGTATAAAATTAAAATTAAATTTTTACAACGTCAGTCTTGTTATTTAATAATCACACCTCGTATGATAGAGTTTCGTACGTAGTGGGGACTACAAATGTGATAAAACGTACAGATCTGTTTTTCAAAAGTTTGTATCCTGTTAACGTTTAATTTTTTTCGCCGAATCATAGATCAAGACTCCATACACCTATACCGGACAAATTAGATAGTTGTAACGATTTAGTTTTTAACAGCGGTCTACGGTGGAGTAAAACCTGTGATTCAACGAAATATATTTTTCTCGTATATGATGGTTCCATATCAGTCTCCCGTCTAGTTTAAGACCAGCATACTTAATCTATGAAACAATTTTTACTTCCTCTTGCCTATTTGAATATATAGGAAGGAAAGTATTCTTTTCATGTTGATTTTACGAAATCGAGTTTTCACCGGATATATACATTTTCAGACCCCCTGAACCCAAAAAACAAGTTTTTACCGATTGGTCTGTGTGTGTGTGTGTGTGTGAACAAAATATTTCAAGAAAGGAACATTGTACGAACTTGAAATTTGAAACTTAAGTTAGATACTACTACCGGACCCGACATAAACTTTTTTATCTAAATATGTCAACCGAAATTAGCAGTTTATTCGTGTCATTTTTCACTTTTTTGCGATTTTCTCAGAAACGGCTCTTAAGATTTTTTTAAAATCCGCCTCATTTATCAATTTATTTTTGCTCTACAAGATTGGGCAGACGCTACGTCTGCTGAAATTCTTAGAAAGGCTGTTTTCTCGTAAAAAAAATTGTTTTTTTAAGATTGCGGCTGTAATGTACATTTTACCGCAAAAATGTATATAATAAAAGTTGTAGAGAATTTAAAATCCTACAACCTTTATTTCCAACTTTTTTTTTGTATAACGCTTAATTTAGCTGTAATTAGTGTTTTTATGTTTTTTTATGAAAATCTGTAAAAAAATCGAATTTTTAAAAATGTCAGCCTCAGTATGGATTTTACGATAAAAGTGTAGGCTATATAATCAAATCTATACAACATTAAAAGATCTATAACTTTTTTTTTAAACATTTTTCTCTACAGAGCCTAGTCTAGCGTGAAAGAGTGATTTTCCGTATTTTTAAGCCAAACTAAAGTTGATTTTCATTTTGCGTCTTTCACTCATGATTAAATACGGTTATGTTTTTTGAGGTTATTTTTTTGTATAATTTGCATTGAAAGAGAAAGTTGTGTTAGTGTTTCACACCAGATTTTTTTATAACACTTCAAAATTTTGGTTGTTAGCGACTTTTATTGATTACTGAACGGTGAGTTTTGGCGTAATATTTTTTAGACCCTAACCGGGAATCATACTAAAAAATAACTTACTATATATAACAAGGTATTTTAACCAAGTTAAAATAAACAGACACATTAAAACAATATTAATAATTCCTTCGCATTATAAACTAGATAATTATGTATTATAATTTTACAATAATAGGGAATGATATCCAACCCTATTATCAGAAACAAATATCTGGATATGAGTGTTACGGATGGTTAAATCTATGAAATCACACAACAACAAAACATAAATCATTTTAAATTTAATCAACAGAATTCTGTGACTATTTGAAGCGTATTAATAAAGGATAAATTAACTAATGTTGATTGAATTAACATTTCACAATGTAGGTTATGCAAATATTTTCTGAAATAATTTAAACGTATTAAAATAAGTAGGCTACAAGAGGGTATGTAGAATTTTTGTTTATGTATAGGAAAAAGGCCGTTCGTTTGGAAATTTAATTTGATCACATTAGTGCGCCTGGGTTCGTTAATACCAACACTAAAATCTGATCAAATTTATCATGAATGATTAAAATTTTCGGTTACTCTTACTGGAATTTCTACATCTAGTTTTATAAATTTATAGAATTTTTTGTACACAAATTACTAGATAGATTTGCGAGCCCGAAAGCGAAAAGAGACCTCTTGTCAAAATTTTTTATTTCAAGTTATCAGCATTTTCAAACTTAGCACTAAATTATGAATAATCTGATACTAAATTTAAATTTTTTTCTCAGTAATTATGTAAGTTACAGCAGCTTGAATATTTTCAATAAAAGTTTTGTGTTTAAACGCATTATAAACATTTAAATATCCTCTTTACGTTAATACGATGTCCTCGTAAAATGACGTTACGTCAATTGTTCTGGCTCTTAGACAGTAAATCTCAACTCTCCCTTGAAAATAAAGTACTCGCATACAAAGTAATACTAAACCAAGTTTGGATTTATTGGTTAAGAGCTATGGGGTACAGCTAGTTCATCAAATATAGAAATACTGCAGCGCTTTTAATCAAAATGCCTGAGACTAATCACTGCAGCCGCATGGTACGTAACCAATGAAATACTACACAATGACCGAAACCTTCCCTTCATAAAATAAGAAATTAAATAACATAGCGAAAAACATTTAGAAAAAAACTAGAAGACCATCAGAATCCATTAGCGATTAACCTCCTCGACAACAACAAAGGTACTCACAGACTGAAACGTTTTAAAACACTAGACTTACCTCTACGATTTTTTTAATCATTTAAACATTTTTCTTTTCTTTTCTTTTCTACTTCAACTAATAATCAGCGTCATCTCATAATAGGCATAGTTATCATCTCCATCATCGTCATCATCTCTAGCTTCAACAACTTTGTGTTTCAACATGTTTATTCACAGTTCATAAAGTTTAGTTTTGTACATATATATACATATATATTTTTTTTCACATTTAGTCATGTGAAACACAATACTGAGTGTGGTTTTCATTTTAATGCTAAGGACAGTACTCAGATTTTCTCGTCTTTGCTTAAATTTTTGTATTTGTAAACTGATTGTAAAAGAATTACACTATTACAAAAAAATATCCTCTTTACATTTTAGATATTTATGAAATTAAATACCCTTTTTCAAATGGTATAAAATATTTTTTTACACGTTGACATTTGACTTTATTAAAAGTTCTTTTAAGCAGATTATCTTCGCCTCATATTTAGTATTTGTAGTTTCGCTGTAGGTAAACAAATTTGCCTCGTCTGTTTGTGTACTTCTCAGATGCGATTGATTAAAATTCGTTTTCGGTTTTTTGAGTATGAAAGAATCAAAGATCTATTTTTATTTCTTAATGGCCGTTTTTCTTCGGTTCTGGATCTCTGATAATTGCGAATTACTTGCTTTCAGTTCGTCAAATGTATGTTCCCTTCACGACTAGCTTATCTTCTTTTATTACATGATGATTCTATTTCCTGAAATCCTAAAAGTACGAATGCAGGTCCTGTCTTATTTTCCTAACATTTTCTTTAATTGTGACATTCTTCAAGATTTCTGTCAATTTTAGCATAGTTTTTGATCGAAGAGTTTGTTTTTTTACTGGAGTGAATTTAATCTTATCATAATCAGACTGTTCTTTTTTGTGATTTGTTTTTCTAAATGATTCCATGTTTAATAATTGTGAACTTAACATGATGCAATCAAAGTAGTCGTAATTTGCTTAAAAAAATCAATAAAATTTACTTACTTGATATGCCGAAAAGTAACATTTATATTTTCGTCTCCAGTTGTCCTCTCTTCTCTTATAGTCATCGATTTATTCTTTAAATACACTTTCAATTTTTCTTTATATCTGTTGGCATATTTTATTTTATTTCCGTAATTAGCGTTTCCAGATTATAACATTTTTTGGAATTTCATTACGATTACGTCAAGTTTAGTTTTATTTTTATGATTAAATGGTAGGTTTTATTATTATGTTACATTAATAGCCCTACAAATAGGGCGTTAATTACCTGAACCTTTTTTTTGAAACAGGTTAGACTAGTAACTTGATTCAAAAGAGTAGGATATGGTAGACGCAGACCCAAAAAAAAACAGCACCACTGAAGTCTCACTGCCACTTTTAGAACTATGAATCACACGTTATAGCACGAACGAGTACTTTTATATAAAATAACCCAACATTACGACTTTAAAATTTTCTTTTATTAACCAGAAAATAATATATATATATATTACATATATGATATATAATGAACAGCCAAAACAAACCTAACATACATAACACTCATCTCAGAGTATTACATCATTCGGCCGAATAATCGCGCGCGGCATGGTTGTTACAATAATTAAGTAATTGACGTGGTCTTCGACCGTATTTGTTTTAAATGTGATATGTATTTTGGTTTAGAAATAAGTTCCTGAGGATGTCTTCGAGAGAGACGAAAGATCTTGAATGTATGTAATACATCTGAATTATTATTATTATTATTATTATTATTATTATTATTATTATTATTATTATTATTATTATTGTAATACATTTGAATGTATGTAATACTCTGAGGTGAGTGTTATATTTGATTAATTTTGTTTTGGCTCTTCATTATATATCATATATGTAGTGTATGCAAACAAAGGAAAAATAATGTTTAATAAAATTATATATATAACAATATATATATATATACATAATGTAACAATATTATATCATAACAATTATAATGCTTGGTCATCAGCCGAAAGGCTGGTTTGAACCTGTAGAAACATTACTAAGTAAAAGGAGGAGTGGATGGTTTAAAATTACCTTCCTTCTCACAACAATAATTATAATATAACAATATTAAACAATATTAACAATTGCAATAATATTATACACAAGTAATATTTTACAAAATCTTTTAAACGTTAGTCCACTAAAACTTTAATCTTTGAACAATAAAACTAATTATTCAACTGAAACACTATGTTTATCAGCTCTCAGTTGTTTATGTGACAAAAATAACTTTTAATAACTTTTAATAACTAACTTTTAATAACGGTATTCCTCAACAACGAACCCATTCCACAAAAGAACACAGTAAAATACCTAGGCATCACGATGGACAGACGACTAACCTGGCAAACACACATCCACAATACACGACTGGCTTTGGATAAAAGAGTAAAACAATTATACCGCCTCATAGGACGCCATTCCCGATTACCGTTACGTTCAAAATTACTCATTTATAAATCATTCATTCGGCCAATTTGGACTTATGGAATTGAAATCTACGGAACAGCAAAGCCAAGTAATATCAGAAAACTACAGGCATTTCAATCAAAATTATTACGACTCATCACCAATGCTCCATTCTACATTAACAACAGAATACTACATGACGACCTCAAAATAACACACATAAAAGATATGGCATACAACTGCTACAGAAGATTCTTCGGAAAACTTCAAAACCATCAAAATCCATACATCAAAAACTTATCATCTCGTACTCTTCCTGGAAATCCTCGCCGACGACTTCGCCGTTCATGGAATAGAGACCTGCTCTTATAAGACAATGACTCGTGGCACCTACAAAGATTAGCCACTGGGTCTAATCTTTGTTGTTGTAAATTTTCCTATGTTAAAACCAGCTCATTTGCTTATTGTAAAATTTTACAGTTGCAAATAAATAATTAAAGAGAAAAAAAAAAAAAAAAAAAAAATTAATTTTTGGAAAATCTATTTATTTTTTCCAATAATTCGTTTTTGTTGAGATTGAATGAATAACCGTAGAAAACGTATTCTGATATTAGTATACAAAGGGTAAGCACGTAAACGTATAATGTTGAAAAGGACACAAAGACTATGAAGAGTTCTGATTCTGAGTGGTTTCTGATATTGACAGAAAATGGGATGAGTCGAAATAGGCTACTATAAGTTTGTTTTTAACAGTTTGATATTTTCTATTATTTTAAGAACTCAAGTGGTTTTATTTTTCAAAAATATAAAATAGAAATTAAAATTGTTTTATCTTCAACATAAAATTCCCATTATTATTATTGTATTATTTTATAAAAAGCGTAATAACAGATGGCATTTTGTAATCAAATTTTAAGTAAGTTACGATGTAAGAACTGTATTGGAAAAGACAATGAAATTTACTTTAAATTGAAGAAAATTGGCAATATTTGAGGTTATCCGAGCCAGTAGTGAGAAATAAATACATATACACTCTAGTAAATTATATTAATATATTTATTTCTTGAAATTTCAAATATTCTATAAAATGGAAGTTTTGTGTTTTTATTTTGGTTCAAGAACAATTTTAGACCATGTGGAATGATTTTAGACATTTCTAGTAGCTATTTTTCAGTTCAATTCTCATAATTCATAACAGTAGGCTTTTGTCCTAGTTTGTTTTTGAAGAACTCTTGTATTGTTGTTGTTCAGGCCATGAGCCAAAAGGCTGGTTTAAACCTGTAGAGGTTTTACTAAGTAAAATAAAAAGTAGGTGGTTTACAATTGCCTTCCGCACCGAGTGGAAAAATACGCTTATCAGCATGCCGGGCCCTCTGAAAAGCACATATTTTCCACTCTCCACTTGACACTTTCACTTCATTCACCACAGGGTCTGGCTGTATTATGAAATTCATTACTTTCATAGGAGATAACTCTAATTAGTGTCGTTTACACCTCTCCCTCTTCTGTTCTTAAATGATACAGTCATTTAATTGGCTGACCATGTGATAAGAAACAGAACTATTTATTTTAGCCCTGCAGCGAACAGATTGAGTGTAAATAATTTAACACTCCACATGTATGTTATGGACAAAACTTTTGTATAGTTAAATATAAAACTAATTTTCATGAAAGGAATAATGGATTTTGGTACAACGTACTACATTTTATGACCACAGCGACGATTTTATTCAGATGTACCTTTCTCTCGATACCTGACCAACTAGTTTGAAGAAAATAAAATAAATAGTTCTGTTTTTTATCACATAATCACTCAATTAAATGAATTGGGTATTCGATGAAAGAAGATGGTAAGTAGGTGTAAATGATAATACTATTTTCCGAGAGTAATAAATTTCATTAAACAGCCAAATCATTGAACACCCTGGTCATTAGCCACTACTGTGAGTTTTGGTACTGTAAGGTGGTTTTTGACGTGTTCAAATTTCCAGACCCTAGCCGGGAATCGAACCCGCTACCTTTCGCTTTGTAGGCTAGCGTGCTAGTCACTACGCCACAGAAGTGGTAAAAAAACTAATTTTTGATTTCGTACACAGGGCGAAAATATGAGGTTTCACATAGTACTAAAAAAATAAAAACAGTGATTTTATGAAACAAACATAAATACACGAGTAGGGTTTATACTACACTAACAAAAACACATAAAAAATAATACATATAAAATCTACCTACCTGTGAAATGCATACACAGCCATAAATATATCATAAATGTTAGATATGTACTGAATTTTATGGTACGTATCGAATACAAATACATATTTACTATTAGAAGATAGATGTGGCACGGGTAGATATAAACCTAAGATAAAATAACCGTAAAAATATGGATTTAAATGCGTACATAAAACTCATATAAGGTAAGAAAAGGTACACGTAACAAAATAAGAATGATGTATAAAATTTGTAATTCTTTTACAATTCCAATTTTTTTTTAAATATATAAACATTAGTAATATTAGAAACTCACACTTTTTTCGAAATACGAGGGTAGGTTGATAAGTAATGCACACATGCTTGTAGAAGACAACTAAATAAACTTCAGTAGCGCGCCTGGTGGCATGTGGAAGTACTATTTCTCCTCTACAAGCCTGCGCAGTTTGAAGGCGTTGCTTTCATTCAGTTTGTTTTGAGTAGTGGAAGTATGGCGTCGTGTTCTGGTGCTATGTCAACGAGAATTAAACAACGCGCTGTTATCGAATTTTTAACTGCTGAGAAAGTGAATCCTAGTGAGATTTATCGTCGTTTAAAGGCTGTTTATTGTGACGATACTGTTGATAGGTCTACTGTGAATCGTTGGGTAATAAAATTTCGTGATTGCCAACCTGGAAAAGCCTTAATTGTTGACAAAACACGCAGTGGACGACCAATCACTGCCTCAGACGATAATCGTCGCAAACTCATCGATGATTTGATTCAAAATGACCGGCGAATCACTCAACAGCGTATCGCAAACCAAATTGGAATATCTAAGGAACGTGTTGGCTTCATTATTGAACAATTGGGATACCGTAAAATCTGTGCACGATGGGTACCACGCCGTCTGACAGACGAGAATAAACAGCGTCGATTGGAATGCTGTGAACAACTTTTGAAGCGCTACCGTGACGAAGGAGACGACTTTCTTTTGAATATTGTGATGGGGGACGAGTCATGGGTTCATCATTACGATCCCGAAGAAAAAAGGCAGAGCGCTGAATATCGTCATCCACATTCTCCTGTTGTGAAAAAGTTCAAAACACAACCGTCCGCAAAAAAAATTCTTTTGACTGTGTTTTGGGATGCTCGCCGAGTTTATGTGACTGATTATCTGGAACGAGGGGCAACGGTAAATTCTGCTCAGTATATACAGACTCTGAAACACCTCCGACGTCGAGTTTGTCGTGTTAGAGGCAACCTGGCGCCAATAATTTTGCAACACGACAATGCTCGTCCACACACTTCGCGTGCAACTGGAGAGGCTCTGAGAAACCTGAAGTTTCAACCAATTTTACACCCTCCGTATTCTCCCGACCTTGCGCCTTGCGATTTTTATTTTTTTCCTCTACTGAAGAGAGACCTTAAGGGTAATCATTACAGCTCGGACAATGAGGTAAAGGCAGCTATTGCGTCCTGGGTTCGAGGAAAGTCGGAAGATTTTTTCAGTGACGGAATGAAAAAACTTGTTAAACGTTGGGAGAAATGTGTAATGCTTAACGGTGACTATATTGAAAAATAAATAGATAATTTGGTAGGTTAAGATTTGTACTTTAATTTGTTATTTACCCCATCTTGCTATTTCTTTTTGTTCGTCTTCTACAAGCATGTGTGCATTACTTATCAGCCTACCCTCGTATTTTGTTTTTATTTTGTAACAAATACGACTACATTTAGAACTAGCGAATTTTGGAAGTATGTGTTAATGTCCTGTTTTCGTCTTGATTGAGGAAATCACCCAGTGGTAAACCCTTGTCGCTGTTTTACATAAGATCTTTCTACTCCAGCATCTTTTTAATCTTCTTTGTGAATTTTGTGGTAGGTGTGGATGTGACAATGTTCGTATCGCTGTATTCATGTGAATTATTGTTGAATGTAAACGATTGTAAAGTTTGTATCTTGTGAACGTTTGATTTTTTTTTTAACCATAGATCAAAGCTTCATACATCCACATCGAAAGAATTAAATTTCATAGATTTCAACAAAAACAAAATTGAGAAAGTTTCCTAGAGAAAATTAAATTAAATAAAATTGGACCACAATAATATAATTTACCTAATATCAAATATTATTAAAATTATGTTTTTGTTGATTTTTGTTTATTACTTTTTTATGATCGAATTCTTTGACATTAGTGAGTGCCTTGGGTTCAGATTCGGGGGTGTTTGATGCGTATTAATTTCCAGAATCTAGCCAGAATTCAAACTTGAGACCTTCCGCTTTGCAGTGTATGGCGCAATTTAGCGCTCTAACCACTGGGCTACGGAGACGGCCGGTTTTTTAATTTTGTATAATTTTTATACTTATTTAAATTTTCTTGAAACCGTAAATTAATCCAACCAATATTAGTGTTAATATATCCTACGTGTGCAACGCTCTGTCTTTGTCTTAATTGAAAAATTACCCATTAGTTTAAAATAACAACTTTAAATAAATTAAAAAAGTAACGTAAAAATTAAGAACTGAAAAGATTTTTACTGTTTGATAAAGAAAGAAAATCTTTAAAAAATATTTACATGAGTAATATAAAGCTGAACAACCCCAAATAACACAAGTCACAAAAACGAAATTTTAAAGTTTTATCAAATCTATAAAAAATACTTTTTTAAGCATTATCGTATATGTATTTTTCAATTACGTCAGTAGATCTCCTCTCTATTTTCTTCTTAGGCAGCGAATTATTTAATAACTGATTTAATATTAAATAAATAAATACTAAGTAAATAAATTAATTGAAAAATCCATGCCTGTTTTCAGGTTAAAAATTAATTGAATCACTCTACTAAGAGATTTTCAAGTTATTTTATATTACATAATGACATTCGTGTGAGACATAGATGACAAAGATTACGTGCGTGAGAAACTGCCAAAATTCAGCGCTGCATGCGGTTCTATTTGCAGGACAATGGAAAGAAAACGAGACAGGTCACCCAAATTAAATTTTCTAGAGTATGGCTGTACCACTCATAACATATGGGAATGAAACATTGGTGTCACTAAGAAGAGCGAATCTAGTATCCAGGGTGATGAAATGAGATTTTTGTGGCGAGTCAAAGGTTGTACTCGTTAGATAGAGTACGTAACGAAACTATACGCGCCGAGTTAAATATTCAGTCACTGTGTGAAACATTAAGAATATTTTATAAGCGAAACTGGTCCAACAATTTACTTCGCAAGCCAACACACAGACTTCTTTTCGAGCATGGAAATATAAACGTAGAGGGAAGCGAGGCTTGAGAAGACCTAAAAAGATATGGATGCCGGAACAGCCCACTGAGCCTAATCCTTGACAGATGATAACATTTTTTTCAATAGTTAAAATATGAAACTAAAAATTGAGACAGAATTTTTCCCCATGTTGAAGTGCAAAGTAAAAGTTCTTGATAAGGCATACTCATTAGCACGAGTTTAAAAAATTCATTTTAAGTTCATAGAAAACTCCTGAGACTGTATGAGAACACTAAATATTGTAGAAAAATTAAAGGGCTTATAATTT
The DNA here is from genome assembly GCA_035578175.1 of Catonia carolina. Lineage (NCBI taxonomy): Eukaryota > Metazoa > Arthropoda > Insecta > Hemiptera > Achilidae > Catonia > Catonia carolina. The sequence goes on along the minus strand of JAQMRL010000008.1, from coordinate 21,099,984 downwards.
AAATTAATTAAAACGAACAAATAATTTTTTTAACATTATTTTTATGAAAAGTTACATAGAGATAAATATTTATGCAAATAATGATATAAAATCAAAACAAATATGGCACGGTAGATTAAAAATGGGTTCTACAGTACTTCAAAATTCATATTGAAGAAGCAAAAAATAAAAGTAAAAAAGGAAATTCAAACAAAAGAAGATTATAGGACAATGTGAGAACAAAATTAAATAAAGTTGACAAACAAAAAAAAGGACACCACTAAAACCATAGCCAAACAACAATGGGTAGACAAAAAAATAATCATTGGTCAACAAAACTCCGCTTCTTTCAGACTCAATAAAAAGCAAAACACTCTGTTTGAAATATCATATTATAGGCTGTATCCTAAAACAGCTGATCTTAAAAATACTAATGCAGTGATATTTATATAGTAAATAACATTCATAAATTTCTTTCTGATTTTCTGTGAGAAACCATCGAAAATTAATTTCACAAGAAAAAAAAGACTTTATTCTTATTGGGAAAGAGAAATTTATTTTAAAATAGGGTGAAGATAAATTAATATCAGCCACGGAAATTGTGCATATGTATGAGGTTATGTTAGTGTTTCTGTTTACATTGATTTTCTGTAAGTACTTTTCATAAACTATTGTTATATGTATAATAATCCTCCCTGTTTCCATTGACTATGGAGCAGGGAGTTATGGACAATCTCTTCAATCACGAAGAGAACTTGAAGGTGATCAACGCTCACCTGGATGTCGCACCTGAGACAACTGGTACGCAGAAAATGGCATGGACTAAGGTTATGTCTAGTAAAAAACGTCCGTTGGATACGGAAAAAAGTTCCGCTGACTCGGAATTGCCTCCTTCTAAGTTTCGAGTCCCAACAACAAATAAATACGGACCTTTAGAAACGTTACAAGAAGACTCTTGCAAGCCTCCACCAATTTATTTAAAAAACGTAGAACTACGCGACTACAAAAACTTAATATCTCAGTTGAAGAGTACAGTAACTGGCGACTTTGAATTTCAAGCGACCAACAACGACGGGGTGACGATTTACCCAAAAACATCTGAAACATACCGTACTCTTGTACACCGATTGAGAGAATTGGGACGCAATTTTCATTCATATCAGCTACCCCACGAAAAAGCATACAGAGTCGTGATACGCCATTTGCATCCTAGTATCGATCCGTGTGACATCAAGGAATCGCTGGAACATCTCTCTTTTAAGGTAAGAAACGTTGTCAATGTTTTACAGGCTGGCACAAGAGTGCCCTTGCCATTATTTTTCGTTGATCTTGAGCCTGACAAAGATAACGAAAAAATATTTGATGTTAAATCCTTGTTAAGCACACGCATTAAGGTTGAAGAGCCAAAAAAGAAAAGTGACGTAGTTCAGTGCAAAAGATGTCTACGATTTGGACACACCCGCTCGTACTGTAACCATCCGTTCAGATGTGCACGCTGCAGCAACTCTCATCCAACAGCTGACTGTCCAAGAGGTGCCAATGAACCCCGAGTCTGCCTTCTTTGCAAAGGCAATCATTCGTCCACGTACAAAGGATGTCAAACATATAAAGAACTGAGAGACAAAAGAAATGGTAATTTTGTTAAATATTCTGGTAAAAAATCTCATGTAATGTTGGAGCCTCCAGTCACTGTTACAGTCCCCGTGAGTACCTCGGTAAAGTCACATCATACACAGTCGACTCATACTAACACCGTCCCCCTTTCTCGTGACCCGAGACTGAATTCACGGTCATACGCTCAGATGGCTGCTCCTTCCCTTCGGCAGCAGCCATCTCATACTCGGCCATCTCAGTTATTCCAGCCCTCTCAGCAGTCTCAGTCTTCCATGACATTCTCAACTCTTTCATCAACAGATCCCTTAACGACTCAGAATCCTTATGATCATTTTACAGCCACTCTTAACACATTTTTTACACGCTTTCAGGACCTTTTGACACCTCTCATTACTACGCTTAATATGGTCGTTAACAAGTTGCTAAGTCATATCAATGGCTGAAACCAGCAGGTCCCTCGTCGTTGCTCTCTGGAACTCAGCAGGTCTTGTACGTCATGTTCACGAACTCAAACAATTTTTATATGACAATCGGGTAGACATTGCACTTATTACAGAGACACACTTTAAGGACACAACACACTGCCATATCACTGGATACACACTGTATCGAAGTACACATCCAGATGGAACTAGCCATGCAGGGTCGGCTATTTTTGTTCGGAAAAGTATTAGTCATAATTCGTTCCCTCCGTACAGAAAATCGTACATTCAGGCTACCACGATAGAAGTATCTTTAATCACTCATTCCCTTACCCTTTCTTCTGTGTACTGCCCGCCTAATCATAATATCTCGCGCGAACAATTTACACATTTCTTCAATTATCTAGGAAAAAATTTCATCGCAGGTGGTGACTTTAATTCAAAACATCAACAGTTTGGATGCCGAGTTACAAACCCGCGGGGAAAAACTTTATATGATGTTTTAACTCACGAAAAATATTTTTACTATGCCCCTGCAGAACCCACTTACTATCCCCACAATAATCGTTGCCTCCCAGATATTCTAGATTTTTTTGTATCGTCTAAATTCTTCCCCTACTACGAACTTGAAACTCTTCCTGATCTATCATCTGATCATACACCCGTAATAATTACGTTAAACTCTGAACCAACCAAATTAAAGTACAGGCATTCCCTAACATCTGGTAAAATAGACTGGAATAAGTACCAACGTATATTGTCAGAAACAACAAACCTGGGAATTTCTCTCAAAACCCCCAGTGAAATCGAGCGTGGAGTGGAAATCTTCACAAAGAATCTACAAAGCGCAGCTTGGGACAGTTGCGAAGGAGAGAACATGGAATTTAAACAGATACCTAACGTTCCTTTTTACATCCGTCGAATGATAGTTGCTAAGCGCCGATGTCGTCGTTTATGGCAGAGAAACAGATACCCCAGCGTTAAAGCAGAACTTAATAGGCTAAATCGTCATTTACAGGTTGTCCTTTCGCGTTACAGAGCAGATAGATTTATGGCTTTCACTGAGACACTCTCTACTCAAAACAAAACACTTTGGCACACGACAAGACGAATTCTTAACTATAACAATCCTTCATTTAGTCTACAACGACCTGATGGTTCTTGGGCGACTACCAATAAAGAGAAAGCAGAAATGCTTGCTCAGCACTTGCATAACACATTCCAACCACACAACCTACAACACAAAGATCATCCGAACATAGAAAATTTCCTTAATGCTCCTCTGCAACTTAGCCTTCCCCCAAAGCCAGTTTCCCCCGGGGAACTCGTCCGAGCAATTCACGATCTGCCATTAGGCAAAGCCCCGGGATATGATCTTATTACTTCAATACTTTTGCGCCATCTTCCTAGGAAATCCATCATACTCTTAACTCACATCTTCAATTCCATTCTCCGAGTCACTCACTTCCCTATTCAGTGGAAGTATTCTATCATAATTCTCTTCTTAAAACCAGACAAACCACCTCACCAACTAACTTCTTACAGGCCAATTAGCTTACTCTCTATTCTGTCCAAACTATTTGAGAAACTCCTTCTACCACGCCTAGTACCGTTTATCGATGCTTCAAACACAATTCCTGATCATCAGTTCGGATTTCGTTCATCTCATTCCACGCTTCAGCAATGTCACCGACTAATTGATATAATCTCTTCAGCTCTTGAAAACAGACAGTATTGTTCAGCCGTGTTTCTTGATGTATCTCAAGCGTTTGATCGGGTCTGGCATGATGGACTCCTATACAAATTGAAACTAATACTTCCAGATAGCCTGTATCTAGTAATAAAATCGTTTCTAGTGGAACGTTACTTTAGAGTAAAACAAGGTGACGAACTTTCTGGAATGTACGAAGTCAATGCTGGTGTACCACAAGGAAGCGTACTTGCACCAAGGCTGTTTTCTGTAAGCACCAGTGACATACCAAATTGTATCTATACCACTATGGCTATGTTTGCTGATGATATGGCAGTTCTTGCGGTTGATGCCGATCCTGTTATTGCAACTCAAAAGACACAAGACCATTTACACCAGATAGAGTCGTGGCTTAAACTTTGGAAAATTAAAATTAATGAAAACAAATCGCAACAAATGACGTTTACTCTTAGAAGACAAAACTGCCCAACCGTTTACATTAATAATATTCCGCTACCTCACACTACTCAAACACGCTACTTAGGCTTACACTTGGACAGAAAACTTACATGGAACGCACATGTTACACACACACGCCACAAACTCAAAACACGCTTCTATCAACTAAAACGCTTACTCGATAGACGTTCTAAATTAAACATGTCACACAAATTAACAATCTACAAGACAGTCTTAAGACCAATCTGGACATATGGAGTTCAACTTTGGGGATCTGCTAAACCTTCACACACGAAACGTATACAAGCGATTCAGAACAAGATTCTACGAACGATAACGCAATGCCCCTTTTACATCACAAACTCAATGTTGCACAAAGACTTACAAATGCCATACGTAATTGATGTCGCGAAACAACTATACAAGACGATGCATGAAAAATTTGAACTACACGACAACCCTCTCATACAAAACATGTACACTAGGGTGATACCGGGTACTCAGCGCAGACGTTTGAAGCGCCTCTGGCCAAGAGATCTTCTTGGCCAACTGTAGGACTGTGGTGATGACTGCACGCTCCTTCAAGTAAATCAAGTTTTGAAACATTAGCTTCACATTTAGAAATTGTTATATTATTTTAATAACAGATACTAAATTTCAATTAAACGTGTCAAAAAAAAAAAAAAAAAAAGGCTGTATCCTCTCTATTTTGGTTGTTTTTGCATTTTTTAAAGCTTTTGTTTGAATATTAAGGTTTTAATCATAGGAATTTTTAGATAATAACATGAAATAAAATTAAAAATTGTATGACTAAATTTTTGACAAGAAATTACTTGGTAAGAGGTTAACTTACTAGTCCTGTAATTTACGACCTAAATTAACTGGCCTGCAAATTTTTATCCTTTGGGTTTTTAGAATGCGTATAATTTTTATTCTTTGTATCATTAATTCTACGTTGTATTACATGAACAGTTGCACAAACTCTAAGTCCTTCTATAAGTAGATATTTAAATTTAAACAACATATGTTACAACCTTAATCATTTAAAATTGTATAAACCGATACTCCATCGGATAAGTGAAAATTTATAAAAATGGATAAATTGAAAATTTGTCGTGTAATGGAATCAATTGAATTATATTCACCGTTTTTCTTTTCCCAAATTTCATTTATTTTGGAACTATGCAAAGACTAATTTGAAAAATTATCAGCGTATTAAATAAAACATAAAAATGGGGTTAATGACTTAATAGAAGAGCACCACCCCTGATAGTGTTAATGCTTCTGTGATAGTGTTTCAAGAAATAAAATTTTGCTGTAGTTACTGGAGTCACGAGTTTGGCTTTGGTTTAAGCGATGGATAAAGGGGGAAAAGGAGCAGTGCGCACACGCGACTGCTTTAATTTCAGTACAACCAACACATCGTACACTACACAGCGGAGACCGCGTAAGCGGCCTCCGCGTACACCAGTCTGAAGATCTCTCTAAATCATTCAATCGGTAAAAGCGACGGGCGGTGTGTACAAAGGGCAGGGTTGATTTCGATGTAAAAAATTGAATATCACTAATCACCGCTAAACTGAGCGTTGTACAAAAAAGTTCCAAAAAAACGTTGTAAGTTTTTAAACGTTCTACAACTCTGATATTACACTTTTGCTCTGGAATGCATATCCATTCCATGCAGATCCATATGCCGCAATCTTAAAAACCAATTTTTTTCTATGAGAGCACAGCCTCTCCAAGAATTTCAGCAACATGACGTTTTATTTATCTTGTGGAGAATAAATAATGTAGTAAGGCGATTTAAAAAAAAATCTTAGGAGTCGTTTTTGAGAAAATTGCAAAAAATGAAAAGTCGCACGAATAAACTATTACTTTAGGTAGACAGATTTTGATGAAAATGTACATATCGGGTTCACTAAAGGACCCTAACTTATGTTCTAAGTTTCAACTTCGTTCAATGTTCCTTTCTTAAGATATTTTGTTCAAACACAAGACACGAATAATGGGGAAAATGGTTTTTTTGTGTTCTTGGGGTCTAAAAACGTGAATAATCCAGTGAAACCTCGAATTCGAAAAGTCGACATAAAAACAATGCTTTCCTTCCTTATATACTACTCATATAGAACTCGAGAAAGTAATAAAAATATATATTTAAGTTTTAATTAAATTTTCACAAATTGAAAGCGACATACATTATTTGGATGCATTTAATGTAATATTGAAATGTAAAAACAAATTTTATCCATTTTATTATTCCCGTAAGAGAATTTAGAGTTGAACAGTTCGTTCGTTAACACTATTATTATACACATGGGATTATGTACTGGTAATATTATTTCTATAATACGAACAATAATTATACTGAATACTAATGTTTAATGTGTTTTAATGTGTTGAAAAATTTAATTTAAACTCATTTGAAAAATGTTATATTATACTTCAACTCATTTTTTAAATATAGGTTTTTATGTCACTATTCATTAACAAAAGGATAACATTTATGATCTTTGCGCTACTTCTGTACCACCAATGTAAAATTGTGTTAGGTAATATAAGTAAGGAATGTGTGTACATAAAAGATATGAAATTGCGGGAACTATTATCCGTTTTTGGTTTTCCGTTTAATTATTTGACCCAGATTAATGGTAACATGGAGGTTGAATGGTGATAAATGAGAAAGAGTAATTAAAATATCTGCTATAAAACACTTATACGACTTTCTCTTTCCAATGTATACGTAACCCATGTTTACTTGAGTAATCTATTGTCAACGTCAACCCCTTTGATTAGGTACTGTGCTCCCGGTTATCAAATCTTCTGACATACCGACAGAGGGAAACGACAATAGTTCCGATAGGGGCAGTTGGCCTATGTGCGCACTGCAGAAGGCTTGTAACCGCCCCTATCGCAGCCCTCTGGTGACTTCATAACAGTGCTTCTTTCAGCTGTAACCGACATTGACCGTCGCCACTCTGGGGATCGCCCTCTGCCGCCCACCGAACCTTGCGCCCACCGGATACCGACGAAGCACCCATCGACGTACTATTGCGAGGGAAGAAAATGACGCCTCTGCAGGAGGGTGACACGCCGTGTCGTGTTCACCTCCTCGACCACCACGACCGACTTTTCCCGCCTAGACGACCACCGCTTAAACGGTCCTTTTCAGGGCCCCAAACATTTAAGGTTTCGACGTCTCTTCAATTCGCCATTCGGTGATATTATGTAAAATGAAAACATAACCTAATTTTAACCATGAAGAGTAAATGACGCTAAATGAAAATCAATGTCTGTTTCGGCTTAGGCTAATACGGAAAATTACTATTTGACGCTAAACTGTAGACTAGTAATCCGAAAAAACAAATGGTTAAAATAATAGTTGTATATTTTTCTATAACTTTACAGACTGCGGGCAAGCTAGTCTACAACACAGAGGTACCGGGTTCGATTTCCTGCTAGGGTCTGGAAATTATTACAAGTGAAAACCTGCCGTTCTAGTTACATAAACAACCGTAGTAGCTAATAACCAAGTTGTTGAAGCTACTTTATATAAAACTAAAAAAAAATGTATTAATAAATAGTTGTAAATAATTTGCAGTTCCCGGATAGTAAATATAATCTAAAAAAACAGTCGTTCGTATCCAGGCAACTGACCAAGTTTTACAATTCAAAACTTATTTTGTTTTTCTAGAAATTAGAAAATGTAAAGATTGTCATGTATACAGTTTTCCTGTAACTTCTTTATAATTTTCAATATTCAATCTTAGTATAGTGTGAAATACGAATAAAAATTAAATAGGTTGTCTTACATTACGTTTTTCTACGTTCTAGGATATTAAAATATGAAATGTCTTGAAGGATTCCCCCGAGAAGAGAGTTCTAGTACCACTCATAAATGTGTAACCGATAATGTACCCGCACAAATAGTTGTTTACAGTCACAATAATTTAAAAGATCTCAGAAACCGCAGACATAAGAACAGAAAAAACTCATGATTAAAATTTTGAAAAGACCTTTTGTGGTCTAATAATAATGAGAAATACGATATCTTCCTTCAGACAAATACAGCAGCTTTTCATATATAACGCCTTTGTTTAACGAAGAGCTTTGTCTGAAATTTACGACTGCTAGAGTATACTCGAAAAAGAGGGAGGAATTAGTAGGGTGGTATTCGGGAGGCGCAATGAGGCAAGTAGAGTGGATCGGGAAGGGGTAAGAGGAAAGGGGCAGAGAAGAGAGTGAGAGGGTAGGATAAGTGAATACAGAGGATGGGACATCTCCACGACTTAATCTCCTTACCATACGCATAACTAACCAACCTTACTGGCCCCCGAATCTGGCTTTTTTTATTTAAAAAAATTCTTCCCTAACTTAACGCACAAAAAAGGTAAAATAAAGAACGCAGATAACTTTGCTTTATTCTGTACAAGTAAGTTTTACAGGCAATTATTTCTTTTCTCTGTTTTTAAGCTTAAAATAAAATACAAATGCGACTTTTGGTATTTAGAAGCACTCTCTTTGAAGCAAAGCTTTAAATAGCAAATATAGTAATTACAAAGAAATTTTTAACATAATTAAAAAGAATAGTAAAGTATCGTATTTGTCATCAAATATTCTTAAATTTAAAAAGTTTTTTCTTTACAAACACGTAGTACGTAGTTGAGATAAGTACGAAAAATTATCTAAAATTGTTCGTTTTTGTTCCATTATATAAACAGAAGTCATAGGATATAATATTAGGTATAACCTTAATCGTTTTTCGATTTTATTAAAAAAATTAATAAATCACAAAATAATATAACAGTATCGAGTGAAGCTTTCAAAGAAAATAAAAGTTGTAAAATATTACCTAATCTTTATAAATTAGGATTTATTGTTTTTCATGTATTAGGTTACGATCTAGTAGGCCCTACTACTCTTTTCTAATTGACATCAGCAGTACCATGAATATACATATAAAGGAAGTTCGTAAATTTTATTTTTAATTGTAATTTCAAACGATCAAATCATTTTACAGAATAACTGTTGAAATTTCTGCATGATAATTTTAGGAACGCTAATATTTTGTATAATGTCCATAATAGGCAGGTGGAGTATTATATCATTTGCACAAGATATGCTAGTTTCAGGGCTACAAAAATAGTTGTGTTTCTTATCACATGGTCAGTCAATATGACTGAAGCATTTAAATATAGAAGAGGTAGAGGTGTAAAAGACACTAGTCAGAGTTATCTCCTCTGAGAGTAATGAAGTGAAGATGTCACTTTCAGGGTAGAAAGTAGGTGCTTTTCAGAGAGCCTGGCATGTTGCCAGGCTTTTCCACTCAACTAGGAGGGCACTGGGAAACCACTTAACTCCTCCTTATACTTAGTAAAGCCTCTATAGGGTTAAACTAGCCTTTCAGTTGATGACTTAAACAACAACCATATTCTCAAATACTTTAATATATAAAATTCTCGTGTCAAAGTGTTAGTTGCCATACTCCTCCGAAACGACTTAACCGATTTTGATGATTTGATAAGTAGTACATTTGGTAGGTCTAAGAATAGGTTTTTATCTATTTTTATACCCTTAAGTGATAAGGGTGATCCACCCCAAAAACTTTTTTTTTATTTTTCGGGCAAAATTTTTATTTTATATTTTTTATAATGTGGCATTAAAAATACATACACTCCTAAGTTTTCACCCTTCTACCAACAACCCCTATTTTTTTATAGCAATATTAGTAATTTTTAATAATTTTCTACTCTCGGCGGTCGATAACTGATCAGTTGTCACTCGATCAGTTATTCCCACCAGGCGTCTATCGGTGCCACTCTCACTTCGTAAACAGCACAGAGTAGGGATGAGAACGAAGCCGGTCTCCGATCTTTTTCACACAATAAGCTTTTCTCACTCCCTACACTGTTTTCAGCCATTATTATTGTTTGTGCATCGATCGTAGTAATGACGTTTACAATATTATCATATTATGCCCCTGGCATTAGGTTTTTTTTTTGTTTTACGTCTGACTGTTCTGCAATTTCTGCTAATACAGCCGGTGGATAATGATGGTAATGAAAATGAGTGATGAAAAAAGGCCAGATCTGACCGGGAATCGAACCCGGTACCCCGGCGTAGAAACCACTTGCGCTAACCACTACGCTAACGGGTCTTAGATAAAATAAAATAAATTTCATATTTTCCATAAAAACATGTTTTCTGTTCTTAGGCGTAGCAACGCGCGCCGGGTACCGCTAGTTATTTAATATGATATTCTTTGATATGAAAATCAGTTTTACTAATAGTTTAAGACGTCGAAATGTAAGTGAGTCTGTTATAGTAAATTCTAATTTAACTATATTCAGAAAATAATACAATAGATTAGTACCAGACTCATCAATGGTGTGCCAACTCGGCTGCTATTCGATATAAAAGCTTTTACACTTCGATCACTTGTGCATAAAGGTTAAAATGGAGTGACTACTTTAAAACAACACCATCACAAAGAGCTACATTTATAAAGATTAGCATGGGATTCTATAACTGATGCTCAAGAAAATTAAAGCATTCGAATTTTTACTATTCACTCCTAAGGAGTAGAAAAGGGATAACTATTCTAAAAATGTATATTTCTGAACCTTCCCAATTTCTTAGGGTGACACATTGAGAAAACAACATGAGGCGTGAAAACAATATAAGTGACACCCTGTGATCCAATGAGATGAGGACGATTTTATGTATGACGTGAAAATGAGATGTACTCTTGTAAAGAATCAGGCCAACCATTCCTGAGAGAGATTGAACCCCAACCATCAAAGTACACAGCTGTTTAGTATTTAAATTAGTATACAAGTAAATATACCTTTTCTAGGCTTTGAAACACAGAACCTTCGTCTCCGAAAAGCAGCTATTAAACAGCTAACTCGTGGCGACGATGTTACCACTAGACCAACCCGGTGGGTAAGAAATATAAATAACAAAAATATTAAATAATTTTGATCTAATTTCATTTAAATAAGTGCTTGAAAATCTGTTGTTAAAGAAACAATACGTTTCTTTTTGTTATTGTTTTGTTATAATAAAGAAACTTTAATAGATGTTAGACACTTCTCAGAACTTAATTACAACTTTAAATCACTGGAAAAGAAAGAGTCAAGATTTTTGCTATTTCATTTACAACTTGTAAATAGTTTATTACAGAAGTACTAATACTACAAACAGCAAATAATTTCATTATTACAATTTTAATTAAAACTTATAACTTTAATTTCTAAAGAAAATCAGTTAACAACTGTTTCTGACTTATGGTAATGAATAATATAACCGTGTGATGCACTCCGCAATTTGATATATCTGTTTAATTTAGTGAACTGTCATCTGCTAACACTTTATAGCCTCGACCAGAAAAAAATATAAAAATGGAAAAGATTTTAGTTTTAAAGCAATTAAAAACTCAAGAAACAGAAGAATTCAACTGACTCAACATTTGAGGTCTAAATACGACAGCGATCAAAAAGTTCCCGGAATGGTTGTTCAGCGTGGTAATGTTACGCCTATGGCAATAATTGGCTTATCACCTTCGAAGAAGGACCTTGCGCGCTCATACAAACTAGCTCAATCAGCCATTGTTGGAAGCAGCGGTAGAAGGCTTATTTCTGAATCAGTTGGAGCTGAGTTCTCGCATTTGATTCAATATCCTCCAAAGCTGGAAGACGATGTTGTGTGCCACTCCGATGATTGCTGTTTCGTCTCCGGGTCGTTGGCAAACATCCAAGGCTCATCACCAGTGACGATCTGTTAGAGGAACGTAGGATCCTTCGAACTTCTCTCAAACAGCTCGCCGGCAATTGTCATGCCACGTTCCATCTGATCCGTGTTCAGCAGCCTCGGAACAAACTTCGCACTGACGCGTCTCATCTTCAAACCATCGCGTAAAATGGCATGAATTAGTCCTTCTGAGAAACCAACTTCGTTCGCCAACTCCGCGATTGTCATTCTTTGATAATTTGGGAATTCATCTAAAAAAGACCGTCTCAAAAACTTTATAAAATCTAAGCTGACCAACAAATGTAGAATTGAACAAAATTTTATTGTAAACATCGTAAGAATTGGACGAGTGTTTACCGTGTTATCTATTCTCAAACTCGACCGCACATAATAAAAACTAAAAATAATTTTACTATCTAGGCCTACTATTGGATAAAAATCCGATAGTAGTTATTTCCTTTCAGGCGGTTCTTAATTCCTTGATTCAATCATTTAAAAAAGTCATGTGGGAGATTTGCCAAGTTTTTTCAACAGGTTGATATTGAAATCGTTGAATAATCAACGAGTAAATAAAAAAAACTGTTAAAATTTTAAGTTAATCAGTTCTTTTGATAATTTATTCATTTGTTTTCGTATGTGTGTAAGGAGTCAGCTCCTACATATGATTTAAAATTCTCACGCCTGAACTCAGAGAGTCGAAATTACAGAGCTCTAGAAGAACAAACAGCTGAGCGTTAATAAACAAGTGCAATACATAGCAATGTTCTTATTATAATTGAATTTAAATTAAAATAGTTATAAACCGTGTGCGAGACAAGATTGCGAAGAATAAACATTGAATGTTGTTTCTTGTGTTTTACAGGTATGTAACAAATGTAAATAACCTTTGTAATTTGCGAAATAATAAAACATTTCGAACTTGTGTTTTACAGTGAAACTTTTCTGTTTTATTCTTAACTAATCCGGGACCCACACGATAACTAAAATAAACTCCTATTATAAAACAACATTCAATGTTTATTCTTCGCAATCTTGTCTCGCACACGGTTTATAACTATTTTAATTTAAATTCAATTATAATAAGAACATTGCTATGTATTGCACTTGTTTATTAACGCTCAGCTGTTTGTTCTTCTAGAGCTCTGTAATTTCGACTCTCTGAGTTCAGGCGTGAGAATTTTAAATCATATGTAGGAGCTGACTCCTTACATGTGTTATAACATATGTATGTAGCCTATGCATGTGGTATGTGTGTAACAGATTTTTGTCAGACATACAAAATGATAGAAATATACAATGTTTATTAGAGAATTTTAGTTTGAAGTGCATCTACAACACAGATTAATGTGAAAAATTCATGAATAATATAAATCGTGAACTTTTCCAACCGATGTGGTCAATCAATATAGATTGGCTAGGCCAATATATTGCAATGGAACAACCGATGTCATAACCGTCTGCCGTTAAATGCCTAATCCGTTTGTAGTAATATAACAGTAGTCAAAGGGCCGACCTCTTTGGCGTCGCCCAGTCCACTTAAATAGTTGACTGTCACGCACATTGTGGGTACAATACACACGGATTATTGATCTGTCTAATGTTGCGTCATAGATGGCGGGAATTAAAGGTAAATGAACTGTACTCGTAATGGAATTTAATTTATTAATAAAGGTTAAAATATTCAATTAAACTTCGCATAAAATACCTCACTGGTATATGTCAAACAAGATTGAACATGGATTTTGTAACCGAGTTATTTATCGTTTAAACCAACGATACGGCTAAAATATATACAACAAAAAACGATAATATTGAGATAAGGTCTTGGTTCAAATTACAAAGCGCTGGAACGAACAGGATTCATAATGTTCTTGCGCCAATCCAGCTAACTACAGAGAAAGCCTTTACTTTGTTAGTATGCTTATTAATTTTTTTAGCTAGAGTTAAAACATTTACTTGGAGAACAGAGGACAGATCAGCAAAGAGAATATGCTACGTTTCAATAACTATTTTTTACAAAATTTCAAATTTCCTTAATAATCAAACTATTTTACAATTAATATTTTTACAATTTTAATTATTAAATCAGTTTTAAACTTTTAGTAATTGAACTAGGAAAAAAACATTTAAGAACAGGGTTAGGGTGACATCCCTTCTATCTTATTTACAATAACTTATTTTGACAGCCCAACTATAAGTTTTTGGAATTTAAATCTAGAATTTGATGACGCTTAAGTCATCTCCCTACCGACAAATTACTTAAATGATTTACATGATTGTTCAACTTTTCATGAAAATTAAAAAAAAAAATTTAATGTTCACTAAAATTTTGAACATGATTTTTACTTTCTCTTACCTGTTATCAATTGACTATAAAAGAAAGAAATTATTGGTTTAACGTCGAATTTTTGAAACCGAGTTTTCATTGGCAATACATATTTTTAGATCCCCTGATCAGAAAAAAACCATTTCAGCATTTGATGTGTGTGTGTGTAATATCTTAACAACGGAATATCGCACAAAGTCGATATATGAAATTTAAGTTAGGCACCAAATTTAATTACGCTTAAAAACAACATACAAAATAATTAAACTTACTATTATAAATTAAATAATCTTAATGATTAAATTGTGAAAAGTAGTAATTAACTGCGAGAGTCCTACTAATGAGTAGTGTCCTCCTTTAACGTGTAACGGTATTTTTAAATGTATATATATATATATTGTAACAGTCAACTGATGACGGACGACAAAAACAAAAACAATGGAAAGAAATGGACCACAACATAGGACAGAACGAGTCAGCCCCACGTTGGGCGCCAATTTAATGTAACAGTCAAATGCCGACACACCAGCCGACTGACACATCAAAAACAGGTGTTGGGGTGTCACCTGAAAAAGAAACTTAAAGTAATCAAAAAACGACCACGGTCAGGATGCCACTAATGACCGAACTTACCTTGGTTATCATCCAAGCAGGGCAACTGGAGACCCATTAAACATCAATCCAAAATATCCAAGTCGAAATTCCAAATAAAAATAAAATAATAAAAAAAAAAATCTAAAACTCGCGATTTTAAAACAAAAACAACATCACAATGAAATAAAATAAATACGAAATGTGAATAAAATAAAACAAAATATAAATTAAAAAGCAGAAAACTCAAAACAAATTTAAATTTAGAAAAAGGTAAGCTATATTAAACAAACATACAGTAAGGTTACATTAACCTATATCTGCCTAGTCAGCTGATCATGTAAACAAACTGATCTGACAGAAAACATCTGATTCGGTAACAGAACAGTCTGACAGACGACAAGCGCTCCATTCAATCAAAATCCATTCTCCTTTACCCCAATGACAGGAACTCTGAAAATAAGCTTAATCTAAATAAATGTAAGGATTGTGATATATAAAAATCAAATAAAAAAAAAAATAAAAAAAAAACTTACTAGACTCAAGTTCTAGAAACAACAACCATTTTGACAGCTCGAAAAACCCTCCGAATACAATTAACTAAATATTATAAAACAAAGTTCATATCACAATGCTTACATACAAGGGATATTGGAATTTCATCAATCAATAAATCAAACTACAATTTTAAAAGGAAACAAATTAATCAAAATTTATTAAAAATATTAATGAAATCATTTATCATAATGAAACAATAAAAGTAAGCCATGATCAACATTACAAGACATAACTTGCCTAAAATCATTCAACCAAAATAAAACAAATAAAAAAAAATTCTTTAAAACAAACAGGGATGGGAACTTTGAACTCAGTGAATTAGATCCTAGACAAACAGATCTTTTAAATTATTAACCAATCATGTTAAATTTTTTAGTAAATGCTAAATACCAATTAGGCATATGAAATTTTGTTACAAAAATTGCTTAAAATTAGTTACTTATCTTTAATTTGGAAATCCATAAAATTAACAGGTGGTTATTATACGCCGATTACCCGAACACATATATAAAAAAAATATTTAGCACAAAACACTATTTGCTCACAAAACATAGAACACCATTGAAATACTTGATGTATTTATTCCACAACTGACATCACTTCCGTTAATTTGCATTATTAAAATAAATAAATTTTTTACAGTTGACACTACTTTAAATAAAATTTAACAATTTATTTCTCTCACATATGGCCTATACATATCGGCCCTAAATACAGAATACTCGATCCCTCCATACTACTATATAAAACATTTTACGAGCAATTTTAAAACACGTCAGTTACGCATCGTGTCTAATAGAGGACTCCCTGAATTTTTGGTTAAAAATTACATCTACAAAAAGTAAGTGCCAACTTGTGCAGATTAATTATACATTTTTTCCCAATGAAAATTGCTAATAACAAACAAATTAAGGTGAAACAAAACAATATAAATAAGTGATAACTTAAAATACACAATATGTAAGTTTTTCTTATTACAATAAAGCTTATAGAACATAACTTAACATCATTTGACATTTATATAATTTTAATACTTTATGTGATTTATTACTGTTCGTGAGGTTGGCAATTCAACCATGAAAGAAGTCCATCCCCACTCTTAACATTAATTATATCAAAAATTTAAATTTACAAGAACAGCATTGAGCCCTACATCAAATTCAAGGGTTTTTTCTGCTGATTACAAAGGTGTTTTTCTTTTTTAAATCGGATCGTTAGTTTTTTAATAATCACATAATTTAATTTTGTCTAAAACTCCATAAAATAATTGTTTTATGAAACCGTAAAATATTTCAAATAGCTTTTTATTATTAACATTTTAACATTTCTAGGTATACGAATCTTAAAGATATCAACAAAATACATCTTTTTATCTAATTACATTTTAAAAATACTCATTAATTAAAGAATAATGACACTAATTAACATTGTCTTTATCATACGATAAAAGCTTATTTTTACGGCTTAATTACAAAGTTACCATACATATTTTTGTATCTTAAAAAATATCAAACTATTCAGCGGATCTTTATACATTAGCATATCCTTTCATTTTTTTAAAATTATTAATCAAACTCTTGTAATTAATTAAAATCTGACACACTGTTCTCCTATATTTTTACATGTGTTTTTAATTAAAATATCAAATTTGTCGTTCAAATAAATTCTCTAAAATTTTTAATTACATTATAATATTCAAAACCACATATTACATCGAAATAAATCGTTCTATGCTTCAAGAATTATTCCTACTTCGTGTAATTAACGTAATTAGCTTAATAGCTGATATACTCATTTTTATAAGAAATTAACCTAATAATCTTTATACTTTACAGAATTTTATCAAATTTGGATTCAAATTGCTTAGAATTTCATCCAGAGTTCAAATCTTCCATTCAAATTAACATAAAATTAACATAACAAAATTTTTAACTTACTTATAAGGAATAAAATTTAGGCTCAAAAGGGTCTTTCATTGTTCGATTGGTCATCTAATATTACCGGCAAAAGTTACTTTGACATGAAATATTCTGATCTATTGTACAAATTTTTCACAAAAGCTATAAGTAACATGAGGTATAATTCTTGATTACCTCCTAAAATTAAATATTACTCTGAGATAAACCTTAAATAATTTCAAATTAATTAAATTTAAATTTTTTCCAAATTGCATCTTAATTCAAATTTTATATGTTTGTACTAAATAAGTAAATTTCATAACATTTTGAATTTTGTTTCTAGCCAAATTTTTACCTGTCTTAATAAAATAACAAAATTATACATTTACAATTTATTTCAAATACCGGGCGGAATATGAACATCACAATCCCCTCCGATCCACATTATGAATGTCAATCATGAATAATATGGATCCAACAAAGTGATGTGAATTATTATGTCCGGTACTTCTATCTCACAATACCATTCAAACAGACTCCAAGTTATGACTTTTTTCTACACCTTATATCGATTACTACAATTTGTATTCTATTATGCCATTAATACATTGATTTACACTTTCTAAAATTAATTTTACAATTTTTCTGATTCTACCTTTAACCGCAATGGATTGCTCTAGTAGATCCTAATCTCCCCCTCCACATTCTCTCCGAAGTTTTCCTCTTCTTCTTTTCCTACATGATTATAACGTGATACAAGGTTTTATGTTATACACATTTTGACGACCTATTATTTTATTATTTATATTCATTATTTCAACCACATTATTATTATATATTTTATTGATGATATATGGGCCTTTGAATAAAGCGAAAAATTTCTTAGTTAACTTTTTCTTGGAACTCGGTAAGAAATGTGCTCGGACATATATCTTTTGTCCTACATAATATCGGAATGATTTAAAACGCTTATCATGCGCTTTTTTCCGATGCTTCGCCGATATTTTAAGTTTCCGTAAGGCCTCTTGTTGAATTTCCTCTATTCGGCGATGTTGAGATGGTGGAAATTCTACCATGTCTTCCAAAAAAGTCGTGATTCTTTTTCCGTGAACAATTTCGTATGCCGATATGCCTGTTGATTCATGTGAACACATGTTTATACAATGTTCTAAGTACGCTAAATAATAACACCATGAATCGTGTTGCTGCTCACAATATGCCCTAAAGAATCGGGATAATTCTCTCATTATCCTTTCAGAACTATTAGTTCTTGGACAATATACTGATGTGTATGTCGGAACTATATCATTATTCTCCAACGTGGTTCGCCATTTTATCCCAGCGAAATATGAAATGTTGTCCGTTAAAACCCTTTTCGGACGTCCTAGATCTCGTGACCATTGTTCAACTATTATATCTGCTAACTTCTGTCCGGTGATATTGGTTATTGCATACAGTCGAGTATATTTAGTAAAATTATCCACACATACAAAAATAAACCTATGTGAAAACTGTGATGCAGGAAGCGGTCCATAGATGTCTACTGATACTAATTCTCCGGGTCCTTCTGGTATTATAGGAATCATACGTCCAGCTGTCGAATAATTTCCTACCTTTGTTCGTTGGCATATGTCACATGTGACAATAATTTTGCTTATTAATTTTCGCATGTTTTTAAATTGACATGATCTGCGTAAATAATTGTACACTTTATTTGCACCAAAGTGACCAATAACTTCATGACACTGTAGTATAATTCTCTGTATTAATTCTTGAGGTATTATCATAAGCCATGATAATTGTTCTAGATTTCGTTTATAAAATAATATTCCTTCCTTTATAACGTGTCTGTCTAACACCTCCCATCTTACTCCTGTTAAATTTTTTCTTAATAATCTATTTATTCTGATACATCTAGGGTCATTTCTCTGTCCCTCTTTTATTTCTTCTACATTGATAAAATTTTGAAATTTGATTGCTTGAACATTTTCAAATACGTAATTAACAATTTCTGCTCCTGCTTCTTCGATAGCATAAATAGTATAAATGATATTTGGGTCATATCCTTTTGACATTTCTCTTGTTAAAAAATCAGCTGTGTTATTCTCTCTTCCAGGTATATGACAAATGTTTAAGTTGAATTCTTGTAATGCTAAATACCATCTTGATATACGATTCTGCCCCAATTTTGCCGTTTTGCAAAATATTAAAGACAAATGATCCGAATTCACATTAATTTGAAACCCTAAAATTATTGGGCGATATTTTAGTGTTATTGACAGTACAGCGAATAATTCTTTCTCGGTCGTAGTCCACGCAAGTTGATGTTTATTGAGTGATTTACTATGAAATGCAATTACATATTTTTGACCGTCTTCACCATATTGATACAATATTCCTCCTATTGTATGATGTGAACTATCACAGCTGATCCAGAATGGTAAATCGTAATTAGGGTGTTTAAGTTGTACAATTTCGACGAATTTTTCTTTAATTTTTTCAAATACCTCCTGCTCTTCTTCCGTCCATTTCCATGTTTGGTTTACGGATAATAACTTGTTTAGTTTAAATGTCATTTCGGACAAATTTTTACAATGTCGCCGATAAAATTGTAAAAAACCTAAGAACTTTTGTAATTCTTTCCGGTTTCGCGGTGGCCTACACTGCCTAATTACTTCCATCTTTGCTGGGTCCTGAGAAACTCCTTTCTCTGAAATTTTATGTCCTAAGAATGTAATTTCCTTTTGAAAAAATTCGCATTTTGATATTTTGATTCTTACATTACTTTCTATCAATTTTTTAAATAATTTATCCAAATGCTCACAATGTTGCTCAATATTTTCAGATGCAATCAACGCATCATCAATGTACACTGTGGTAAATTCTCCTATTTCTGGTCCGATAACTTTGGACATTACTTTAATGAAAATAGCTGACGAACAAGATAAACCAAAAGGCAATCTGGCGTATCTGAGATTTCTACCGTCATGTAAAAAACTCAAATAGTCCCTCGATGACTCGCTGATCCCAATCTGCCAAAATCCGCTTGTGAGATCGGTTTTTGAATAAATTTTTGTACGATGAAATTTCGACAAAATTTGATTTATTTGAAGAGGTGATTCTCGGTCACACACTAGTATTTCATTTAATGGGCGTGCATCCAAACAAATTCTTACTCCTCCGTTTGGCTTCTGTACACAGACTACTGGGCATGAGTATTCGCTACTTGATGGTTCGATTACTCCCAGTCTCTCCATAGTTTCAATCTCTCTAGCAGCCGCTTCCCGTTTAGATACCGGAATTGGGTATGATTTCCTTTGATATACCTTATGTGGTTTAACATTCAATTCCACATAAGTATTTGCTGCAAGACCAGGCTTATTTGAAAATACTGCATAATTGTCCTGCAGGGTTCGACACATCAATTCCTTCTGTTCGCTGGTATATTCTTCGTTGTCCATTATTCTCGTAATTACCGCATCGAAACATGCTCGTATTTCTTCCTGATCACCTTCCTCCATCTCATCGTATTCCCATGACATATGTTGATCCATATTATTCTCTTCATATTCCATATAATTGCACTCGATTTTTGCTTCTTCAGAAATCGAATTTATCGATGCATCTTCTTGCCTTTCTTCTCCTACTTCGCGTTGTTTTCCACTCAGATTTATTTGAGCAATGATAATATTATTATTATTAGGTGCAGTTAATTGTACTGTACTCATACCTGCTGAAAATCCTGCGTTGAAGTATGTTAAAAAATCGAAACCGATAATTAATTTTGGTTCGATGTTCTTAACAACTATAAAAGTATGTAAGAATACTTCATTTCTAATTTGAACAGGTATTAGACATTGACGATTCACTCTTAATTTTCTTGAATTTATAACACCACTAACAAATGTGTTACATAATGGTAGTATAGGTAATTCGTGTCTGCTGTTGATTTCTTGAAACACTCCCTCGTCAATCACACAGCATACAGCTCCGGTGTCAATTAAAACACAAAATGGTCTTCCAAATATTTTCACATCCAAATACATAAAATTAGGCTGATTATTTATATAATTCCTTTCCGCTTCTTTTTCTCCTAATAAATCTTTAATTAATTGATGTCGAAATATAATATTCAGTGATAATTTCTTCATTGATTCGTTATCATAGTTGATTACTTTATTCCTATAATCTATGTCCTTTATTTTTACTCCAGTATATACTTCAGTTGTAACGAAATGATAACTATCTTCACTCATAATTGTAATTATGTTTTGATCGAAATCCAAAGTCGCTCTATGCGCAGCTAGCCAATCTGCTCCAATTATTGCTTTATAATTGAGCTCGCTCGTTAGATAACAATTTACTTTAAATTCTTCTTCATTTATTTTCACCCTAAGTTCAATATAATCCGTAACCCTAATTATATTTTTATTAATGATGCTAGTAAAATATACCGGTTCTGTTGTACTTATTTTGTTTGTCTGATCCAGTTCATATAATCTCACTATGTCCAGGCTTATTAAACATTTCTGCGATCCTGTATCCAATAAAAATAGCAAAATCTTGTCGTCGATTTGACATTTTAAATATTGCATAAAATTTTTGTCTTGCTTAAACTGTGACAGCATTCCATTTATCCAAATTCTCGGATAATTTGTCGCAGCTACGATTTTCCATGATCGTGTGTCTTTTCCGGGTTGTATTATACCATTCGGCGTTGTCGATAAATTAGCATTTTGGTTATCGTTATTCCAGGGTTTTTCCTTTTCCACTGGCAGGTTATTTATTATTTCTTTACTGGAAGATGCCTTCTTAACTTCATTCTTCTGCTTTTCACTCATTCCATCACTATCTCGAACATAACTGCAGCTCGCTCCATAATTAATCAAACAACTTATATTTTTACTTGTCGCTTTATTACAATTTTTATTATTCTTTTCCCCATTACAAATTTGTGTACTTTCGACATCAAATTGCTTATCTCCTTCAATCACTTCTTTAACATTGCCGATTTGTGCTTTACCGCAGTCAAATCGCTTAATTGTATCATCCTTCTTCATAACTCCCTTTTCCTTCTTCTTTAGTTCACTATTTTTACTATTATTACCCCCCTTTTTAAGTTGTTGCTTATGAACGATGCACTGTTCCACTTCTTCCTTCTTCTTCCTCAATTTTTCTTGCTTGATTCTATCAATTACTTCTTTTCTCACGCATACTCTTCCATTTTTTATTTCATAATTATTCGGGTCAGCAGTCAACTTCCCGTCTTTTTCTGTCAATAAATCCAAATATTTTTCTTTACTTTTCTCACAACAATTACCAATTGTTTCATCCTGGTCACCAAATAGTGTATTAATTGGCGTTATTTCGTCACTGGTGAAATTAATTCTACTATTAACAACACGTGGTTCATCGAATTTTTTAATAGTTTTCTTCTTTTTATTCAGAGATTCAGTATTTATATTTCCTTCCCCCTCCAAATCCTGTATCCTTAATTTTTCTTCATTATGCTCTGATCCATTATCTTGCAATTTTTCCTTCTTATTAAAAATCATTGTTTTTATTTTTCTATTATTTTTGTGTTTATTATTATTGTTGATTTTCTTACAATTTAAATTATTTTTTTCGTAATTATTTCTTTCATCTTTCTCACATTTCTTTTTATACTTATAGTCATTATCTTTATTATAATTATTTTTATAATAATTATTTCGTATTCTTAATTCTTCTTTGTTGTTCCTATTCCATTTTCGATAATTGTAATTCTTTTCATTTCCACGTGTTGTATTTATTTGTCAATTTTTTTCCGAAGGTCCTGGTCCTTGATTCCGTTCTTCCTTCCGCTTTTCTTCTGTATTTCTTGGTGGCATTTGTCGATTTTCTCTTTCGTTCCAATGTCCATGTTGCTGATATGGCTGTCGGTTTGTCGTAGTATTCGGATTTGGATTCTGATTCCTATTTTGATTATTTCCCTGGTTAGGTGGCCTATATTGTCCTCGATCACCCCTCCAGTTCGGTACAAAATTTTGTTGTGGTCTTGGTTGATTCCCATTTCCGTGGTTCTCATTTAATCTTCCGTAATTACCTCTTCCTCCTCCTTGATTGTTGTTGTTATTAAACGATCTATTCTGATTATATCCGTTATTACCGTTACCACCACTATTATTATTACGATTATTATTATTATAATTATAAGAATTAGTCCTTGGTTCGTTATATCCTCGTAAATAATCTCGTTGCTCGTTTCTGCTCCTTTCGTATGACACTTCCATTCTCCTTACAATTTCCTTGAATTCCACCATCGTTTCCGGTGGTCTAGCCCGTATTACCGTTGCAATTTCTCGTGGTAACTTTTCGATTAAAATCCAAATCAAACCTTTTTCCGATATTTTTTCTGTCAAGTAGCTGTTTTCTTTTTGGATCCGTTCGATGTATGTAGTCATTGTCGTTCGTCCGTCGTATGTACTTGAAGCATCCACTATCCTGGATAAAGTAGCTCTTTCGTGACTTTCACCCCACACTTCCTTCCGAAATTCGCTTTTAAATTTCCCAAAATCTTCAAACTCCTCGATGTGTTCTCTATACCATGATGCTACATCGGATCTTAATTTTGTAAGTAGTGCAATTTTCGTATCCTCCCATGGCAATTTGCACGTCTGCAATACGATTTCCACAGCTTTTAGAAATTCTAATGCATGTGTTTCACTATTCTGTCCTCCAAAAATCGGTATTGACGCCACAGCACTTTGTATGGTTGTGCTTAATTGGCACGGTCCTGCTGTTCCTGCTATTATTGTTTTCGGTTGTTTTCTCAATTCTTCCACTTCTTTACTCAGTTTGTCCATATTATCTTTTACTATAGATACGTTTTCTTTCATTATTCCGGTATCCGCAGTAATTAACGCCACTCTTTCGTTGATTTTACTATTTTCTTCATGCACCACCTTTTCCACTGTATTCGTGTTATATCTGCATGCTTCTTTTGTCTCGTCGACTCGTTGGTTAATTGCATCTGTTACTGCTAATAAGTCCTGTGCAGCTGCTTGTTTGACCTGCTCAATATCGGATTTGACCTCCTTAACTTGTTCTTTGACCTCTCTTTGAACACTATCTATTCTCTTCCCGAGTTTTTCGGAACACTCATTGATTTTTCTTTGCGCTCGCTCCTCTGTTTCTTTAAGTGCCTCTTTTATTTTTGTTAATTCTTCTTGAGTCTTCTGTGTTGATTCCTTTATTTGGGCCTTGAATTGTCGTCGCGTTTCTTCTTGCTCTCTTCTTTGTTCTTGTTTTGCTTCTTCTATATGTTTTTCTATACTTCGTTGTGTTTTTTCGTATAAAACCTCGTATGCTTCTTTTGTCTCTCGTCTTGTTTTTTCTTGCTCCGCTTTTGTATCCTCCAATCTTTCTTCCATATGAGCTTCAAACGTTTGTAAACCCTGATTGAAATTACCATGTATATCTTCTAATCGCTTTCTATTTTCCAATCGAGTATACTCTACGCTCTCTAGAATAGTCCTTAACGCACCAACTAAATCTGTGCTTTCGTCTACTCTGTTTATATTATCCAGCGATGAAGTACGACCACTCATGTTCCTTGCACCCAACCATGATTGACTATCATACGACTCACCCCAATCTCTTGTTGTTTGAGTTACTTCTGGCGCAAATACAGGCAATTGTGCACTGGTTCCTTCTCCAGTATATTCCGGTCCAGCTGTTGATGTTGCGGTTATGACTTGTGTCGGTACTATTTGCGGAGTTTGAGCCAATGTTTCCTGTTGTTGGTTATCTACACTCTCTTCAACGTTACTAATTATTACACTGTTCTCCATTTCGTTATCTGCTGGTTCGTTGTTGAGGCTAATCGTATCGTTGTTGATTATTTGTTCGGGAGTTTCCGGATTCTCGACGTTTTGTTGCGGTACGTTCTCCATTGCGGTTTACAAAATAAAAAAAAATTTTCTTTCTTTTCTATAAAAATACAATTTTCCAAATAGGGAAAATTGAAATTTCACGAAAAATAGCAAAAACCGACAAAACAAAATTAAAAAAAATAAAAAAAAATTTTATCTCCAAATTTAAAGTCCACAAAATTTAACCAAATTGGTTAAAGAATATACAATTAAATTTAGATATAGTATTATAACTATAACTAGTAACTAAATCGTTCATACACAATTGTAAAACTACTGTTATCACAACACAATCAATTACAACTATCCTAATAGGATATTATAACCCTTTATCAGATTATACAATTATCATTAAATAAAGATCTGTTTGCCTATTCACTAATCACTGAGTTACCAGTAGGGCCATAACGTCACTAACGTTAATAAAATAAAAAAAAATAAAAATTTACTTAATTATTGAAATTCCAATTTTTTTTTTTTTTTAAAACTACACACATAATATCATTTAACATACATAATACACATAGGTTAACACATTTCCAGTTTTCCATCTGAAAAAGAGAATTATTCAAAAACAAGGTATTCAAAACTCCTATAATTTAAATTTATTACAGCTTTACATTGGTCCACCTATAACCTGAAAATGAAATTAAGATTAAAAAAAAATTTTAAATTTATAACAAAAACACCCCAATAGTGCACGTCACAGCCCCACGTTGGGCGCCAATTTAATGTAACAGTCAACTGATGACGGACGACAAAAACAAAAACAATGGAAAGAAATGGACCACAACATAGGACAGAACGAGTCAGCCCCACGTTGGGCGCCAATTTAATGTAACAGTCAAATGCCGACACACCAGCCGACTGACACATCAAAAACAGGTGTTGGGGTGTCACCTGAAAAAGAAACTTAAAGTAATCAAAAAACGACCACGGTCAGGATGCCACTAATGACCGAACTTACCTTGGTTATCATCCAAGCAGGGCAACTGGAGACCCATTAAACATCAATCCAAAATATCCAAGTCGAAATTCCAAATAAAAATAAAATAATAAAAAAAAAAATCTAAAACTCGCGATTTTAAAACAAAAACAACATCACAATGAAATAAAATAAATACGAAATGTGAATAAAATAAAACAAAATATAAATTAAAAAGCAGAAAACTCAAAACAAATTTAAATTTAGAAAAAGGTAAGCTATATTAAACAAACATACAGTAAGGTTACATTAACCTATATCTGCCTAGTCAGCTGATCATGTAAACAAACTGATCTGACAGAAAACATCTGATTCGGTAACAGAACAGTCTGACAGACGACAAGCGCTCCATTCAATCAAAATCCATTCTCCTTTACCCCAATGACAGGAACTCTGAAAATAAGCTTAATCTAAATAAATGTAAGGATTGTGATATATAAAAATCAAATAAAAAAAAAATAAAAAAAAAACTTACTAGACTCAAGTTCTAGAAACAACAACCATTTTGACAGCTCGAAAAACCCTCCGAATACAATTAACTAAATATTATAAAACAAAGTTCATATCACAATGCTTACATACAAGGGATATTGGAATTTCATCAATCAATAAATCAAACTACAATTTTAAAAGGAAACAAATTAATCAAAATTTATTAAAAATATTAATGAAATCATTTATCATAATGAAACAATAAAAGTAAGCCATGATCAACATTACAAGACATAACTTGCCTAAAATCATTCAACCAAAATAAAACAAATAAAAAAAAATTCTTTAAAACAAACAGGGATGGGAACTTTGAACTCAGTGAATTAGATCCTAGACAAACAGATCTTTTAAATTATTAACCAATCATGTTAAATTTTTTAGTAAATGCTAAATACCAATTAGGCATATGAAATTTTGTTACAAAAATTGCTTAAAATTAGTTACTTATCTTTAATTTGGAAATCCATAAAATTAACAGGTGGTTATTATACGCCGATTACCCGAACACATATATAAAAAAAATATTTAGCACAAAACACTATTTGCTCACAAAACATAGAACACCATTGAAATACTTGATGTATTTATTCCACAACTGACATCACTTCCGTTAATTTGCATTATTAAAATAAATAAATTTTTTACAGTTGACACTACTTTAAATAAAATTTAACAATTTATTTCTCTCACATATGGCCTATACATATCGGCCCTAAATACAGAATACTCGATCCCTCCATACTACTATATAAAACATTTTACGAGCAATTTTAAAACACGTCAGTTACGCATCGTGTCTAATAGAGGACTCCCTGAATTTTTGGTTAAAAATTACATCTACAAAAAGTAAGTGCCAACTTGTGCAGATTAATTATACATTTTTTCCCAATGAAAATTGCTAATAACAAACAAATTAAGGTGAAACAAAACAATATAAATAAGTGATAACTTAAAATACACAATATGTAAGTTTTTCTTATTACAATAAAGCTTATAGAACATAACTTAACATCATTTGACATTTATATAATTTTAATACTTTATGTGATTTATTACTGTTCGTGAGGTTGGCAATTCAACCATGAAAGAAGTCCATCCCCACTCTTAACATTAATTATATCAAAAATTTAAATTTACAAGAACAGCATTGAGCCCTACATCAAATTCAAGGGTTTTTTCTGCTGATTACAAAGGTGTTTTTCTTTTTTAAATCGGATCGTTAGTTTTTTAATAATCACATAATTTAATTTTGTCTAAAACTCCATAAAATAATTGTTTTATGAAACCGTAAAATATTTCAAATAGCTTTTTATTATTAACATTTTAACATTTCTAGGTATACGAATCTTAAAGATATCAACAAAATACATCTTTTTATCTAATTACATTTTAAAAATACTCATTAATTAAAGAATAATGACACTAATTAACATTGTCTTTATCATACGATAAAAGCTTATTTTTACGGCTTAATTACAAAGTTACCATACATATTTTTGTATCTTAAAAAATATCAAACTATTCAGCGGATCTTTATACATTAGCATATCCTTTCATTTTTTTAAAATTATTAATCAAACTCTTGTAATTAATTAAAATCTGACACACTGTTCTCCTATATTTTTACATGTGTTTTTAATTAAAATATCAAATTTGTCGTTCAAATAAATTCTCTAAAATTTTTAATTACATTATAATATTCAAAACCACATATTACATCGAAATAAATCGTTCTATGCTTCAAGAATTATTCCTACTTCGTGTAATTAACGTAATTAGCTTAATAGCTGATATACTCATTTTTATAAGAAATTAACCTAATAATCTTTATACTTTACAGAATTTTATCAAATTTGGATTCAAATTGCTTAGAATTTCATCCAGAGTTCAAATCTTCCATTCAAATTAACATAAAATTAACATAACAAAATTTTTAACTTACTTATAAGGAATAAAATTTAGGCTCAAAAGGGTCTTTCATTGTTCGATTGGTCATCTAATATTACCGGCAAAAGTTACTTTGACATGAAATATTCTGATCTATTGTACAAATTTTTCACAAAAGCTATAAGTAACATGAGGTATAATTCTTGATTACCTCCTAATATTAAATATTACTCTGAGATAAACCTTAAATAATTTCAAATTAATTAAATTTAAATTTTTTCCAAATTGCATCTTAATTCAAATTTTATATGTTTGTACTAAATAAGTAAATTTCATAACATTTTGAATTTTGTTTCTAGCCAAATTTTTACCTGTCTTAATAAAATAACAAAATTATACATTTACAATTTATTTCAAATACCGGGCGGAATATGAACATCACAATATATATATATATATATATATATGTAAATAAAAATAAAGCGAAGAAACCTTAGGTAGCCGCTAAGGACCCGACACGAACATACATATCGAAATCGGTCAATTGGAAGTAGTATACTTTATTCGAGCGATTTTTTATTTTTGGTAATTTTTTATAACAGACTTCTACGATTTTTAAAATTTATATTTAAATTAAAAATGAAATATTTTAATAATTAATATTTAACTGATCATTTTAACTGTTTATGAAGTCTAATAAATTTTTTTACGTCTGACTGTTCTCGAATTTCTGCTAAAGCAGACTGTGGATAATGATGATAATGTAAATGAGTGATAAAAAAATGGCAGAACTGACCGGGAATCAAGACCGGGACGCCGGGGTAGAAGCCAGTTGCGCTAACCACTAGGCCAACGGGCCGGCCAAGTTTAATAACTATTTTATTTTTAAAGTAAAGCATTAGTTGAAAAACACCGGACGAATGCTAATATTGGACATTTCTCCAGACATAGATCAAAGTAACTGACTAGACGGAGTAAAATCGGATGCATGATAAGCCTACTTTAAGTGTACTGTCACCAATTTTCAAAAAAAAAATAAAATTAGCGAATAAAAACAATAAAAAATATTAAATTAGCCGACAATGTGAGAAATGTAGAAGTATTTTGAAGAGTCAAAGATCTAAAAAAGTATACGGCAACTTTTTGAAGGAGAAAAATTATTAATTGGCCAGAATACATAACACACAAAAAGAATTAATTAAAACTATATTCGAAAGACCAGTAGGAAATACAAATAGAAGGGAACGTTGACGAATAAATTTAATAAACGATTAAAAAAAGGCTATGAGTTGTAAAGAAACCAAGATACTGACGGAAAACAAAACAAGTTGTAGAGAAACATGGCGCAATAGAACTGCTTAAAGGGTTGAAAACTTCATGATGATGATAGATTTTCTATTACATTTTCATCATAGACAGATGCATTTAACAAAAACAACATTTGTAAAAGAAAAACGTATACATTCAGTATTTTGCAGCACAAAACGCAATAAATTTCCTCTTAACAGTGAACCCTTGTACGAATGCAAAAGTAGAGTATGTAAAACTATGATTGTTCATAAATCGATGAGGAACGGATAGAATGTATCTTTGCATCATCAGTAATGCAGTATTTTTTTTTTTTGACAAAGCAGAGTATATTATATACTACTTTGACAAATATTACTTTATAATACTCCTACACTTCTTACTTTGTAGGTTCATTTGAATTTTTCTTTCATTACTTCCTGGTATATTACCAGAAAACTAAATTGGGAAGATCACATTTTTATTTTTTTGTTTTTACCTCTCGCTGTTTTATATATTAGTATTGTTTTGAATGAGAATAGGTGGTAAGGATTAGTAAATCGTAACACAAGTGTTAAAAGCAAATGAGAATGAAAATCCAGGATTCCTGGTAAAAAAGGTCTCGACCACTATACCATCGAGAAAGAATAATCTAGAATTCGCATAAAAAAGGCACTTCTTTGTTTGCAGATGATCAAATAATGATGGTTGAAGATGAACACAATACTATATGACTCAAACTTGTTGGTTCAGGACAAAATATACCAGGTCTATTCAAAATATAACCGAACTTTTTAAATTACACGCTAACAGGGATATTTAGCGACGTGCCATTGGCAGCACACTGTTCTACGTCATTTATTTTGTGAACACATGTTCTTGGATTGTCGATATCTCATTTACTTTTCGTGTTGTGTTTTTAGTATGGCGTGTTTAAGTGCTAGTGTCAATTTTGTAATGTGCGATATTCGGGAGCAAAGATGCAACGTGAAATTTTGCGTAAAGCTGGGGAAAACTTTCACAGAAACATTTCAACTTTTGAAACAAGCTTATGGAGATGATTCACTAAATCGTACGCAATGTTGTGAATGGTTTTCTCGATTTGAAAGTGATCGCCAGTCAATTGAAGATGACTCTCGACCAGGAACACCTTCGACTTCAACTGATGAGACCCACGTTAGGAAATCCATGATCTGGTGTGTGTAAATCACCGACTGACTGTCAGAGAACTTTCAGAAGAGGTTGGCATCTCAATTGGATCGTCCATGAAATTTTGACATGAAAAATTGAACTTGCATCGAGTTGCAGCAAAGTTTGTTACCCGTTTGATGACCGAACTGCAAAATGAACATCGTGTGGACGTTTTTCGGCAACTTCGTGAACAAGCCAATGATGATGCAACATTCACGCAAAGGATCATAACAGGAGACGAAAACTACTAGGTTTACGGCTACGGCATTGAGACAAAAGTGCAATGTTCACAATGGGTGAACAAAAATTTCACATTACAAAAATCGACACTAGCGCTTAAACACGTTGTACTTAAAACATAACACCACGTAAATTAAATGAGATATCAACAATCCAAGAACTTGTACTTACAAAAGAAAGACGTAGAACAGTGTGTTGCCAACCACACGTCGCTAAATATACCCGTTAGGGCGTAATTTAAAAGTTCGGTTATTTTTTGAACCTACCTCGTACAAAGCAACAAAGAATGAGTAAATTGATACACAACTATAAAAATATCTTTATTGGTGGCAATTTTTAAAATTGCCATCGATCATATTTATCGTTTTGTCCGTCCGACCGTCATACCCAGATATCAGAAACTACAACGGATAGCAACAAACAGTTTTTGGATTCGTAATCTATACGAAAAGTTAGTGAGCCTGAATTCAAAGTATCAGTTTTGACCGGAAGTGACCCAAAACCGGAAATCAAAAAATAAAAGTCAGAATTTGAAAAAAAATTCGATTTCTCTTCAAGATTAGAATATAAACATCACTAATAGATTTTGGCATGTCTAAGGTAAGCCTTTTTAAAAATTTCCACCAGCCATGAACGCGTCGTCTCATGAAACGGATTTTACAATTTAACCCTACGGGGAAAAATATATATGTTGTAAAATGTTAAATTTTGCTTTATAGAGACTTTAATAATTTATTTCTATTGCCAGAACTGCAAGATATTTCTTTGCTTTGATACCCTGGTAAGTATACTTACCAAGGATGGAGGTGGAGGTTGTTTGCTGATGTCGGATCAAGTGGCCAGGCGGCGGGTTTTTGGTTGGTAAGGCGGTTGCGGCCTCCTTGGGGCTGGACGAGGACGCCTCAATTGAGTCTAACACTACTTTCCCCATCGTGAGGAAGTGAACATGAGATTTTCTCGCCGCCTCGGATAAAAAAAAGAAATAAAATAAGGCATACTTACCAAGCAACGTTTATTGAAATGGGAATTTACATAATGTTTAGTGGTAAGAATGCATATTAAAACAACTTGTAGAACCATAACAAAAAAATGTGTAGAATAACTTATCTTAACTGTATATTAGCATGAATGCTTGCTTTCCCGTAAAGAACTCGAATTTTCTAACCACTGTACAAAGTAACAACAAAAAAACACGGTAGCGTACCCTGGTATGTATCCGTACCACATTCAGGCAACTCACGAAGCAAATGGTCGCTGCGCGCTAATTTCAAAATCTCGGTAGCCTACTTACCATAGAACATAAATATCACACCATAAAATGCCAATAAGGTTAAACTGCATAGATTATTTTTAAATAAGGTCAACCTTTTTGCCAGTGGTAAATATACTTACCAAAGACCTATAAAGGGTTAAAATAAGATAATGTAATCAGATAATGATATTTTTGAAAAATTGGTCAGAGATAGAATCATCACCAGATTGAAACATCTTGTTTTGTGGTGTAATTAAATATCTTGTGGCACTTAAAAGAGAGTCTTTTGTTATTTTATTAAAAGCTTTTCCATTTATGGCTTAGAGGTTTGGACTCTTCAACCAAGATTTAGAAGCAAAATAACAACTATGAAAATGAGTTTCTGAAGAATTTTTCAGCTGACTGTACTTGATCGAGTTAAAAAGAAATATTTACAGAAAGTGGATAATATATTTGTAATAATTGATAAATTTGAATAAAGAAAACCCATCTGATACGGTTTTTTGCGAAGAATGGAAAATATTGTAGCCAGAGAAGGGTTCCAGCTAGACGGAGGCAAACCAGAACGGAATAGAAGGATAGTGTTATGAAAGTTGCGGACAGAAGGAGTCCAAGGGATGAAGAAGATGTGCTTAATAAAAATGAATGGTGTTTTAGGTTAGTGTAATTCGCTTAGAGCTGTATCACAGCCGCTATATATAAATATTATAATCTCATAAACTGCTAAAATTAATGAAACATCACCTTCTATTCGTAAAAGTTCGATCAAATATTATTACAATTTTATTTCCAAAACCTAATTATGGATTGAATTTTTACTCTTTGTCTTGATAAACAAATATAATACAATTGAACCACCGAGGAATTCACAAGATACTCACAAGAATGACTATTTAAAAGTTATTTTAGTATAGGAATACAGTAGAGCGTCAGTTATCTGAACTAATTGGGACCAGAGCGGTTCTGCTAATCAAATAGTTCGGATAATCAAACATGCAAATTCTGTAATTCGATACACTGTACTATAAAAATGTAATAAATAACCTAAACGGTAGCAATAATAAAACTAACTGTTTAATAGGTTAATAAGAGACTAACATAAACATAACTTTTAGTGAAAATAAAAAAACATTTATTACATTCGTTGAAAATATAGAGTAGCTATTAAAGATTATAAAAAACAAACGGAAAAATAGAAAATTTCAAAACTGAATAAATTTATGAAATAAACTACGGTAAAATCCTTTATGAAATATTTTTAACGCACTTGTACATACTAGGTACACGGTAATTCTTTTTTAAATGTTGAATTTGTTTTTGAACTAAGACTAAAGTTTTTATAGCAACGAAATCTCTCATTCTTTTTACTAACAATGTTTTAGCAGCACAAAATTCAGGCTGTTATTCACACCGTAGCATTACAGTTTCTGGAGCAGAAAAGGCCTCTGCGTGAGTAAATATGTATTTTTTCCATTGATGTTGGTTCGTATAATTGACTATTCGGATGACCGACGTTCGGATAATCGACGCCCCTGTGTATACGATTTGGATATTATTTGGTTTCGAGATATTCAAAACTAGGACTTAAGAAGAATATTACGTAACGAAACACGTATGTAAATTTGTTAACTACATATTAGAAATGTTCCTTAGGAAATAAATTAACCTGTATGGGGGTTTTATCCTTGAAAAGGATAGTAAGTTTGCCAAAAGTGCCGAACGTGGGCATGTACTCTTTAATCGAGTAGCAGCCATCTAAGGGGGGAGTACAATTTGATCCAGTCGCTAATTATCCAGCTGAGCTCCAATCTCGACTAACATAAATCTCAGTTTCTTGTCACAGCGCTCCTTCCTTCCTCTTTAGTTTTATACGACCACCTCTTTCTAATTTCTGTGTCTACTAATCCTGTTAAATCTGGGTGACATTTTCAAACCATCTGAGCCTTTGTAATACTACAATACTGTAATGCATTTTCGTGTGGATTAAATAACTTTACAACGGACTTACCAAAAGTCAAAAAGTAGGCTAGCCTAATTTCTCTTTATACGATTAGAAATTTTACGAATAAAAAAACTCTGGTGAGACACACTCACGGATTTCTCTTGCCAATGTAAATACTGAAATATATATAACTTATGTTTTACCATAAGTAAACAATGTAAATAGAAAAACGTAACCTAATTTTAATCAAGAGTTAATGACGCTAAATGAAAATCAATTAAAAACTTTAAAAATAAGGGAAATAGAAAAATAAAAATGAAAGTTAAAGGTTTGTAACTTCTTATACTTTAATTAATTATATTAGTTTTCCCTTAAAATGCATATTAATATGTATTTATTTAAATAAACCATTATTTACCAATTTCAAGGAGAGAATAGCCTACAGAAAAAATCACAAATTAACGTTAAACTAGGCTCTGAAAAAAATTCTTGAATTAGAAGTTTTAGTTTTTTACTTTCTCTTGCCTATATGAATACATAGGAAGGAAAATATACTTTTATATGTCGATTTTTCGAAATGGAGTTTCTACCAGATATACACGTTTTCAGACCCCCTGAACCCAAAAAAACATGTTTTTAGCGATTGGTGTGTGTGTGTGTGTGTGTGTGTGTGTGTGTGTGTGTGTGTGTGTGTGTGTGTGTGTGTGTGTGTGTGTGTGTGTATGTGTGTGTGTGTGCCGGAAATTAAAAAATCTTCAACTTTTATTTAATAATTTTTCTCTACAGAGAAGTTTAGCGTAAAAGAGTGATTTTCCGTACCATTAAGCCAAACTGATTTTGATTTTCATTTTGCATCATTCGCTCATGATTAAAATAAGGTTATGTTTTTTGAGGTTAGTTTTTTTGTTTATTTCTAATGTATTATTACTAATGTTAGGTGATATTGTTAATTATTTTCATTGGCAAGAGAAAGTCGTGTGTGTTTCACACCCGATTTTTTAATTTACTAAAACTTTGCTTTAGTTAACTTTTGTTGTAAAATGCATATTAATGGCGTAATCTTAAAAGGGGCATTTTTACTGCAAGAGCACAGCCCCCTTGATTTTCATTACACATGCCGCTTACCCCATCTAGTAGAACATAATAGTTTAGTAAATGAGTCAACTGAAACAAAATAAATTTTTGATAAAACCGCAAAAAAGTGAAACATTGCACGTATAAACTACTACTACCAGTTAACCGATTTTAATGAAAATATTCAGGTTGGGTCCCCTTGTAGTACCTAACTTACAGTAAGTTCCACGTTTCAACTTCGTTCAATACTTACCTTGAAATATTTTCTTCACAGACACACACACCAACATACACAGTCCAATCGGTCTAAAGAAGGGAGTTTTAATATTTCATCTTTACTAATGATATGTTTAAATTTTTGAATATAATTTTTTGTTACAGGTGTACGGTGGTTATAGTGTAAGTGTTCGGAAAATATTAGATTAGTAACTTCGAATAATTACTTCGTAAGTCCGTACGTAACGGGCAGGAGTGTTAAATTAATTGTACTCGATCAACAAAAAAAATAAATAAAATAAAATCTACAAAAAAAATAAATCTATTTCTTATCACATAGCCAGCCGATTATATGACTGAACTATTTAAGAACAGAAAAGGTACAAATTATCTCCTCTGAACGTAATGAATTTCACTATACAGCCAGACCCTGTGGTGAATGAAGTGAAGATATCATTTTTAGGGTGGAAAGTGAGTGCTTTTTGGAGGGTATGGCATGCTGGTAAACATACTGTTTCAACTCGGTGAGGAAATTAATAGTAAACCACCTCATTCCATGTTTTTACTTAGTAAAACCTTGAGGTTCAAAACAGTCTTCGGCTGTTGACCTAAACAACAACAACAAGTCCGTAAAGGGGATCAAAAATATGACTGGGTTTTTACCCTAATGTGTTTACGTTGCTATCTGTTTAAATTCAATCAATTTAAGAACAATAAGCGACCTTATGACCCAATGAGATGAGTATGGTATGAAATGTAAATGAGATGTAGTCTTGTACTAACTCAGGCCGATCATTCCTGAGAGAAACAAAATGAGAAAAAAAATTTGTATTGGTATGGTTAACTGAATACCAATTATCAAAGTACACCGGCAACTACCGACTGGTATTGAAATCCGTATAAAAGTAAAATGATTTTTGCTTTTTTCTAAAATACCAATGCTAGGATTTGAACCAGAAACCTTCTCCAAAATTTAGCTGTTAAACAGCTGACAAGTGGCGACGACTTTACCTCTATACCAATCCGGCAAGTTTAAAATGACTTTATATACACGATTTTTTTTAGAAAGTGAAAGCTTTGACTTTTTACTTAGCGTCCAGTAAAGTTGTTTAAATATTAAATTTTTACTTTATTTTTTTCTATCTTTTGAAACTACTGTAAAAGTTTTCGTTCTTTCTAAAAGGCTAAGTAAATTCTCTAAAAAAGTAACACATCGTTTCAAGTTTCAGTAATGGTTTTACTTCAACTTATCATATCAACACTTTTTTAAGTTAAGTATTCTTTTTTCAGAGTAATTTCTCTATAGTCAGTACCGTATTTGTAGTAGTCCTTTTTGTAGGGAAATCGTTTCACAACCGTGATATTAGTTTTTGCGCTAACAGTTAGATTACCTTCAGCCTTCTACCACGATTTTCATTTTGTTTGACCTTTCCAACTCAGCTCGGTATTATTATTTTGTAATACTTTTATCACATCAGAATAGCTTTACACTTTACAGCAACATATTATTTCGTGGTAAAAACAGCTTAACAATATGTAGTTAAATCATAAAATAAACATTTTCAGTAAAAATCGTCAACTTTTAATAATTACAAAGCTGATGCAGGATTTTAGATTCGTAATAAAATTTAGATTTTCAGTTTCTGATAAATATCAAGGTTAAAAGGCAAAGATGAATTTCAATCTGGAACCATTATTTACATCAGTAAAGCTTTTTTGTTCGCATATTAATCAAGTTTCTTATCACAATGATAAATTTTGGAACCTAATTATTTGTACTTTAAAATTGTATTGTTCTTCCAGTAACTTATATGTCCGTAACAGGCTGGTGGAATGTTAAATTATTGGCACTCGATCTGGTAGTTCTCAGGGCTACAAAATAAATAGTTCTGTTTCTTATCACATGGTCAACCAGTTATATGGCTAAAGCATTTTAAGAACTGAAGAATTAGAGGTATACAAGACACTATTTAGAGTTATCTCCTCTAAGGGTAATGAACTTCATCATTATACAACCAAATCCTGTGGTGAAAGAAGTGAAGGTGTCATTTGGTGGGTGGAAAGTTTTTACAGGGTCTGACATGTTAAATAGCATACTTTTCCAATCAGTGAGAAAGGCAAGGTAAACAACCTCACTCCTCGTTTTACTTAGTAAAGCATCTAGAGGTTCAAACCACCCTTTCGGCTGACCTAAACACAATTACTCTCTCACGACAAAGTATGAAAAACTACTTTGTGTAATAATTATTTATGTTTGTTTTTAAAAAAAAACAAGAAAATTCATAATCTCTTTTTGAGTGGATGGGTTACAATTTTTGCTTATCAAGATGAAGAAAACCCCCTACTGGAGGACCCCTGTATATTTATTTCGTGTATTGTCTTGTTAGTGTAAAATAAGTTCCTAAAATGTTTTCGTTTCAATCGGCAAGTGTCATTTGAATAATTAACTAAGATTGATATGGCGAGATGATTTGTAAATAATTCGAGTCTTCTTTGGTATTCTGTACTGAATACGTTGATTTCTTGTTGATTTGTAAGATAGTTAAAATCTCTGTGTAGTTCGTTGTTCGTTATATACCAAGGTGATGTGATTATTTTAAGTAATGGTGATTAGAAAATTTGCAAGATTCAGATATTTCAATGGCTTGTTGAGCCAATAATTGGGTCATATTTATGATCAAACCGGTTAAATAATTGATTTTTGTATTAAAAGGTTGTTATTTGGACTTTATTGTAAGGCTCTTTATTGTTTTAACACTGCTGCCCGTTTATTTAGTATCTAATATATTTCAATTTTGGTTTACACCGTTTTTTTTGTTCTCTATTTATGTTTTCCAATTCAGGCATTAGTAAAGATGTATACAAAAGCACTTAGCGAAGTCTGATTCTGTCTGTTATGTATTGTAACAAGATCCAAGAAAAGACAGGAATGTTCCAGAATTCCATTCATAAAAATAGTTAAGAAA
This sequence comes from Catonia carolina, assembly GCA_035578175.1. NCBI lineage: Eukaryota > Metazoa > Arthropoda > Insecta > Hemiptera > Achilidae > Catonia > Catonia carolina. Next base: position 21,061,253 of record JAQMRL010000008.1, on the reverse strand, counting down.
TAATAATAGTAACAACAAGAGAGAGTAATAAAGACAGAAATAACAATACACAATAAGATCAGTTTTGTAAATGACAGTTGTAACCATAAAAGTGTCTATTCATTCATAAGGGTTGTAATAACTATCATAAAGTTTAGGTATTGTGTACAACTATTATGAGGGAGGCAGGTTGTTTACGTTTTCTATTTACAAAAGACTTTTTGTTGACCTATTAACAAGATTTTTCTAGCATTCATACATAAAGAGTTATTTTTGTACTTGAGTAGATTTCACTACTTTATTCTGGAACAATCTTTATGAATGAGTAGGTATAAAAAGAGACCCCCGAGTGCGGTCAGTCAGTATTCGTGTGATCTTTGCCGTGTGATTGTTGGGGTGTGTATTTACAGGTTACACATCCGAGTATTGTAGTGATTCAAGATTGTTATACCGTCTCTTTGTTGTGTGTGTATTGGGTAAAGTTAATGTGTAGTTTTGTGAATTCAGTTTGTGTTGTATGTTAGTGTAATCTATAAAAGTGATTGTAAGTAGGCTAAGTAAGTTATTAAGTTATTTATTGTTTGTTATTTATTTTAAGTGAATTATTTAATCATTTATTGTATTTCTTAATTATAATTAGTTGAATTATTTATTTTGTGATCTTTTTGTGTAATAAATCTTTGTAATTGTAAACTTTAGTGTATTAGTTATTTAATAACCTAGATCCCGAAACGGACCTTAGCAATAAGTGTCACAGTATGTTAATAGGTTTTTTTATTTTATTAATTTTATTTACAACTGTATGTACACACAACAAGTAAATTTGAGGATTGTTTTCTGTGATGGTGGGTGAAAACATGACGTGAACGACTTACCCTCACGTACCATGGTAAGAACCATACGTTAACGATATAATTAATCAATCTTACAGACTTTTTAAACGGAAAATTCCTGAAAACTAAAATCGACCCAATGGAAATCTCTACATGCCACAATTACCCGGTAATCCCTAAGGCTTCATAGAAGACATCTTGTAGATAGGTGGGTACGTATCTCTTTCCTTGGTGTATAACAATACTCGTGTACTTTTTGTTTCATTTGTTTTCAACGTAATTTATTCTACCAGTCTCGAGTGTAATAATAAAAATTTTTATTGGGTTGTTATTTATAGGCTGTTATTAACGAATCTAAACAATCAAACACAATTTTATTTGTAATTTTCCGTTTAAGTACAAAGTTTCATAATGTTAACATAATGTTAAAATATGGGTTTTCCGGTAAAGAAAACAGTATTAGAGAACTTTATAAACCATGATAATGTATTAAAACTCTTAGAAAAACCTTTATTGTTTACCATCCGATAATTGAAGTAATTTAATCTGAGGGCTTGTTGACAATTTCAGGTTTTTCATGATAAATATTAAATATTTTAAATATAAACTTCAATGTTTATATACATAAGATTTAATGTTATCAGAGAACCAATTACTGGGTTTATATAATAACAGGAGAGCAAAATACGTATTTTCCTTCTCGCTTTAAAAATGGAGCTCTAAAAGGGGGTCACTTTATGGTCAAAAGTACAAAACATCTGTCCTGTCCTGCCCAGATATACGCGAGATAAAAACGTTTATACCACAGGCATAAGAGAACAAAAGCTCGGGTATACCCCAAGCAGCACTTATCCGTATTAAAGCTATTATGCTTGTTCTCACATTCTTTTTAAAAAATAGTAATTCATTTCATTTTTAATTTCTCTACAAATGTACTTCAGAATGATGAGGTTAATTAACTTAATTTACAGCAAATTACCACGTTAAAAATATTTCAGTATTCACGGGAAAGACTTTTTGACGATAGAGATGTTTTATTAATAATTTTCAATTAAATGTTGCTAAGTTATAGCATATTTTAAACTCATACAAGTTTGTAGAATTATTATTTTAATATACGTTAAGCAACCGATACTAAAATTAAAATAGTTCAAAAGTAAACATCAAAGATAAGAAGGTAAAAAAGTAACGACCACGTTAAAGTAATATAGCTATAAATTATTATTTAATAGTTTAATAAGTCGACTGTATGAGCAAATTGAGATTTACGGTATTTAACATGATTAAAATTTTCGGATGATCAAGTATAGTAATATCTGCATAAAACCATTAATAGCACTGCGGCACATTATACAGCTTCAATCACATACTTTAATATACCAGAGGCTACCCGACATAATGATATAATTCCTCAAATATACAAAAGACGAGTAACCAACTAGCTGATTAATTTAGGAAGAGAGAGCAGTCTGAGGATTTAATTAGTTCTATAATTATATTCATGCTAAATTCACTGAATCCTGAATCCTGAATCCTGGTTGAGAGGGCTAAGAAGCCCTATGATGGCGACATCGTGTTAAGGAACACCTGGTCGCTCGGGGAACAATATAACAGAATAATTGCAACCTCAAGAAATTTAGGGGGAATTTTATAGTTTAAATAGGAAATAGGATTCTGGTTCGTGGGACATTGGAACTGGGACTTGAAAGGAGGTAATTTATTTTTAGAAGTTATTTGTGGAAAATTTAAATTAAGAGACAAGTGGGTTTAAGAGCGGCTCTTTTATTTTATTTTATTTTTCAGTGGCCTTTTTTCAGTTTTGTGGGAGGCCTATTATTTTGGTGAGGGGAAGGCATGCATTTTACTGAACGTGGACTAAAGGTATAATTTAAGGTAGGGGTTAGTTTATGATTTCAGGGGAGACGGAAAGGGTAGAGTTTGGCATAATCACCGGCCTTTTTATCTTCTGAGTGTTTATTAATTTAAAATGGCGGCTCTTTTCACCGTAGTGGAGTGATTATGCATAGGAACATGGGGACAACTACCAACTGGGGGGAGTGAGTCATACAAGTAGGAGGGGCATGGGCAAATAAGAGAAATACAGGGCAGAATAAAAATGTGGCAACTCTAAATTTTGTTAAGTGGGTCATTCTAAAATTTAGATAAAGTCGTGGAATGGTAATGGGATAGAGACTTCAGGTGGGTGTAGGCGTCGGTACAAGTCCTGAATGATCTGGGGTCCGTCAGTTTTCCCAGCGTCGTGTAGCCGTTTCGAGGTATTGTAAATAAAGTCCTCCATAGAAGGGAAGAGAAGGTGTTCGTGTATGATGCGATTGGATATAAGATAGTGGAACTGTGTGATGCACCGGAGGACTTTGTTCTGGTATGCTGAAGTACGTCTTTTGTTGGACTTGGAGAGAAAGGGCCACCATACCGGTGACCCGTACAAAAGGAAAGGACGTAGGATAGAGGAGTACATCAGAAGTTTCAGTTTTGAGGAGTATGCAGGAGAGAGGAACAAAGGGATGAGTAAAGCGAACAAGGCCCTACCCTTGCTAAGCTTGCTGTCAATGTGCTGTCGAAGTGTCAGTCGTTTATCTAGGTCAACCCCTAGATATGTCATTGATAAATTTTATCACCATTGTATCGAAATTCTGCGTTCATTCTTAGCTATTATTTGACTTTTTATTTTTGTATCAATTTATTTATCTCTTTATATTTTAATTATGTATTTATTTATCTATTTATCTTTATATTTAACTCGTTTTTATTTTTATTTCTTAACTTATAGTCAGCCAATTATATGACTGAATTATCTAAGAACAGAAGAGGTAGAGGTGTAAAAAACACAAGTCAGAGCTCTGCGAGTAATGAATTTCACTATACAGTTGGACCCTGTGGTGAATGAAGTAAAGGTGTCATTTACAGGGTGGAAAGTGTGTGCTTTTCGGAGGGCCTGGTATGTTGATAAGCATACTCTTTCAACTCAGTGAGGAAGGCAATAGTAAACCACCTCATTCCTCGTTTTTTACTTAGTAAAACCTCTAGAGGTTTTATGGTTGATAGCTGTGGTGTTAGTATGTATTATTAGAGTTGGTAAAATAGTAATAATTAATAATTTTTCCTTCCTCTGATATTTTTACTGCAAATAATTCCTAGTTAAATTTTATCAAATAATATTATATTGTAGAAAAGGGATGTTAAGATATCAATCTGTACTTTCATGTGTGTATTATTTTGATTCGTTGCTGGTGCTCAAGCCTCGGCTTTTGCTAGCCACGCCATAATTACTTTTCGTAAACTTTTTTCTGTTTTTTTAATTGTGTGTATGATAATATTTTTATTATCTAATCATTTTTTAAATTTGTATATTATGGCAATAAATAAATATATTAATAAATATTAAGTTTTGTATGACGTTAGGAACTTTTATTTTATTTTATATTAATTTTATATTTTTTTTATACTATGTTTTATTCTTGTTATGTAAATTTAGTGTAAAGTATAAAATATCAACTCATACCCATGCACAGGCTAGACCTATGTGGGTATTAGGAAATAAGCTAGAATAAAAGATTAGGTTAGGTTAACTTAGCTTAGGTAACACAAAATGGAAAAATATTCTACTGGTCAACATTTGTTGTTTTTATTTGGTGTAGTTTGACCAGGTTATACGTTTTTCAAGAGTAACTCCTAAATATTTAATTGATTTGACTGTGGAATCTTTGCATTGTTTATGAAAATCGGTGGACGGTTATCAGGTCGAAGAGAAAATATAACATGTACAGATTTATTACGATTTACTTTAATTTTCCATTTGTTAAAGGAAGTCGGAAAGGTAGAAATTGAAAAAAGCTCTTTTCTCGGGAATAATATATGTTATTCAACGCATTTTTAATCTTTAAAATGATACAAAATTTAAAAAATCTGATGAACAGAAATTATGTCATAATTTTTTTCTATAGCGCTGTAAGACCAAAAGACGAACTTTGTCTTCCAACTTTGAAATTTGAGACTTTTCGAAATTCTGAAAATAATAAGGAAAATTTCTGGTTATAGTAGGGATATTTTTTGTGTTTTAGTCGGTATAAAATCAAATGGTATTTGTTTATCATAACCTAGTTTTTTATTGTCGTGAACCAAATATCAAAAATCTCTGTCTTTTCTCGAACTCTCCATTAGCCCACCTATAAAGTCGCCGGGTTGTTTATAGTCCAGAGTTAGTTACGTTTTATCTATAGTTAAATGAGCGTATTCTATAGCACATACCAATACGTTAGAAGAGGTCAACGTTACTGCGAGTAACTGTCCATTGTTAAAATTTATCTACTCTGTATCATTTCTGTAAGTAGTATTACGTAAATTAAGTTATTTATTGTATTAGTTTATTTCATCCTAATTAGTTTATTTATTAAGTAACTTCATTGTAATATACGAGGTGTGGCTATTAAATAACGAGACTGACGTTGTAAAAAAATTTATTTTAATTTTATACATAATCACTTATTGTCACCTTCAATATAAACTCCTTCTCTACCTCTACAACGTTCCATCGAATTTTCCATTGTTGGAAACAGTGCTGAAAGCCATCTTCTATCAGCTCCTTTAGGACACGTGCCGCTTTCTCTTTTACAGCTTCCACAGACTCAAATCTTGTCCCTTTTAATGCAGAATTCACCTTAGGGAACAGCTAGAAGTCACAGTGCAAGATCTGGTGAATAAAGTGGATGATCTAGCACTGAGATGCAGGACTTGGCTAGAAACCTCTTGACGGATAACACGAAATGAGCTGGCGCATTGTCTTGGTGGAGAACCCATGATTTGTCCTTCCACATTTTGGGGTTTTTCCTTATTCTTTGACGTAGTTTAGAAAGTAACTCAAGGAACACAATCCTATGGATATAAAAAAACAATCATCATTGCTTTAAATTTTGCTTGCTCATTCGAGCTTTTTTGGTTCTCGGTGAAGTTCGGCTCTTCCAGAGCATGGATTGGCCCTTCGTTTCCGGATTATAAGTAAAAACCACATTTCATCATATGTTATTATCTTTTACCTGTTCTCTAATGTGAAATCTGCATTAAAAGGGACAAGATTTGAGTCTGTGGAAACTGTAAAAAAGAAAGCAACACGTTCCGGATCAAAAGTATAAACCACGTTTCATCATATGTTATTATCTTCTACCTGTTCTCTTAGGTAAACTCTGCATTAAAAGGGACAAGATTTGAGTCTGTGTAAACTGTAAAAGAGAATGCAACACGTGTTCTGAAGGAGCTGTCAGAAGATGACTTCCAGCATTGTTGCCAACAACGGAAAATTCGCATGGAGGGTTGTAGGGATAGAGAAGGAGTGTATATTGAGGGTGACAATAAGTGATTATGTATAAAATAAAATAAAAATTTTTACAACGTCAGTCTCGTTATTTAATAGCTAAACCTCGTACTTGTAGATTGTAGTAAATAATTTAATTTTCATTTTTAGTTGAAATAAATACTTGGAATTTTAACTTTAAGTGTGTCAATTATTTAATTTAACCAGATCCGAAAACGGACCTTATAGATAAGTGTCACAATATATTATTTTCTTTTAAAACCACCAGTAATACGGTAAAGAGGAAACACCAATTAGAGCGCTTTCGTGCATAAAATGCACATCTTCAGTTATTGTTATTAATAAAATTTAAAATTTTAAAAATCCTTCTTCCACTGAGGTAGATAAGGATTTAGTCGATTATTAATAATCTATATTTAAAACAGTCTCATCAACTTAATTAGATTGTTGTCATATTTAATTTGTGAGTTCATTAATTTATGTTTATTTCTACTTGTAAATATAATACTTTTTAAAAATCTCAACTCCATTCTATTATATATTTTTTATACATTATCAAACCAATTTGATTTATTCACATATAAAATTAGCTTTTATATATTTTATTTTCCATATATATGGAAGTGTTATTGATAAAAAATTGAACACGCTTATAAAACATCAAAAAAGTCTCTGTGTACACAATTCTCCAATAAGCAAGTGAACATACTGTATCATTCAAAGGAACTTGGCCGTGAGGTATTACCCGTTAGCAGTGACTTATTGATGAACCCTAACACTGTTACAGGAAAAACGAACTCCACTCAGTTTCACTTCTTCTTTCCACTGGAAAGTATTTTACCAACAACCAATTTTCTATTTCTGTTTGAAAAGAACATGAAAATAAAATTCTGAGTTCGTGTCATTAATTAGTTAAAAAAGGGTCCGCTGACTAATTCATTTACCAGGTACAATTTATATTGGAACCGACAAGAGTATTTAATTAGAAAATAAGGTAATAAATTGTATACACTATTAACATTTACTTAGATCTCTTCACTTCGATTTTCTTCTGTGAAAACAACTGGAAATTTCATAATTATTTCAAAATTAGATAAATTAAATTAGAAAAATTAGATAAAAACAGATAAATCAAAACTATTACTAATTTCTCAATCATGCTTTAATTGATTCTGCAATTTAAATTCAGGTCAAGGAATTTTTTAGAAATGTCTTCAAATCTATTGTCTTTCAGCAGAAATCGAAAGACAAGTTTGATTTAACAAGTTTTATTTAGATCAACTTCCAACTGAATAATTTTATCAATTATACAAAATTATAGTATTAATTTACCTGTATTAATTTACCTGACGTTATAGGGTGGTTAATGAAAGAAAATACCTGAGTTTAGACAACTATATCGTTTTTTAATAAGTAATCGTAGAAACTTGTGCCGGATATCAAATTAAAGCTTGTTTTCTTCTGATTTAAACAGATCTTTTTGTAATTACGCCTAACGCAATGATTATGTAGATAAAGAAACCGGGGAAAACATGATTTTTACGGCATATTTTTAGTAAACCAATTTACCAGCATCGGTAATTTCAGAAACGAAAGTTTTTAAAATAAGCTGTTTAAGTATGTTAAAATATAGATCATTATCCTCAAAAAATTTCAGGTCGTTGAAAAAAATGTTGCTATCGTCGTAACCCAGTGCAATAACGAAATTATTTTTTGGGATAGAAAACAGTTTTACAACCAGTCGATTAACGTTTTTATCGTAAAGGTCGATTAATATAAATAAAGGAAACCAGAAAAATAAATTTAAAAAAATTTTTGAGTAAAAGTAACTGAAAATTGTAAACTTCAACGTGTACCTAGTATTTTAATAACGTAAATTTTTTAATCCTACTAATAAAATAAACGTTACAAATTACATCTGCCATCAGTGCTTTTCAGAACTAAGATTGTTTTCACCTTACAAAACTTATCCAAAATTTCACCAACCCAAAATTGGTACCCCCTATAATATATTTTGGACAAAAACTCTCTTATTCGATTTGGTATATAGAGTGAATTATATTAAAGGAAATACAGGAATTTCTGTATTTCTTCTTGTATTGCGGGGAATCGTTCGTTTCTCTGTGTGTTTACAGTCTTGGGTATGTACAAAGGCGAGTGATGTGTCAAAGTATTTTTGACTAAAACCTTTGAATTTATTTCAATAATACTGTGACTTAATGTACCCCTGAGTTGCATCCCATATGTCCACATAAGTTGAGGACCGCTTTATAAATAATCAATTCGTTTTAATAATGAATTGAAATGTATTTATTTATTGATAATATACGTAATTGTTTACGTCATCAGCCGAAAGACTGGTTTAAACCTCTAGAGAGAGTCTTTACTAAGTAAAACAAGGAGTGAGGATTTTTACAATTGCCTTCCTCACTGCTTGGAACAAGTATGCTTATTAGCATGCCAGGCCCACTGAGAAGCATCCATTTTCCATCCTGCAAATGACATTTTCACTCCATTCACCACAGGGTCAGGCTGTATAATGAAATTCATTACTCTCTGAGGAGATAACTCTGCCTAGTGTCATTTACGACGCTACCTCTTCTGTTCTTAAATGCTTAAGTCTTATAATATATTGACTATGTGACAAGAAACAGAACAGTTTTTCTAGCTCTAGTTATAGCAGATCAAGTGCAAATAATTTAACAATCTATCTGTCTGTTATGGGCAAATATGTATTTATATTTTGTTAATTCTGAAACGATGACTAAAAACTCAAAATCAGACGAACCGGTAAGTTCTTGATCTTCTTGATTATCGTCGAGAAAATTGATAGCTAAATAATACGTAACAAATTCAAAGGATAAATGAACAATTTTTGTTTTGTTTTTGTAAACACGAAACAAAAAAAAAATTTCATATTAGTTTTAAAATTATATTTAAATTTAATAGAATTTTTTTAAATCCATTTAACTAATTACATTTGAATTTGACTACAATTAAAAAACTTTTAAAATTATACTACCATCGTTGTAAGATTAATTAATTTAGGCAGAAATATGTAATTACGAAACAATTTTTTATTCATTATGAAATCCGCAACCTATTTTAAATTAATTAATACGCTTTTCATATGTGTCTATATATTCCTAAAATATATTACATCTTTTGTGTAACTTATTTCATTACTGAAATTATAATTATATTAAACAAAGCTTAGACAAAAAGTATAATTAATTTTTTTCTGAAATAATTAATGATTGGCCGACCACATTTAGTTCACCGATATATTTATATTTGCGAAATTAATTTAAATTTAAAATACTATCAATAATAACTCAATATGGTTTAGATTAGAAGCAGTATAATCCCTTTTTGTATTTACCAAATGTAATTTGCTATTAATTAATTCACATAATTAGATTACATTAATGATGTGCAAATACTGTACGTACCTCGTTATACAATTTACTATTATAAGCGCATAGTAGCTAATAATACCGGGCGTTCCATAACTAAGAATGCAACGTTTAATATGATTCAAATATTAATATTATTTTAACTGCTGAATTACTTTATGGTAAGAAAATTTAAAAGGAATGAAATAATTTTGGGAAAACTTTCATCTTCTATATTGAGAACGTGTTGTTTAGGTCATCAGCCGAAAGGGTGGTTTGAATCTTTAAAGGCTTTACTCAGTAAAACGAGGATTGAGATGGTTAGCAATAGCCTTTTTTACCGAATATAAAAGTATGCTTATCAGGATGCAAGACTCTTTGAAAAGTATCTACTTTCAACCGTGCAAAAAGACACCTTCACTTCATTTACCACAGGGTCTGGCTGTTTAATGATGAAATTCATTACTCTCAGATAAGATAACTCTTTCTAGTGTCTTTTACACCTCTATTCTATCTGTTCTTAAATACTTCAGTCATATAATTGGCTGACCATGTGACTTCCATCTTCTATATTGAAAGTGCATTGTTTAGGCATCTCTTTAAAGGCTGGTTTGAATCTCTAGAGGTTTTACTAAAGCGAGAAGTGAGGTGGTATACTATTGCCTTCCTCAGTGAGCGTAAAAATATGCTTATCAGCATGTCCAGTCCTCTGAAAAGCATCTTCTTTTCACCCTCCAAATGGCATCTTCACTTCACTCACCACAAGGTCTGGCTGTATAATGAAATACATTTCTCTCAGAGGAGATTAATCTGACTAGCGTATTTTACACCTCTACCTCTTCTTATAATTGACTGCCATGTGATAAGAAACAAAACTATTTTTTTGTAGCCCTGGAACTAGCAAATCAAGAGCAAATCTTAATCTAACACTCCACCAGCCTGTTATGAGTAAATCATACTATTATTATATGAAATAAGAAAATATGTATAAAACACTTTATCTCCATATTTTTTACACTTTCCATAGACATTCTTTCAAAAAGCTGTAATGCATTTACAGCGATTCACAGTGTACGAGGTGGAGAAAATTTACCTACCCAACAGTGGCTAAAAGCTATGTTCTAGGGTAGCTATTTGCTTCTTTTATTTAGTAACACAATACTACAAGAGCGATTTAAAATAATACAAGTAAACTATTGTACAAGTAAACTATTTAGTACTCCACCTGCTTGTCTGTTATGGGCAGATATTGAAAATATCTTGAAAAATGTATTAATGCTAATTGATGAAGTATAAAGAGAATGATAATGTAACATTATAATAGTGACATTCGAGAAAGTTTATTGTAAGAAATGGTGTATAGTTAAGGTGGATGTGAGCCTTGTTCAGCACCACAGGTGGACAAGTTTGACGTCGTAAGTGTTAATTTATTTGGATTCAATGAGTAAGCCAACCTTGTATTACTAAAAGATGTCGCTACCCAAACCTGGAAGCGGACTTTTCCCTCACAAGAATTTCCAATGTCATCAGCATACGAGGTGGGCTATTAAATAACGAGACTGGCGATGTAAAAAATTTTATTTTTATTTTATACATCACTTATTGTTACATTCAATATACACTCCTTCTCTAGTGCTGGAGTAATTATCTTCTGTCGGCTCCTTCAGGTCAAGTGCCGCTTTCTCTGTTACAGCTTCCACAGACTCAAATCTTGTCTCTTTTTATGCAGAATTCACCTTAGGAAACAGGTAGAAGAGAAAAATATGTGATGAAACGTGATTTTCTACTTATGATCCGGAAACGAAGCGCCAATCCATGCACTGGAAGAGCCGAACTTCACCGAGAGCCAGAAAAGCTCGAATGAGCAAGTCAAAATTTAAAGCAATGATGATTGTATTTTTTATATCAACTGGATTATGTACCTTCACTGGGTTCCTGAAGGTCAAACAGTTAATCAATATTACTTACTTGAGGAACTTTCTAAACTACGTCAAAGAGTAAGGAAAAACCCCCCCGAAATATAGAAGAACAAATCATGGGTTCTCTACCAAGACAATGCGCCAGCTCATTCCGCGTTATCTGTCAAGAGGTTCCTAGCCAATTACAGGATCTCAGTGTTAGAACATCCACCTTATTCACCAGATCTTGCACCATGTAACTTCTACCTGTTTCCTAAGCTGAAATCTGCATTAAAAGGGACAATATTTGAGTCTGCGGAAGCTGTAAAAGAGAAAGCGGCACGTGTCCTGAAAGTGCTGTCAGAAGATGACTTCCAGCACTGTTTCCAACAATGGAAAATCCGCACGGAGCGTTGTAGGGATAGAGAAGAAGTTCATATTGAAGGTGACAATAAATGATTATGTATAAAATTAAAATAAATTTTTTTTACGCAGTCTCGTTTTTTAATAGCCACAACTCGTCTGTTATGATTACCGATGTTTCCAAAAAAGGCAAAGCCGATGTTAAGTTAATAACCCATATAGAAATGGCAATAGTACTGCCCCTTTCGGTACCCGGGGTTAATTTTGTTTGTGCAGCTGCTTAATTTGAGCTGCACAAACAGGAACAAAAAAGGATATAAATTGTAAAAAAATGTTTACATACAAATCAGAATTTTTATTAATGTAAATTTGTTACTGCATTGCAATTCTTTTATTTTGTAAATATGGAATTTAAGATACTGTATGGGTATTTAAATATAGGAAAATAATAAAGGTTTTACTAGGGAATAAAAATTTATAAATTCAATTTAAAAGAATATCGTATTGTTTACATATAAATGTATGTTCCATTGAAATTAAGGCTGCGAATACATCAGAAACAAAATTATTCCTTTCATAAATAATGTATAACATCACTTTGGTTAGATAGATAGCCCACGCTTACTTTACTAGAAAGGTAAATCTAAAAATATTCAGAAAAGCTGCTTCACTTATATTTAATTTTAAAAGTGTATCCGTTAGAGCGTTCCCCGTACTTATTTAAATAACAAGAGAAAATCCAGGGGTAGAGTATTCTCTACATTGAGACTGAAGTTAAAATAATAAATTGACTGGCTTAAAGTACGGGAAAACTGAGCAGAAGGGATTCGATTCCAGTACATTTTGTTAACTGTCCTATAGTTTCAATGTTTTTCAAATACATCGTAGTTGCCAATATTTGAAGCGGGGTCAAATTTAATGGCAGACTGACGAGGTTGCAGCCTAGAGACTCGTACCACGATTGTTTTTTTTTTCAGATTATTTTTTATTAATTTTAATAATAGGCTTACTTTTTAAAATTTGTTAAATTATTTATCAGTATATTTTAAACTATTAAAATAAAACTCGGTAAAGATTACTCCCAATCGTTGCTGTCTGAATAGCCTCTATACAGAATAAATTAATTTGTTTCATAATGATTTTTATTTGAGAATTCTTAAAAATCCTTAATAATTATTAATTATTATTTTTTAACTTCAATAATTTAAGAAAACATTAAGTTTTTGATCAATTGGGTCTGTGAAATAATCTCAAAACCCATAATATTTAATTTTTCTTTTGATTAACATTTACTTATCTTTTATTAACAGTTCAAAAATTGTAATTTACAACAGTGCCAAATAAATGGTTGTTTTGTACCAAATATCAAGATGAACACTTGGTAATAATAAAAATACGTGTTAGGTGAGTTTTTTAGTAAGAAAAGAATCGCTAAAAACTCTGACTAAAGTCTTATACACCTTATCTCTTCTGTTCTTAAATGCTTCAATTGGTTAACGTTTAACCATGTGATGAGAAACAGAACAATAATTCGTAGTCCTAGAACTAGGAGATCGAGTGCAAATAACTGTCTGTTATGGGCAACATTATTATCTATGAGGTGCAGCTCATTGTAGAGTAATGAGATAAATATTAAAGAAAAAATGTATTCCTGTAAATAACAATATTACAACTTTCAACTTATTAAAACTTTCAGGTTCCCCCTTACCTTTGGTAGGGGGTAGTATTTTTTACCTCCAGAACGGTAGCTTCGTACAGAGCGGTAGGCTTCGTATAGAAAAAGTGTATAGAATCTTTTTTGTGCCTCTCCCAAAGTACTTCAAGGCCATGTAGCTAAAGTTGCCCTTAACCTATCTGTTCGCTGAGAAAACTCAAAACACTAGCATTTCGGCTCTTAGGGCTTGCCGTTTTCATGTTTTTCTTTCTTTACACTTTTACAACGGTTTTTTAGCAAATGTTTGTTGACAAAACGTTACACATACCCATAGAGTCACGGAGAATTTATTAAATTTTAGATCGGGGTCCTATGGTGATTGCTACCCCAAAAAATTTTTTTTAATTTTCAGAATACAATATTAATCTTTTAACGTCATGTTATTTACTGAAAAAAGTTACATAAAAATTTGGTAACCCGAAAATTTTCAGGTCACCTGAGAAAACGAAAAAACTCAAAAGTATCATACATTCAAACCTAACCATTCAAAGTTGAAATTTTGAAACTTTAAACATTAACTTAAAACTTCAAATTTTAAATTTTGAAACATCAAACTTCATCTTTAAACTTTTATCCCTTTAAATATCAAATATTGTGATTCACCCAACCCCTTTGGTGGGCGAACTTCACCTTGTGGCAAATGGTTCCGATTTACTTATGAATTCTGATCCAGCTACCCCTCTGAAGCCGAGACACGTAAGCGGCGCGAAGCCACGTAAGTGGCGAGTTACAATATTACAAATGTGCTTTTATGAATATCTAGTGGGCTTATTAATCTAGTAGCGTATATCGGTAGACTGAACCATGTTTTCTTAAAATCAACTTGCACAACCACTATATCTCCTTAAATATATCGTTCATTAGACCAGTTAAAAATGAGTAAAAGATTGAGAGGAAGTTAGCCTCATTTGCCGTTATCTATTTTTAATCATAATAAGATATCTTTCTAGTAAAAGATTAAGATAAAATGAATACTTTTTAGATCATTAGGATAAGTGCTATTAGGTACAACTGTACTATTACAATCCTGCAAAGGTAGCAGCAATTCAAACGATTGAAAAAAAAGATAAAAAGAACTTGTCTTTTCGATGTGCTTATACAACAGTAGTACAGATCTAAGAAGAAGAAGTCCTTTCAAAAGCTTTTCACAAAGATACGGGTAGTTAACTCAATACTATTACTTCATCTTCTTGCGATAACTTATTTCAAATTTTCATCTAAAAAATGTTTTAAAAATAAAATGTATAACTGAAATTCGTTTTAGTATTATATTTGAATTATAACATTATTAGTATCCAGTAATAAGATAAAATATATAAAATAAAAAAATAACAAAATAAATACGTTAGTACATTTAGGAACATACATTTTCTTGGAAGTGAACTAGAAAATTAAAGAATAATCTACACCAATGTATGAATAAAGAATTCTCATATGTAAATTTTTCAGATAAGGTACAATTTGTACCAACATTTTTACAACTATGAGTATCTATGTTTGGTATATCTATTTACCCGTTCCCAACAAAGTTATCAGTAGACCATAGATGACTATGACGATTATCGAAGGGATATCGTTATAGACCGCTAGCTGTTTTACCTACTGTCAACCACTTCTCCGGGGCGGCCGCCCCAGCAGACACCAGAGGAATCAGTTCACCGAAGACCAAGTTACTACAGTCGAACTTCTATAACTCAAACGTCTATAACTCGAATTTTTTATATCTTGAATTGAATTTCAGTCCCCTTTAACCTTCCCATGCATTTACCATGTAAAAAGTCATCTATAACTCGAATTCCGACATTTCTCTAAGTCGAACTAATTATTTCGTTTTCTTTTGACAAAATTTGACAAATTTTTAAATATATAACGACATACTCCGCAGGAGATTGAAACGATATATTTTGTAAAATTTTAAAAATATAATCATGGGGTTCTTAGGAAGTACTGTGCTCCCTTAATTTATTCATGTCATTTTTTATAAAGTATCCCATACTTTAGTCATCTCACTAGAAGAGCGTTGTAAATAAAGGTAATGAAACAATAAGCGTACTTTTTATCGAAATTTGTCGATACTTATTCCTAGATTCGGTTGCTTTATATTATTTTACAAATGAAGAATTATTTCTTTATTTTTTTCTATACAAGATTACAGGGATACATTATAGATAAATATACATGGCGCAATTTGTGATGACTATTGTAAATCTTAGTATATTTAAAAGGACAAATGTTTTTTGCCCAGTTTGGTTTCAGCTCCCATGAGACTTACTCCAGTCAGCCTTTTTCTTAAATGAAACTATCTACGCGCAGAATTACTTTATTACCCATCTTTGTTTCTTGAAAATTGCGTTTTTTATAACTCAGTTTTTTGAAGATTTACCTTATTTACTTTATATACTTTATGAAGTTCAAGTGGTGCGATTTTGCCGAACTTGTTTTTGTGTAGGATGAAATCATACCGTATTATCGACGTAATGGGTATTCAAGGTTTTTAATACTATTATATAGTCATAGAAAACGAAAATCTCCTTGTTGAGCTTACGTTTTAAATTCTTACCGTAAGAAATACTGCCAGACATTTTGAATCGCTGTATTTATTCACGAGTAAGCTTTATTAGTGTAGGAAAACACATCTTTTGGTTTTACCCCTTTTCTAATGAGTTATTTTTTAACAAGACTTATTTTTTGACAAGATATGAGTGACGCACAGGAAGAGCACAATCCACTGACAAGTCTTCGACATTTTATGTATTTCTTACTAATTCATCAATTAATTAATTGGTTGTTATGATCCAAAAGGTAAAAAGGTAGTAAACGATTCATATTTAGCCTAGTTTAAGTGGGTAATTAGACTTAGTTATTGATAGTTTGAAAAGTAAGAAAACATGTTGGTTAGATGGGATTTCTAGTATAATTGTTAAAGAATGTAAACATTTTTTAATTACTCTTCTCCTTCATTTAATTAACTTCTCACTCGAAGCAGGTGTATTTCCAAACAAACTGAAGGAGGCTAAAATATTGCCTATTTTTAAGAATGGAGGTAGCCAGTTAGTTGAAAATTATAGGCCCATAACTATTTTAAACACAATTAGTAAAATTTTTGAAAAGATAGTATTTATTAGGTTAATTAGTTTCTTGACTAAAAACCTTATCATCTCAGAGGATCAGCATAGTTTCCAAAAAGGTAGATCAACTAAAACTGCAATAGTTTCACTTGTGGAGCAAGTAGTTGATATATTGGATGCCGGGGAGAAAGCATTGGCAGTGTTTCAGGGTATGAGTAATGCTTTTGATTGTATTGATCATGAAATTTTATTGAAAACATTAGAGTCATTAGGCGTTAGGGATGAAGAATTGAAATGGTTTCAATCTTACCTTATTAATAGATTACAGTGTGTGGAGTTAACTAGAGTTGTTGGGGGGAAACTTACAAAGGTTGTATCTGGAAAGCTTGAAGTCGAAGCAGGCGTTCCATAAGGGTCAGTTTTAGGTCCAATTCTGTTTCTATTGTACATTAATAGGCTACCAGAAGTCATACCTAATGGCGGAGCTTTGTTGTTTGCTGATGATACTTCAGTAATCAGTAACAGTTTACTGGTAGATGCTCTTGAAGTAAATACACATGTTATAATAGAGTCCGTAGTACAGTTCTTGAATCAAATGTTATTAACAGTTAATGGAAAAAAGTGTCAGTATTTGCAGTTCAAAAACAAACATAACGTTAAAGAAAGTCGAGAAAAGGATGTAAAAAAAATCATTAATGTTATAACACTTTTTAAAACTACAGATCCCTGTTCCGTTTTCTTCTTAATTGTGTTCACGTTGTTTGGTAAATGACGGAAAGAAATTTTCTATATAAGTTGGTTTAGATGAGTGAAAAGTCTGCTGTGGAACTTTCGACTAATTTGAATGAAAACGTCCATTATCAGAGAAATTTTGAGTATTTAAACACGTTTTTCACATAATGAAGGTAATATTTGTGTCGAACTGAAAATACTATTGCATTTCATTCCTTCTTAGATATGTCTTACTTTAAAAATAGACAATAGCATCTTGCATATTTTATGACGTCATTAGTTAAATCAATTATATTTTTAATAATTAAGAGAGATGAAATTTCTATAGAAAAAACGTAAAAGCATTTTGCATTGTTATAATTTAATCTATATTTCTTGCATTACGGTTTTTATTTTGTGTTTATAATTCCAGTTTCAATTTAAAAGATTTTATGCAATTAATTAATTAATTTAAATTAATAACATAGTAGTAATTAAAATGTCTTCAAGACACATTATAATTATGTAATATTTTACATTACATACCTAACAAAGTTTTTAATAGTTATTTTTGTACCACCAATATGGTGCGACAAACTATAAACATTTTTAATATCTTTGCTAGTATTTAGTTAAATAATTTCCCCAATAGTTTACTTAGAGAGTTACACATTACGAACAACATAAAAAGAAATTTTAAACATAAAAAATTGTTTAATGTAAAATTACTATTTATTAAATTTTACGTCCCAGTACTTTTTAATAATTAAATTCAGTTTTATGATGTTTCAAGAAAATAATAAACTTTTATTACGTTTTGATAACTTCATTTATAACTTGTTTCCAGAAATTATATTTCATTAAATGACTATTTTTAAGAGAATGTAATAAAATGTAGTATACTAACAATATATCAGATAGTAGAGATGCAATAAATTTAAAACAATATAAAATGGTACGATATTAAGTACATGCACGATATTTTACGATGATGGTATTATTTCTTTGTTATAAAAAACATTGATAAATAAAATATTAAAAAGTAATTTTAAAATTTTTATTAGTGTTTATAGCGTAGTTAGGATAAGATATTGTGACAATATTTAAAAGGAAAGTGTTGGTTCCAGAATTCTTTAGTAGGACCGAATTTGTAGTGTTAATGTAAATAAAAATAATTATTAAATTGGATTAGAAATATTGTGTACAAATGGTTAGTAAATACCACCTATTGTTATGATGGCTACCTGAAAGGTCAGTGTATCTATTTAGAAAATTAGCTTTTTTATAATGGTTCTATAACCCTGTATTCAATCCTAGTTTGTTTACTTTTTATGAGACTTCCAAATCCAACAGAAAGACTGTATTTTCATTTCTTGTTAATCTAGAATATTTCTATATCAGGTAGGCCTATAAAGTTAAATTTCTTTTAACGACCACCCCTATTCAGCGATCACCCCGCTGTCCAAACGAATATTTGCGGAACCGATTTTATTATTCGTAAGACCAATGTATTCTTTCATGCGGTCTTGGGTTCGAATACCATTCAGGCATGGCATATTTTTATACGTTATAAAAAATCATTTCATCCTTCACCGTTTGTATTAGCAGTAATTGCAGAACAGTCGGACGTTAAACAAAAAAAATTAAATTAAATTAAATTAAATGTATTCTTTACCCCTATCAAGCGACCACTCCTCACTCCGACCAACGACCGTCGGATAGAAAGGTATTTTCGTTTTTCGGCCTCCATAAATTTTACAGCCACAAGGTTTAGGGAATTTCCAGTACTATAGATGCACTCCAGTTGAGGAGGTTTGTGTAAAACGGGCGTATACTGTTATAGGCCTTTTTAGGGAGATGGTGTTTTGGAACTCTTTCCGATTTTTCCTATAGGACTGAAACATTTAATTTCAATGTCTTTGTATTGGAATTCTAAATGTTGAAATGAAGAAGGTAAAGCACTGAGCACATTTTGGTTGTGAACGAGGTAAAAAATCAGGTAAAAAGGCAATTTTACCACATTACGCGTAACGTAGGCCTACAATACTTAATAAAATAACAACCGTTAACATTTCTATAAACACCTATTAAGCGCGACCAACCATCAAAGAGACCAATTTACTGTTAAAATTGTGGTGGTCGCTTCAGAGAAGTTTAACTATATAAGGTTTAGCGGCCGTCTTGAAGTGTGAATCTTGAATTGTCATTCAATGAGTGAATCGTGTATTTGAAGCCAACTGGCTACCGAATACTGTGTAACAGTATCCATTTGGCTTTAACTACAGAAAAGTTGAGAAGGTGCATAGTACTGCTAACATCGGTATACTATAATTGGTTGAGAGTAGTATTTAGTTAAATTGAGTGAAAAATAATCTAGTTACTAGTTAAGTTGCTTTGATTACTAGCGGCTACTAGAAGTTACAGTACGTAGCAAGTTTTAACGTGTATTAAACCCAGACCTTAGTCGGTAATCGAATGCGGGACGTTCCGATTTGTAGTGCACAGCACAGTCTAGCGTTCTAGTCACGAAAGAGGCCACAACTGTGTTCGTATCGTGAAAGAAAATAAAAATTAAAAAAAATTATATATCATATACATCATTATTTTGTAGAACTATTTAACTGGACATGAATTGTTGGCAGTGAACCAATATCGGATGTCATTATTTCCAGATCTCTGATTGTGTTCTATCGCTTTAATGCAGAGCGTATGGATGAAGCAATATTTTTTAACGTCTTTAGAAATGTAATACCTTTTTACAAAAATTTCACAGAGATAGTTATTCGGTACTAAAGTTGCAAACGACAACTATTCACTGTATTTATTTAACGAAAATTAATTATTAACTGTATTATTTGTTTTTAACTACAATTATTCACTGTGAGAATGTATGACTGTAATCTACATGTAATGTGAAACTAATTTTTTTCTGAATCAACGATTTAATTTTTTTCCAGAATCATTAACTGTATTGTTATTGACGGAATGTTCAAAAATTTCCCAGGTGTTAAAAACTTAAAATATTTTAGGTGATTTGTCTTTAAAATCGTTTGAGTTAAATTTTAACATTTGATCGACAGTTTCTTCTCTAGAACTATTTTACTTAACTTAGACATCAAGAAAATATTATTTTGCGCAAAACAATAAATAATCTCAGCATGGATTCCTCAGAACTACTTAATTTGTCTAAACCAAATTTTAAAAAATAGGTAGATATCCAAAATTAGTAACTTAACCGAATTTTGGAGCTAATCGATTTAAAGAACCTTGATTTTTCAATGCATTGCTTTATTTTAACTTAACGCAATACAGAGTGCTTGGTCTCGTCTGTTCTTTGTGACACAAAAGTTTTATAGTTTACTTTTATGTTATTTCTATTTATGGTTCTACATTTTGTTTGACTTCTAGTGGACAAGTTTTAACAAATTAACATGTGAGACAGCATGGTTATGAAATACTCCACCTACGCCGCGTGCAACATTAGGCTATCTGCCTGAAGTTTTTGTCAAACTACAAAATCATAATTAAAAAAAATGTTTATTAAAATAAAATGATTTAATGAATAGTGAATTTGATAAATCCACTTCCATTTAAATTTAAAATTATCAAATTTTAATGCATTAACTAATATACGAAAGCGAAATGTAATTTAGACGAATGTAATTCCTAAAATATCAATCACAGTCAATGGATAGAAAATTGTTACGTAGAATTTGTTGTTGTTATTATTTGTCATTAGCCGAAAGGTTGGTTTGAACCTCTAGAAGCTTTACTAAGTAAAACGAGAAGTGAAGTGGTTTACCTTCTACACTGAGTGGTTGTCTTCCACACTGAGTAGAAAAGTACGGTTATCAGCATAACAGGCCCTCTGTAAAGCATCTACTTTCTACGCTGCAAATTACACCTTCACTTCATTTACTACAGGGTCTGGCTATACAATAAACTTTGTTCCACTTAGAGGAAATAACTCTAGAAGTTTCTTCTACAGCTCTACCTCTTTTGTTTTTAAATGCTTTAGTTATATAATACGCAGACCATGATAAGAAACACTACTATTTTTGTAGCTCTAGAACTAGCAGATCGAGTGCAAATATATTGAACGCTCCTACTGGCTGTTATAAACAGATAAAACTAATATTATATGAAATAAGGTAATATATATTTATGATAAACGTTATTTCCATGTACATTCTTTCAAAAAGTTATAATGCGTTTACAACAATTCGCATTGCACGAGGTGGGGAAAATTGACCTACCCAATTATAGCTAAAAGCCATGTTCTAGAGTAGGTGTTTTCTTTTTTTTTATTTAGTAACACAGTACAAGAGTGATTTTAAAATAGGCTAGGGCTTAAAAGAAAGGTATTTTACTTTTATATGTACAATTTCCAAAAAATAAAATTGAGGAGATAACTCTGAGAAGAGTTTTCTACACCTCTACTTTTTCTGTTCTTAAACGCTTCAGTTATTTAATTGGTTGACCATGTGATAAGAAAGAGAACTATTTTTTTTAGCTTTGGAACTAGCAGATCGAGTGCAAATAATTTAACTCTCCACCTGCCTGTTACGTAGAATATTATAATGATAATAATACACATTTAACATAAAATTAGAAGTACGTTTTACTGGCGGATGAGAAATAGGCTACTGATTTTGAAGGTAAACACATCGTCCATTGTAAATATACGGTAATGTTGTAGGCAACCAAAACAAGAGATTAGAAATGAATAGGGGTGTGGAAAGGGCAGAAATACAATGTTGACTCACCCTAGAGGTGTTTGCAATACAAAGAGCTTTTCCTGTAACAGTTGTAGCTGATGAAAACCTATTACTACTTACGATAAACACTTATATTTGCGAAAACATTTACCAAATTAATATCAATACAATCTGCTACTCTTTGCTGCATCTCCCTTACATTGCTAGTTAATTCATATCAAACTGTTCAAATAGTATTTCCCTCGAAAATCTAGTAGATCATAAATCTCAGTTGATTCCACTAATGTACGTTTATTGTGATTCGATTTACTTTCCTGGTAACAAATGTTATTTTCGAAATTGAAAAATAAATAAGTTTCATTATAAATAAATTGCATTATATTATGTCCGTATTAAAATCTTATAGGTTTACCTACCATCGACAAAAATGTGAATTAATCAAACTTAATACTGCCGGGACGACTTGATACAATACAAATACTTAGGTATACATGGTGATCCTGTATAAATAGAGCATTTGCTCAGCTAAACTTTAGAAACAGAGCTATACATCTTTCATTCCTTGGTTATATTGTAATAACATTAAAACACATGATCAGATATCTCTTAAATACGTAGAACTTTTTAGTAGAGGTAAAAACCTTTAAAAGAAGGAATCTTTGATGCGACACACATAGACATTGAACTAATTACATCATTAAAAGGCATTAAACATCATCACCACATCCAATGAAACGTAAACTTAAATGTCATACCCTACCGATATGTGAGCAAGAACTTTTACAAGTTCTAGTGTGTTCTAGTTTACAAGTTCTAGTGCGTTAATATGTTTTTTTCTGTGCTCACTAATTGAATTAATTCTCTTTAAGTAAAAATATCCAGATTATATTCCTTAAAATATATTGTAAAGTAGTTTTAGTTATTAAATAAAAGTTTTTTCTCTATTACATATGTACATAATCTTTATGTAATTTTTAAAATTTTTATGATTAAAATTATTATTATTATTGATATTTTTATATAAAGGTAATGGTATTTATCATTTATATTCAATACTTTTAACAAAACTGTTTAACGTAATTCTTGTACCCTTTTTAGTTTTTATAATAGATAGTATTTTTTATATTAGTTTTAGTATTTACGGTTTTTTTAAATTTTTTTGTATACTGCTATGCGCGGACAGAACTCTTCGTGAAGAAGAGTTTTTGCGATTAGGTATACGCAAAATTACTATTATTATTTATACTACTAATTATATTATAAATAAAAACTAAATAAAATAAATAAAAAAGTTCAAAATAACTTTTAGGAGCATGTTAGTCACATTTGAAGGAGATTGAACATCCTAGAGGCTTTAGTAACAATACTGGGTTTAAACTGAGAGAAAATATTAAAAAAGATCAAACGTTTACACATTGCTGTCTTAAAGACTTTTTTACTTCAGAATCAAATTTATTTTTGATCGTTAATGAATGGGTCTGAAGAAAGAAGATTTAGCAGTGAAAAATGCAAACTTTTATAATTATTCTGTGATTATGGTCGCTAATGATTTAATTTTATATAATCATAAATAAATAAATAGAAATACAAACCGCGTTACGGCCAGTATAATTAATAGTTTTGGGAAATTTCATTTTTTTAAACTTTGAATGAAAGTAAATAACTTGACTAATTAATAGAAAGAAACTTTTGAATGAAACTTTTTAAACAAAAGAGAACAAAAACAAAACTTAAATTTCATTATGAATTTCGTTTTGATATTAATACTTATATCACCTGCAGGAATTTTCACTTAAATTAAAAAATCTGGTGTGAAACACTCACACAACTTTATCTTGCCAATGCAAATAATTAACACTAAACCTAACATTAGTGATAAAACATTAGAAATAAACAAAAAAAAATTCCCAATAAACATAACCTAATTTTCATCATGAGTAAAAGACACAAAACGAAAATCAACCTCAGTTCGGCTAAAAATACGGAAAACACTATCACGCTAAACTAGGCTCTGTAGAGAAAACGCTCGAAATAAAAGTTGTAGATCTTTTAATTTCCTATAATTTTTATTACATATTTTTTGTCGTAAAATCCATAATCACGCTGAAATCTTAAAATAATCGATTTTTTACGCGTTTTCTTGAGAAAAAAACAGAAAATCGCTAATAACCGCTAAACTAAGCGTTACACAAAAAAAGTTTGTATAACGCTACTGTTAGCGGTAATTAGCGATTTTCTGTTTTTTGTGCTAAAACAGCACATTAAAGCTGCAATCTTATAAAGACAAATTTTTACGAGAAAACACCCTTTCCAAGAATTTCAGAAGACATGGCGCCTACCCTATCTTGTAGAGCATAAAAAATTTCGTAGATAAGGCGATTTCTAAAAAAAATCGTAGGAGCCGTTTTTGAAAAAATCGCAAAAAGTGAAAATTGACACGAATAAACTACTACTTCCGGTTGACCGGTTTTGATGAAAATGTTCGTTTTGGATCCTCTAGTGGTATCTAACTTAAGTTTTAAGTTTCAAGTTCGTACAATGTTCCTTCTTGAGATATTCTGTTCACACACACACAAACTAACCGCTAAAAACATGTTTTTGGGTTCAGGGGGGCTGAAAACATGTAGATCCGGTGAAAACTCGATTCCTAAAAATCGACATGAAAACAATACTTTCCTTCCTATATATTCATGTAGACAAGAAAAAGTAAAAATTGAATTAAGTCTTAAATAATCAAATCAATCGTATTTTGAGGTAATTTTTCCAAATGATTAACAGTCAAAACCAAATAATTCTGTATATTGTATGTGTTACTAGAAAACGAAAAACTAAATAAATAATAAAATTGTACATTGTAAAACAAAACAAAAGGGCATTTTGTAATAAAAGCAGTTGGACATATTAAATAACCTATACTATCTGATCACATTTTAGTGTGAAAAATACTACTACAACTACACCAGCAAATACCCAGAAGCATTAGTCGATAAAATGGTCAACGAGTCTTGCAATAAAATGATCTGGTCACGCTTGTACGAAACATAACCGAGCCAGTGAAACGAGTGGTCACGTACAGTATTGCATAGTCGAATTCCCTTGAAGTCTAGCTTTGGTATCTTGAGACTCAATTGTGATCGTGTCAAATGGAAAATTTTTCTTTCTTCCTTCATTTAAATAATCGTTTCGTCCGTTTTATGTGTGTTTAATTAATCTTTTTCAATTCAAAACAAAAATACTTAAACATTCTTTTGTTGCAAGGTGTACATTAAACCATTCAAGAATTGTTTAAGAAATTAAATTAGCAGTAAAACGTTACGACTTTTCTTCATCGCTGAGATAAATTTGTAGGCGGCGGTGATAAAACTCATAGGTGTATTACCCAGTGTTCTACACTGAATTAGTGGCCGTACGGTTTTATTTTCAGGAATCTTAAGTCTATTTTTAATACTGGGTTTCTCTTGTAGTAGTTTTATTTTTTACTACAAATAAAATGGTCAATGACTAGACTTAATGTTAATTTAATTTAACGCATTTAAAATTCTGCCAATTAAAAGCGTGCTGTGCTCCTAAATTACAGATATCAGTGAATTACCAAAATTATAAAACATAGAAAACATCTTTCACATATTGCCTTTTCTATCTTGTAAAACATGGTGGGAAACACAACACTATTTTTCCTAGCCAATGCAAATAATTAACAATACAATCTAACATGAGTAATAAAACATTAGAAATAAATAAAAAACGTAACCTCAAAAAACATAACCTTATTGTAATCATGAGTGAATGATGCAAAACCAACCTTTGTTTGGGCTAATTGATATTGGCTTAATTTGACGCTAAACTAGGCTCTGTAGAGAAAAATGCTTACAAATTAAAAGTTGTAGATCGTTTAATTTCCTATAAATTTAATTATATGCATTTTGTCATAAATTGGATAATACGGCCAAAATCTTAATAAATCTTTTTTTACAGATTTTCATGAGAAAAAAATAGAAAACCACTAATTACCATTGAACTAATCGTTATACAAAAGATTGTTTGGAATGAAAGTTGTAGACTTTTAAATTGTCTACAACTTTTATTAGGCCTATATATAATTTTAATTTTTTTTCTTAGTAGTAATGGAAAGCAGGCTTAAACTTAAAAAACTGAAGAAGGGACAGGGAAATGCTAGGTGGGATGTAGACAAACTAAGAGAACAAGACAACCAGGTAGGTTTCCAGGAGAGTATTCAAAAAGGGATAGAAGAAAGAGGTAATGACACAGGAAGTGTAGAGGAGGAGTGGATAAACTTCAAGGAGGTGGTAGTGAAAGCAGCGGAAGAATGGTTAGGACATACTAAAAGAAGAGGTAGGAAACCGTGGATTACTAATGATATTTTAGAACTGATGGATGAGCGAAGAAAATATAAAAACGCAAAGGACGAGAGAGGTAAAAGGCAATATTGCTACTTGAGAAATCCCATAAACAAAAGGTGTAAGAAAGCGAAGGAAGAAAGGATCAGAGCGAAATGTACGGACATTGAAAGTAAAATGGCAGTTGGTAAAGTGGACGCAGCTTATAGAAAATAAGGGAAAACTTTGGAGAACGAAAGATGAAAGCTGTTAATTTACAAAGCGCAGGTGGTAAACCATTGTTGAATGGCCAAGAGAGAGCTGAAAGATGGAAGGAATACGTAAATCAACTCTACATGGGAAAAGAATTAGAATATGATCCGATAGAACAAGAAACTGATGTTGAAGAAGATCAAAAAGGGGACCCTATACTACGAGAAGAATTCGATCGGGCACTTAAGGATATGAATATGAATAAGACACCAGGAATAGATAACATACCATCGGAATTATTATTACGATGTGGCAAAGTTGCTCAAAACAAATTATACAAACTTGTGTGCAGAATGTATGAGAGTGGAGAGGTACCATCGGACTTTAAAAAAAATATTATGATTCCAATACCAAAAAAGTCAGGAGCGGAGAAGTGTGAACATTACAGAACCATTAGCCTAACATGCCATGCATCTAAGATACTGACAAGAATTATATACAGGAGAATAGAACACCGAGTAGAAGAAGTATTGGACGATGACCAATTTGGATTTAGAAGGAGAATGGGAACTAGAGATGCAATATTGGCTCTGAGACTGATTATTGAGAAAAGGATACAGAAAAATAAAACTACTTTTATGGCATTTGTAGATTTAGAGAAAGCATTTGACAATCTGGACTGGAGTAAAATGTTTAAAACTTTGAAAAGGCTAGGAATTAAATACAAAGAAAGGAAAGTTATCTACAGTCTGTATAAGAATCAAACGGCTGTTTTGAGAATCGAGGGGTACGAAAAAGAGGCTGCTGTAAGAAAAGGTGTACGACAAGGTTGTTCTTTGTCACCACTACTTTTTAACTTGTATATAGAAGAGGCTATAAATGAAGTGAAGGAGAAATTTGACGTAGGAATAAAAATTCAAGGAGAAACAATAAAAATGTTGAGATTCGCCGATGATATAGTAGTATTAGCCGAGGCAGAATGAACTAGAGGATGCCTTAAATGGAATGGATGAGATCTTGAGGAAGGATTACTTCATGAAAATTAATAAGAACAAAACGAAAGTGTTGTGCAGCAGCAAGAGTGGTTTAGAAGAGATGGGAAATTTAAAAGTAGGCAACGAAAACATACAGGAAGTTGGGGAATTCTGCTATCTAGGGAGTAAAATAACAAAGGATGGTAGAAGCACGAGTGATATCAAGAGTAGAATTGCTCAAGCTAGAAAAGCCTTTGAAATGAAAAACAGCTTACTGACTACAAACATTGATTTACAGATTAGGAAAAATTTCTTAAAACATTATGTTTGGAGTGTAGCATTATACGGAAGTGAAACGTGGGTGATAGGGGCTGTAGAACGGAAGAGGATAGAAGCTTTTGAAATGTGGTGTTATAGGAAAATGTTAAAGATTAGGTGGGTGGACAAAATAAGTCATTTAGAGGTTCTTAGGCGAGTGGATGAAAAAAGAAGTATATGGAAGCATCTTACCAAAAGAAGGGATAGGCTAGTGGGGCATATCCTAAGACATCCAGGTATTGGGCTATCAATAATGGAGGGTAACATTGAGGGAGTAAATTGTAGAGGGAGGCAAAGATTAGAATATAAAGCAAATTACAAAAGATGTAGGGTGTTACAGGTATGTAGATATGAAACGACTTGCGCAAGATAGAACAGGTTGGAGAACTGCATCAAACCAGTCGAGAGACTGATGACAAAAAAAAATATATAATTTTGCGCTAAAATTCATATTAAGGCTGAAATCTTAAAAAAAAATACTTCTCTACGAGAGAAGTCTCCCCAAGAATTTCAGCAGACATGGCGCCTACCCTATCTTGTAGAGATTAAAAATTGTAGTAAATAAGACGACTTTTTAAAAAAAATCGTAGAATTCGTTTTTGAGAAAAAATTGCAAAAAAATTAAATATGACACGAATAAACTACTACTTCCGGTTGACCGATTTTGATGAAAATGTTCGTGTCGGGTCCGGTAGTAGTATATAATTTAAGTATTAAGTTTAACTTCGTACCATGTTCCGTTCTTGAGATATTTTGTTCACACACACGCACACACACACACACACACACACACACACTAATTGCTAAAAACATATTTTTGGGTTCAGGGGGCTGTAAACGAGTAGATCTGGTGAAAACTCGATTTCAAAAAATCGACATGAAAACAATAATTTCCTTTCTAATAATTAGAAATAAATTAATAATTTAGGCAAAAGAAAGTAAAAACAGTATGGTAGAAAGTGGCATTGATAGGATAATAAAAGCGGCTTTAAAAAAGTTTTAACAAGTGAACTTTATTGCTTCTCAGAATAACAGTCAGGTCTCATTCAATTTGTGTCTTTCTAGAATAGGGTAGAAAAAGAAAATTATATTTATTTCTCAATTTTTTCTATTTTATTTTGTTATTTTTTGTTTCTGGGTCTTGTGTATTTATTTATCTGTTACATTCTTTATTTTTCTCGAACTTGAAAATTGGCTATGAAAGATCAGCCACCTTGTCATCAAAGCAAGTAAAGCATTAACCCATGTCATGTGAGTGTCAGTGTCAAACAGTTTGAGAAACAAATATTAAATGAGGTAGGTAAGTTACTGTAAACGTAATAAATTATATAAAATTAGTTTTGTACTTAACAAGTGAGAATTAAAAACAGGTTCTACAAATAGGTATACGCATATATTTGTTTAAAAGAATGTACGTATTTTTAAAAAAAATTTTGGAAGTTACTTTAGTAATGCTGACGTGAAAAGATATGCATTTGTTGAATCATTGAAAATGTATCCGAATAAACACAAATTTAAGAATTTTTAAATTTCCTGAGTCTACAGAAAAATTCGTTTCACAATATACAAGTAAACATGATTTTTAATTTCAGATAGGCCAAGGCAATATAGAAAAAACCTGAAATTTATTACCTTAATAAATACAAACGTTTTCAACAAAAGAAATGGAAAAATTGAAGATAGGTGTTTGATAAATAATTTATCTATTTTACGTAAATATTTTACTAAGAGTTTTTTTATGGTGACCCAGTGAACTAAAGTATAAGCCTACTTTAGTGAAACCTTTATGAATTAATACAAAAAAATTGAAAATCAGTATAATCTCATCAGCTCCGTGTTAAACTAGAAAGCGGAAAATTCCGGACTCGATCCCGGTTAGAATCTGAAAATTTTAACATGATGAAACTCAGAGTTTTGTTATAAACCATATTAGTAGCTTATGACCAAAATATTCATTTTATTGTTGTTTGTCATCAGCGGAAAGGCTGGTTAGAACCTGTAGAGGCTTTTCTAAGTAAAACGTGGAATGAGGTGGTTTACAAATATCTTCCTCACTGAGTGCCAAAGCACGCTTCTCAGCATGCCGGGCCCTCTGAAAAGCATCTACTTTCCATCCTGCAAACACACCTTCACTTCACTCACCACAAAGTCTGGCAGTATAATAATGAAATTCATTACTCTCAGAGAAGATAACTGGCTTAAGTGCCTTTTACACCTTTTTAGTGTCTTTTAGTGTTTAGTATCTTTTACACCTATACCTCTTGCAGGAGTACAACATGTGTTATAGTTATGGAAGGTGGTTTGTAATTTAAATTTTAATAAATCATTACTTCATTATAGTACTTTAAATTATGGTTTTTTAATTATTTTCGTATATTTTTTTGAATGTTTTAATAATTTATTAATATAGTGATTTATTCTTTAAATTTTAAATTTAAATTTTTTACGTGCAAAGGGAGCAAATTTTGGGCAAAATTAACATATTTTTAACACATGATTATAACTGAATGATTTTTTTCTGTTTGACGCGCTTTCTGGGTTTAGTTTTTAGTTTTCTCATTTCTAATTGGGACAAATGGAGTACACTGAGGTTTCCATTACTGCCCTACTGTATTTGTTTAACATATAGCTTAGGTCAACCGCTTTCCTCCTTCAACCAAATATTTTTTCACGATGGAAAAGGTTGACTGTAATGAAAGATGAGAACGCCATCCAAAAATTATATTATTGTCTTAACATTTGAAGATTTTTATTTTTAAACAACAAACTGAATATAATAAAACAATAATTTAAGAAAGAAATAAACTAATTTTTTAAACAAGTTTTATTGATACGTATCTACTAATGAAAATTTGAATACAACCAATCACAGTTTTAAAAACATTTTAGTTGGTGTATTGAATAATAAATATTATTAAAAAAGTAAATTTAAATAACGCCGTTACCATAAGATAAAAGAATTCTAAAATACTAATTAATATAACATGCAGTACTTAATTACACATAATAATGACTAACTTTATGTATGTATTCAAAGAACCGTATCAGAGTACTTAGGTTCTATCACGCGAACTACCCATTCATTCTTTTGTTCAGCCATTTTCATTCCACATACGTTTTCATGTTCATTTCAAAAAGAATATATGGAATAATAACAACCAATTAAGAACATAAAAAAGAACTGCAAGCAGTAATTCATCATCGTACAAAGCACTCCAGTTTTTAATCATGCTTGATCATTTATATCACGATATAAATCCAAAATAGAAAGAAAAAACCTATGCACCTAATAGATATGAAATGTATGAACTATTTGGTAATAGTAGAATATCCAGTTTTATTATTTTTAGTCATGAAAAATAAAAATCTATAATCAAAATTTCTAGTTGGTTTCATCACATTCGTATCTAGAATTTTACAGATAATTTATTAATTTAGAAATTCATTAAGGCAAAAAATTCTGGAAACACTCACGCAACTTTTTCTTGCTAATGCCTATACTGAAAATGAACAACATAACTTAATTTTAATAATGAGTGGATCGAAAATGCAAATTCCTCTAAAATTACTTTTTTATAAGTCCTTACTTAGGCTTATCACTCATGATAAGAAATTAAGTTCTTTTTTATTTTACACTGTTTACTCATGATTAAACATTGGTTATATTTTTAATTATATTTTTATTGGCAGGAGAAAGTCGTGTGAGTGTTTCACATCAGATTTTTTTACAATTATGGTAAGGAGATATAAAAAGGTAATGTTAGTTTATTACCCTTATTTATTGTATTATTCAGATTATAACTGCATCTATTTGCTGCAGACGTTTTAATGGGACGCTAACAAACGTAGAACAAATATAACCCCTGATGCATTTAACCAAAGTACCATTTAGTAGGGAAAAAAATTGTCAATATAAGTTTGTAATCTAGATTATAAATATTTACCTGTTAGTAAAATACAGTAGTAGAATACAGTACTTTCTAATATTAATTCTACAGACTCTTCTGAGGGTTTCTTTTATTGACAATGTTCAGTAATTCAACCTTACGTCATGACTACTTTGCTTGCGAATTATCTCCGTATTTAAATATTGTACTAAAAACCATAGCAAATAGATTTAAACTAGGTACTTTTGAAACAAGTAAAATTAGTTAGTATTTATTTGACCTACCGGGTTAGTCTAGAGGTAAAGTCGTCGCTGTCAGTCAGCTGTTTAACAGCTGATTTTAGGAGACGAAGGTTCTTGGTTCAAATAACAGTAAAGGTATTTATTTTTATACGGATTTGAATACTAAACAGTGGTTACCGGTGTACTTTTATGGTTGGGATTCAGGAATATGTAGCATTACAAATGTACAAGGTGATAATAACCATGTGTTTATATTATAAACTGACTGCTATTGATAATTATGTAAAATTATTAAACTGGCAAATTTGTAATTAAAATCTTATTTCTAAATTATTAAAGTAAATAACTTATAATCTCAGCTAATAGTTGAAAATCAGTTGTTAATTTAGTGATAGAAGTTTTTATGTTTAAATGAAACAAAAAAGTATTTAAACGTTACAAAAATCATTTATTAAAATTTTAAAATAAAAGAATATCTACGCAGATCATCAAATAAGTTTAAAAGACATTCTAACAAAACAAATTTATATTTTATTTGAATTTTTTTAAATTGTCAAACAAAAAGTAAATAATATAATTGAATGCGTATTTGATTTGATGTGCCTTTGACCGGGGCAGTTTGAGTAAGGTTGTGTTTGTGTCCGGTTTAATTTATAAAAATATTTTTAATAAATATAAAGTATAATTATTATATAATTCATAGTATAAAGTCACAGATAGACCTATGAAATAAAATTGAGTGAAAGAACATTATTTAATTGAATTACGGCGAGAAATATATTAAAATACCAACGGAACATTGAACGAAACTCTTAAGGCGAGCGACGGACTTCAGAAACAATAAGTATAGAACATTAACCGGTAAACTATTAAATATTAATTCATTAACAGCTGAGATAGACTTTATAAAATATATTTTAATAATAATAATAACTAAATAATATCCAAAATATTCTAAATTTCAGTTTTTTAAAAAGCCAGTAAATTATGAAGTAAATAAAGATTGTTACAAATGGTCGACCTGGGTCTGTACAAGACTACACCTTATTTACACGTCATACACATCATCCTCATCTCATTGGGTCATAGGGTTGCTTATTGTTTTGAATTGAACAGATTGCAACGTACACGCGTTAGGAATAAAAAGAAAAAAGAATATATATTCAATTACAATTGTATACTTATTGTGACAATATCTAAATGGTAAGTGTTTGTTCCAGAATTGTCTGGCTGGACTTATTTATAGAAATGTTAATGTAAATAATAAAAGTTGATAAATCGGGTTATTTCTAAAAAATGGTTGGAATTTAGTGTAGGCATATTATTAGGACGGCTACCTGAGAAGGGTCGGTGTATCTATTCAAATAATTAGCTCTTTTTTATGATGTTGTAATAAATGTTCTTTATTTAATACTAATACCTATTGTTTAGTTATTTTGAAGGAGATACATCCAGAACCCGACAAAGACGTTGTATTTTTGTTAATCTAGTAATTTCGTTTAAGTTAGGTATAGAAGCGCAGGTAGGTTAGATTGATTAGTCAGTCGTCAGTCTTAGGTTGTCACTGCGAGTGAATTGTGTAGTTAAAGCCAATTTGTGTACCAGCAGTTAACGTTTTGTGAAAAGATCTGAATTATAACTGTGTATCGTATAATTGGTTGTACTCATAAGTATGATTTACTTAAATTAAATAAAAAATAATCTTGTTATAAACTAAATCGTTTTCGGTATATATGTGGGGCGATAGCGCGGTCACTGGGTAAAAGAGTTCGGAAAGAAACCCAGTTGAAGTTTTACAAGATTCTGGCCGTTCCAGTATTGGTGTATGGTAGTGAGTCCTGGGTACTTGTGAAGAAGGATGAACGTCAGATCCAGGCGGCGAAAATGCGGTTTTTGATAAGAGTTCAGAGGTGCAGTTTGATGGATCACTTTAATTGTGAAGGAATTCGGGCCCAGTTAAATATATTTTCTCTATTAGGAACAGTTGACCAATATAGGGAAAAGTGGGAGGATTGTTTAATACGCATGAGTGAAAATAGATTGGCAAAACGGCTATTCAGCACATACCTGCTGGACGAAGAGATATAGGTATACCGCGGAACAAGATGGGCAAAGAAGTTGGAACAGGTCGGAAGGCTTAATCCATGACAAGAAGATAATCTTGTAACTAGTTAACTTTATTTAGTAACATTGATTTATTATTTATTAAAAGTATCAACTTTAATGCAGTAATTGTAATTTATTAGCAGATTTAAGTAAGACTATTATTTCTAATTTATAGTTAATAATAAATACTTTTTGTAATTTTTTAAATAATAATTTGTTATTCATTTTACCCAGATCCCGGAACGGACTTTAGCAATAAGTGTTACAGTATTATACACCCGGATAGTTTCTAATCAGCATAAAATTTCTAGATTTAAATGTACGTTGCCAAGACACGACAGCGATAATGCCAACTGTTGCATGAAATTGGCAAAGAGCGACACACGAAGGGCGTGTACATACATCGTTTAAAATGTTTGGATAATTAAAAAACGTAAGATGTGAAAATTCGTTATATCATGTTCTTATTAAATTTTACCTGTTTTTCATTGTCATATAGACCACTTCCTTGGTAAATTAGAGAATTATCTTTGTTTTTTCCTTAATAAACGAATATTTTTGGATTCAATTGTTCAGCAATAATTAACTCCATTTCACAAAAATTTACAAAAGAGCTAAAAAATTTAATGAAACTTGTAATGTTTCCATGGGGGAATGGTAGAAAAAATTGTCACATTATAACGTGTCTTAATACTTATTGGAGGCTGGCCCGTTGGCGTAGTGGTTAGCGCAACTGGCTTCAACGCCGGGGTCCGGGGTTCGATTCCCGGTCAGGTCTGGCATTTTTTCATCACTCATTTTCATTATTATCACTATTCACAGTCTGCATTAGCAGAAATTGCAGAACAGTCAGACGTAAAACCAAAAAAAAACTTAGTAAATGAGATGGGAACAAAAATTAATTAAAAATGACTTTATGGCTTCGAGGAGAACTCCGCTCAATAGCAAGAATCGGAAAAGACTTAAAATTAAAATTGAGACGGGTTTTACCAAAATTAACATATTTTGGTAACAATTAACGTTAACATATTTACTAATTCCCGCATAGGACGAGGCTGTGTGCGGGAATGAGTTGTACATTATTATGTATAAATTATCGATAATTACTAAAAAATATTTCTAACAATTTTTATTGCACAGCTTACTGAAACTTAACCTAGTAATAAAATTTACAATATTATAAAATTTACTAAAAACCAATATTAATATCCCTACTTTATTAAAGAAAAATTACACTGCTCTCTGCAAAAAAAGCTACAACAGTACCGTTCTATTTACTCACTCTGAACATTTATACAACACGGAAAATAACATTAAAGCTTCCGCGAAATGTATAATTTTTAAGTTAAACTTTGGACAACGTTGATGAAACAGTCGATTTTATGAGTTTTGGAAAGTTACAAGCAACCATTGAGAAAAAACAATACTTTTAGGAGAAAATTTAAAAACTATAACGTTTTTATATTTATTAACTTCTGAAAATATAACAGAATCGATTTTTTTTTAAATAAAAACATTTTATTGATGGTTCGAAAACAAATAATGCCTGCTGCTGCGCAGTTATACTCCCAGCACAAGAAAAATCATGATCAATAATCTAAATCTTGTTTACTAATTTAACTAGATTATGAAGTAATATCGTATTGTGGAAAACAAATATTTGTAAATGAAAATCTTTGATGATTTTTTTCAAAAATGGCTTGACAATGACAACTGATTCTTGAATAATTTGAAGCATACAGGTATTCTTGTATGGCCGAAATAGGAAAGTTGTATTTAGTTATGTAGATTGGGCGAAATTATTCTCCCACTAAGGAGTTAAGCGAAATAAAAAAACAGAACTATGTACTTTATAAATGAATCTACAAATAAAAACATAAATCAATTAGAATCAACCAGATAAAAAATGTTAAACGTATTTTGTGGTTCAGCTGGTAGTATTCATGATTACTAAGATGAAGATAATCCTAAATTCAATTTCCGATATGGGTCTGAAAATTTTATACGCAGTTTCCTTTACCGTGGTCACTAAAATATCAGGAATAATTCAATATTACCTGAGGTCTACAAAAGAATTGGGTAAAAATAAAACTGGGCGAATATAAGTAAATTACAAATAATATTCAAATAACATTTAAAAATAACAATTCGATTCAGCAAATAAATTATAAGAAAACAAGGTATAAAAGTATTTAAATATCTTAAAAGATAATTTTCTATAGTATAGTAGAATAAAAAGGAGCAACTACATTTTAACAAAATAAATTTTCTTTTTAAAAAAATAAACTCTCCTTATTTAAATGTAATTAATTGGGAGTTCATTTTTTAATAAGAAATTCATTAAATTATTTTCAATAGTAAATCTGTTTTCGTTTAAATTTCTATGAATAACCAATTTAAAAATAATATCCCTTAAATACTTTTATCAGATGACTGAAATATTGAAATAACCGACGCGACGTATTGAGCTATTTTCTATACTTAATCCCGTCTTCCAATAACTTTAAAATACCTCAACTGCTCAACTTTTCAATCTTTTATTTTCTTTTGACTTCTTTTCTGTTATTTAAATTGCTGTAAACCTGCTAGAATTTTTTCAAATTTTTTCAAGTAAAGTTAAGTATCAGAATAATAAATAGGCTTGTCTTAATCCGGAAACTTTTTTTTACGAACTATGTTCGCTAACTTCTTGTTAAATTGATGGTAAGAATGTAATGAAATTTTTTAATCAAGAATTCAAAACTTTTTACGAGTAAATTTCACATAATGCAATACAACATGAAAAAATATAATTTATATATTTTTTAAAAATTTACTTCTATGAATTACGTTACAATTTCATTTCTCGTGGCGTTTTTAATCGTTAGCCAGTGGGTGATAAATACTCTTTCAGAAGGAGTTTGTTTCTTGTTCGTATCCGTTAGTTCTATGTTGCACAAAATTATAAAACAATTTTAGATTCTGGTCAGATAGGAAAATAGATATCTATCTTTATTTTTCAAATTGTAATTTGTATAACCGTATTAAATTTAAATAAAATAATAATACTGATAATTTTTTTAGTTTTAAGTCGAAGAAGATTTATATTCCATTTTTTAGGCGTCGGGCTGGATTCCCAGGAAGGTGAAAGCGATGAAGTTCTTGAATTAGAGGATTCAGATTTAGTAGTAATTTTGAAAATAATTTTTATAATATGACTGTGCTACCTCTGCAGCGGTAGGAATTCCTAAATCGGAGCGTAGAGTGTCATTGTTTTTGTAGTACAAAGCTCTTGATATTAAACGTAGAAATTTCGATTGAAATGTCTGTAGATGATTAAGATTACTTGATTTTGCTGAGCCAAATAACTGGACTTCGTAGATCCAAACTGGTTTAAATAATGATTTGTACAGCAGTAATTTTGAATAAATCAGTAAAGGAGCAATTTTAAAGAAATAGTAAACGCAAAAATATAAATATTGAATTTATTAGTCAAAAAGCTCTACAAAAAATATTGTGCAAGGTTTTTTAAATATCCCAGTTTTAAAAAGATATCAAAACCCAAACGAAATTGCTGAATTGCACTAAGATAAAAGCACTAAAATAAATACAGTGTCGTTTTATAGTATTAAAAAACGACGTTCCTTCATTTTATAGAGGTAATTGAAATGACTTAAAGGTATGTACCTCTCATGACTTTTAAGATTTATTCTCACGATTGTACAACAGTAGATCTGAGATGATTCTCGTTGAATCCCCTAGAGAGATAAGTCGCGCCTTTAATCTTGAAATGGCGACGTTATCAATGATAGAGAAGAAGGGGATAAGAAAAAACTTAATAACCTCTATAAAGTTTCATTTCTTACTTTATTTTTCACAAATTCTAGAGATATTATTTGGGAAGGGGTAAGATTATTATTAGTAATCTTAGATTTTTATTATTATAGGGTACCAAAAAAGTTAGAATTTTATAAATTTCAAGAAACTTTTAATATTAGACCGTATGCAGTTCCGTAAAGTACAAAATCACTACGGTGTAATATTTGTTTGTTTTTTTTAAACCCTTTGCATCCGCCAACTAATTATGTTTAATCTTTTACACTGTATTTAAAAGGATTCATTTTGCAACGAGGGATGTGTTACAATTTTTCTTAATGGTAAACAGTTACCTTAGACTGACACAGTTCGCTATCTTGCACCTACACGAAATTTAAATGTAAATGACATGAACCAACAACTAGATCAAGCAACTATTAAATGAAAAAAGGGAGGACAAACTAAGACAACTGAGTTCCCTAAATTCGTCTTAAAATGGCTATCAACCCAAACTTGACAGTGTAGAAGTCATTTCCAAAACTTATCTGTACACATGCCAGCAAAATCTCAGAAAAAAGAAAAAATTCAAAGTTCAGTTTAAACATTACGCTTATTTAGATGCTCTTTGTACGTAAAGCCATCTACATAATAATCCAGGGATACCATACGTAAATGACAGTTACCTACGAGTGTCCAGACTTTTCAGGAAGAGATTGTTACTAAATCCTAACCAACTTGTACATTATAACTTATCATCCAATAAATTACCTCCGTTTATTAAGTAACTAACCCACCTCGACGTTTGTAATGTTCCTGGATCAAAGATCTCAACAAGCAGTTTTTGTTATTATTTAAAGTCAACAGCTTGGTTAATTAGCGACTACAGTGGATTATCTAACTAAAACGTTAGGTTTTACTTGTAATTATTTCCAGACGCTAGCCGGGAGTCGAAGTCGGGACCTCCGCGTTGTAGGCTAGCGCGCTACCACAACGCTACGGAGGCGGCCAGCAGTATGTTTTTATAAAAAAGAAAATCTATATTATTTAAATCACTTAATTTTTAGTAAATTTTTCTAGTCCCTTTCGAAGTCCAACTTGTAACATTTAATATTTAATTGTAACTTTTTAACAAATGACAATCGCAATAAAATAAAAGAAAATCGGTTTTTAATAAAATTTTAATTAAATCTGACTGGTTTTTTTTTAAATGAAATTTAAAATATTTTATATATTATTTAGTTATTATTATTATTATTATTAAATATATTTTATAAAGTGTATCTCAGCTATTATTGAATTAATATTTAATAGTTCACCGGTTAATATTCTATTCGTAACGTTTCTGAAGTCCGTCGCTCACCTTAAGAGTTTCGTTCAATGTTCCGTTGGTATTTAATATATTTCATGCCGTAATTTCAATTAACTAACGTTCTTTCACTCAATTTTATTTCATAGGTCTATCTGTGACATTATACTATGAATTATATAATAATTATACTTTATATTTATTAAACATATTTTCATAAATCAAACCGGACACAAACACAACCATTCTCTTCAAACTGCCCCGGTCAACAGCACACCAAATCAAAATATGCATTCACTTATATAATTACTTTTTGTTTGATAATTTTAAAAACTTCCAAATAAAATATAATTAAATTTGTGTTGTAAGAATGTCTTGTAAACTTATTTGAAGATCTGCGTAGATATTTCTTTATTATAAAATTTTAATAAATGTTTTTTATAACTTTTAAACATCTTTTGATTCATTTAAACATAAAAACTTCCATCACTAAATTAACACTTGATTTTTAATTATTAGCTGAGATTATTAAGTTATTTAGTTTAATAATTTAGAAATAAGATTTTAATTACAATTAGCCAGTTTAATAATTTACAAAATGTAAGTAAGAATTTAATTATAAATGTTTATATAATTATCAATAGCAGTCAGGTTATAAACACATGGTTATTATCACCTTGTACTTTTGTAATGCTACGAACTATTGAGCGGAGTTCTCCTTCAAGCCAAAAGTAATTTATTTCTATTTTTATTTATTTGTTTCTGTCCCATTCATTAATTATAAGCACAAAACAGTTGTGAATACAATAAAAGTAAAAGTGAATAGAACTTAAAACCAGAAAATCCTTGGGGCTCTCCCAAGGGAACAAGGTTGGCTTTTCTTTGCTGGAAAATATAATTATTAGATTAAGATTAGGAATTAAGTAATCTGTATGTAATACTTCATTGCTTATTACTTATGCATCAAACAAATAATTGTGTAAACGTGACCCAGGTCGAAAAAACCGTCATGGCAAAAGAACTTACTTGACTGGTATGGTGTGGATATGAAAGCGATTCTTAGACTGGCTAATGAAGTGTAAATTACTGTGATGGTTACCAGCGTTCTGAAAGTACATGATAGTTACGTGAAGAAGAAAATTTATCGTTCCGTGTGTTACTAGCTAATGATAGAAAATTTTTTTGTAAGTTTATGCGGTTTGCTGAAATATTTGTAAATCAGCTTAAGTTGCATAGGTTAGAAAATTTTTAATTTATAAAAGTTAACCGTTTATAGATATCCTTAATAGTCTGTGTATAAAATTAAGTAGCTAAAATTAAATACATTAACTAACCTGAAAATTTTATTTTATTTCATAAATTAAAATCCATGAATAAATGAAAAATTTCAAATGTTTTACTCTCACATGAATCTTTATAAAGAATCAACGTTTTTAACGTACGAATAAGAGCGACTGGACTGTTTGATATGCAATGATGTAACTACTCCTACCGTGACCGTTGATGTTCAGTATGACTTTGAAGGCCGGTGAAATAAAAATAAAAAAACAACTTGAAACGAAAAAACCAGAGGCAGTTTTATAACAATAGGACCCTTAATTAGTTCACCCAACATTTTTACCAGTAAAATATCGCCGGATATTATTCGTACACGAATTGTAAATTGGATAATTCATTATTTCGTTTACAATTCATTTAATCTATAAAAAGGGAGCTAATGATTAAAAATACGTGTGTGTTGAGAATATTAATTAACCACAAAAAAAACAAAAGTAAATGTGAAATACAATTCATTCATTTCCATGGAAACAATTTTAAAAAGTACTATATTAGCATGAATTCTAATAAATTGCTTTAAACAAAATTTACACCACTAGAAAATTACAGTACGTAGACTATTAAAAAAATTTATTTATTTTAAATTTTTTTAGCAATAAAGCAATCCTGCAAACAACCACAATAAAATACATAAAACTAACACTATAGTCCTTCTAAATTTAATAGGCGAGTAACCGTATTGTTAACTGAGATCGGATGTCTCTGTTTGGTGTACTATACCATGAAGTAATAAATAGATCTAAAAAATAAATTATGATAGGCTACTAGAAAGGCTGGAAAAAAAATAAAAACCAAATAGTACATTTTTTCACAAGTAATTTATCTTAAGGGTAGTTCATTAACTTACGTCCTTCCATCCTATATACACAATATAATGCCACTACATATTTATCGAAACATAAACTGAAAAATCATATCCTATCAATCTCTACGAGCAAGAGAGCATGAAAATTTTTTGCAACTTTTAAATAACTGTTTTCTGGTCAGTTTTATCTGTTATTTAATAGGTTTTTTCTGTTTGTATGCTCATTTATTAAGTGAATAAAATAAAAAATATCCAATTTTATTAGTCAATAGTATAATTATTGTAAAGTGTTGTTTAGGTCAACAGCCGAAAGGCTGGAATGAACCTCTAAAGGTTTTACTAAGTAAAAACGAGGACTGAGATGGTTTATTATTGCCTTCTTCAGCGAGTTGAAAGAGTGTGCTTATCAGCATGCCAGGCCCTCCGAAAAGCACTCACTTTTCACCCTGCAAATGACACCTTCACTTCATTCACCACAGGGTCTGGCTGTATAGTGAAATTCATTACTCTTAGAGGAGATAACTCTGACTAGTGTCTTTTACACCTCTACCTCTTCTATTCTTGACATAGAAGTTAGTTGTCATAATTAACTGACTATATGATAAGAAACAGAAATACTTTTTGTAGCCCTGGAACCAACAGATCGAGTGCAATTTATTTAACACTCCACCTGCCTACTTATTTTATCACAGTAGTAGGATCCTTAAAGATTTTCAGAGTTTGAAGAAAATATAATTTCATGAATTTGTTTTTAAGATCGTTTCTTAACACGAGATTAATAATAAAAAATTACTAAAGCTATGTTGAGGTCACGTAAAAATCATACCTAAAATGTGCAATAATATTCATATAATAATACAGAAAATAGGCTTTGGTACAGCTGCATATTTCCCATAAATGGTTTAAATTACATTAGAGCACAAAGGATCTTTTGTGAATCGACATGACGCCCCATGTTGTGGCTGAATGATTGAATAGCAACGGCGGACGCGTTTTTATTCGTTACCATGGTAACTACAACCAACATTGCTGCTAATCAAAAGTTCTGCCCCTTTCTATTTCTCTCCTTGAATTATTATTAGTTCAGTTATTTATAGCATAACTTTGAATACGTGATGTAATAAGTTATCCGGTAAAAAATGTATGTTAAACTTTTTAAAAGAACTTTCATTTTCAATGAATTGTAATGGACAAACTTAAACTTGATATTTTTATATGAATGTTACTTATTTATTATTTTACGGGAAACCCAAAATTTTCCATCCAATAATAAATTAGACACCAAAATATTTAAATTAATTCAAAATCGCTCTTCAACTGTTTGTTAATAGTGTCATAGTTAGGTGACTGTGTAATGACACAAATTTGATGCACACCTGGAGTTGTTTATTTTTGAGTCTATTGAAATAAAAATAGATATCTCCAGCTGATTAAAATAAATATTTTAAAAATTATTTAATTTACATTAACAGAATATGGTTACTAGGCAACTAAGAAGAAGGAAATAGAAATTGTAAATTTTTTAGTGGGGGACTGGAGGCCAAACCAAACGAGTGGGTCCCTCATTCTTTCTTAACAAATAGTATTAACATATAATAAATAGTGAATATAAACAAATAGTAATAATATATAATTAATAGTGAAAAGAAGGACAATTTAAAAGTTACAAAATGATTTTTTAAAAGATCTGAAATTGACTTTACAAGAAACATAAACAACTTATGTAACAGGATTTGTAAAATTAAACGAAGCAAAAATTTGATTCACTGATATTGATGTATGATTAATTATTTCATAATAATTTAGTTTATAACAAATTTGGCATACCCTCGTGGAGATAAAATACTACAATTTGTCTACTACAATTTGGGTAATCCCTTGTGAGGAGTAAAAATAGTTTTTCTTCAACTGAAAAGGACTAACCCTGCAATTTAATGTGTTAAAAATAATACTACTAAAAGTACTTTTAAACTAGAAAAAAGAGTAAATTACATTTGTCATGTATACAATATAAGTTACTAAAACTAATGGTTAGCTATAGATAATATTATGTTATTTTTAAGTCATATAATATAGGTCTGTATTGTACCGTACGTTCCAACAAATCTGACGTATAGAGAAATTACCATTGGACAATGTATTGTCAACATTAGTCTTATTACAAGGGTGTAGTTTACTTTTATTACTCCAGTCGTTTGGAAACAGAAACAAAATGAGTCTAAAATAGATTTAAATAGCTAATAATTTAATCATTAAAAAATAGAGGCAAAAATTTTATACAATATCGAAATAGCGCAGTACTTACAGAAGAAAAAAATTTGCGGCAATAGTCGTATGAGCGTTATTAGTGGTCAGTTTACTTTTACTTCACATATTATTGCACAAGAGGACGTGAGTTTGAGTCCTACATTATTAAAACCTTTATTTTGTTAGTTGTGATAATTGATTATTATTATTTAAAACTATAATCAAAAACATTTTAAGTTATAATTGTAATTTTTAATTCAACAGAATATAACTACCTAACTAACTAGAAATAGTAAAGTTTTTTTAACTTTAATTGAATAAACAAATTATTTAATAATAATTTTATAAAAATTATTTAGTAAAAACAAAAATAAAAATTTTAAATACTGTGTGGGATTCGAAATCACAGTCTCTCGTACGGTAATATCAAAAGTAAAATATTGACTGTCGACTAATAAGGTGTTTTCAAATACATTGTAAATTATATTGCTGCAATTTTAATACATTCTTGTGCTTGTATGA
The DNA here is from genome assembly GCA_035578175.1 of Catonia carolina. NCBI lineage: Eukaryota > Metazoa > Arthropoda > Insecta > Hemiptera > Achilidae > Catonia > Catonia carolina. The sequence continues at coordinate 21,017,155 of JAQMRL010000008.1, read as the reverse complement.
GTAAGATAATCAGACAATACTGTGGCTAACTCCATTTACATTCAAGCTTATAATCATATACCTGTATGATGTACAGCATAATAAAATGATCGTAAACTACTACTTACCTTATACCTCGGGAGATTTATCAAATTTTTCAATGAAAACCCGACAAATCTGAAACAAAAATATTTATTGTAAACCTAAAAATTTTCGTATGTTAATAATATTTTTATAATAAGAATAACAATAGCCTACATTATCCAGCGTATCACTTATACTAGAACTATTCATCATGCTGATATGGGAATACCAACAACGCCTAAAATTCACTTATTTAAACGGTTTTGTTCGTATTTAAGACTTTAAACCTTCAACTGCGTACCAAAGGATATGAAAAATACTAAAACTTTTAAATGCTTTTCCGCATTGATGATTGAGTGGTTGTTTACCGTTAAGGATACAGAGACATTTTTCTGATAGTTTATTTCACTTTCTTTAATCACTATTAAATTTCGGTATGCCCATAACAGACAGGTGGAGTGTCAATTTATTTTTACTCAATCTGTCCGTTGCAGGGCTAAAATAAATAGTTCTGTTTCTTATCACATGGTCAGCCAATTAAATGACTGAATCATTTAAGAACAGAAGAGGTAGAGGTGCAAAAGACACTAATCAGAGTTGTCTCCTCTGAAAGTAATGAATTTCATTATACAGCCAGACCCTGTGGTGAATGAAGTGAAGGTGTCATTTGCAGAGTGGAAAATATGTGCTTTTCAGAGGGCCTGGCATGCTGATAAGCGTAATTTTTCACTCAGTGAGGAAGGCAATGGTAAACCACCTCACTCCTCGTTTTACTTAGTAAAACCTCTAGAGGTTCAAACCAGCCTTTCGGCTGATGACCTAAACAACAACAAAACACAAATTTTGGTAATATGTCAAAACATTTTAATTGGTTTTTTTTCTATAGTTCCTTTTGATTAGTAATCCGCTTCTGCTTTGTGGTCAAAGACTGTCATAATTTGTATTAATTTTTATTTTATCTCTTTGTTGTATTTTTATAATATTGTTATAATGAAGCGGCGGAAAATGAAATCAGCTGTTCATAAAAAGCTGACCAATTAAATATAGAAACGAAGGATTCCATTGCCGGTCGCATTGGCGCAGTTGGTAACGTGCTCGCCTCTCATCATGCGGTCTTGGGTTCGAATCCCATTCAGGCACGGCATCTTTTCATACGTTACAAAATAATCATTTCAACCTTCACCGTCTGCATTAGCAGTAATTGCAGAACAGTCGGACGTTAAACCAAAAAAAAAAAAAAAAAAAAAAAAAAAGAAGGATTCCATTGTTGGGACACGGTCGCAGTTTGAATGGCTGACGTGTTAGTGGTCTAAATTTGTACGGGATTCTTGGTTACGCTGAAGTTTGTTATTTTGTCAACAGACATTGTATTTAATGTTTAATTTGGTAAGGGATATTGTTTATTTTATTTTATTCTTAATAAATTACGTGAATTGCATTGTTTTAAATGTTTAATAACTTATTTTCATAAATTCGTTATATTCATTGTTGTGGTTTGTAGTTTTTCTTGTCAAATAATTTTGTTAAATAAATATATGTGAATTAATTAAATTAAAGTTTACAATTTTACTTTACTATAACGAGTTGTAACAATATTGTTAAAATATTGGAAAGGAAAGTGTTGGAGAATATCCGAGATTTTAAAAATGTTAACATAAATAATCAGAGTAATAAATTGAATTTCAAAGAAATAGTTATATAGGGTCTTGTATAGTCAGGTAGGCTTGCCTTTTGTTGTACGGCTATTGTGAGAATGTGTACCTACTTATATAATTGGCATTTTTGTAACACCTTTTATTCAATCTAATTTGTTTACAGATTGTTAAGATTTATCCAGAAGCCGTCACAAGGATTTTGTACTTTTAATGTTATATCGAAAAATCTCTGCTCTTCCGGTGACTTCCACAGCATCATGTATATAAGGAGCCCCAATTTCGGTCCTGGATTCAGTATTTTCTCTATCTTCGACGAGTATGTATTGCGTAGTGCTAACGGTTACGTTTGGAATAGGCCAGCGTTACTGTGTATTGTTACGTTTATTCTGTATCCTTTTTGGAAATAATATTTAGTAAATTTACAGTAAACTTTATTTATTGTTATTTTATGTTATTGTTATTTTTATGTTAATTTTAATTAGTTTATTTTTTTATTATAAGTAATTTAATTGTAATTTACTTGTAGATTTTAGTCACCTTATTAATTGTAATTTTAGTTGTAACAAATACTTGAATTTTAAACTTTAGGGTGTTAATTATTATATTTCCCCAGATCCTGAAACGGACCTTAGAGATAAGTGTCACAATATTATTGTTAATATATCTATATGTTTCTACACCTTTGACTTGGTATTTTCATGAATGGTATCCTCCATCACAGCTTTTGCTTCAGGAGATACCTAATTCCACATTTTATATAAAATTCCTATTTTGTTTAATTTAATTTAATTTCATTTCATTGTTTTTAATTTAAGGTGCACTAGTGTAATTAAATTTAGGTTACATTTTGTATAATGATTTGTGTATTCTGCCTTTATGTTGTAATATGTGGCATGAAAGATTATTATTATTATTATTAAAATCATAATAATTTGTAATAATAGTAGACTGTAGACTGTATAAGAGCCTTGTGCGTTCTGTCCTCGAATGTTGTTCGACGGTATGAAATTATAAAAAAGACGTCACAGAAAAGGAACTGGAGAGTGTGCAGAAAAGACTGATTCATTAGTTGGAATGTAGATCTGGGAGAAAATTTGATGGCCATGAGGATGCCCTCTCATTCTACGGGCTTCAGAGTCTAAAGACGCGGCGTAGAGTGATGGAAGTTCTATAGCCTACATTTACAACATTCTACATTCACAAGTTGATGTTCCGGATATCTCGAAGATTTTTCTGAGGGTGCCTTGCCTTGTACAGGTTTAAGAAGTTTCAGGTTGCTGCTGGAGCCACAAGATGTAAAATAGCTCCAATCAATAGATGTATAGCTACAGCAAATTAAATAAATGGAGAGGTAGATCTGTTTCACAGAGATGTTAAATTAAGAGAACAACTATACAGCGTACTGGGAAAGAAGGCTGTAAATATTGCGTGATCTTTATGTTATTTTATGTATTTTTATGTTATTCGTACCTATGTGGTATATGTTGGTTTCGACGGCTGACTGTTTTCTAGTAAAGAAAGAATGACAATGTTAAGTTTATAATAGTGCAGTATACTGAGGCGATATTTTATTGCTGTTGTACTGTACCGACTCACATCCTTACGACCAGCCATAGTAGTGGGTGGAGACGGCGGGGTGTAGGAGAGTTTGGGAGCCCCCCAAAACAAAACAAAAATCATAATAATTTGTAATAATAATAATTTAATAGGCCTACTACTTATTATTCATACTAAATGTTCTGCACCGGGTTGGTCTAGACATAAAGTATTCGCAGCGAGTCAGTTGTTTAAAAGCTGATTTTCGGAGACCAAGGTTCCTGGTTTAAATCCAAGTTAAGTTAATTACTTCTGCACGGATTTGAATACTAGACAATTGTTACTGGTGTACTTTGATGGTTGGAATTCAATTAACAATAACATTAAATAAGCCTCAGGATTGGTTGGTCTGGGTCTGTACAAGACTACACCTCATTTACACGTCATAAACGCCAGCCTTTACCGATTGCAACTTACACATTATAAGGGATAAAAAATTACATAATTCAATATTTTAATAAGACTAAAGTGCTAAATAATTATATAGCCTACATTTCTGATTTGTTATTAAGCAAGATAGAATTTTTATTTCAATTATATTTATTTTTCCATTCAAAATTTGAATCAACTACTCAAAATTTAAAAATTCTTTTTGAAAGATAAAAATATTTTAAACAAGAAAGCATTTTATTTGAATAAAATTCAATGCCATATTTTTACACATCTTTATCGTTAGTAAAAAAATACTCAGGATAAGAGATACTTGAAATTCAAATTTATATCATGTTTAAAATGAACTAATAAAAACGTTTTAAGCAAAAAAAAACATTACACAGAGACCTTAACCTCGAAAGGGTACATAAAACAGTAAAGAAACTATACAGACGTTTTCACAGCAAACTACAGTATCACACAAATCTACAAATTCAATCACTGTCCGTTCTTCACCTACCACACAGCCCACCTGTCGTTGGGTATTCAGGTTATTAGCCGAAAAGTTGGTTTGAAACTCTTGAGGATTTACTGAGTAAAACGAGGAGTGAGTTGGTTTACCATAGCCTTCCACGCTGAGTGGAAGATATGCATATCAGCATGCTAGGCCCTCTAAAAAAAAAATCTACTTTTCACCCTGAAAATAACACCTTCACTTTATTCACCACAGTGTCTGGCTGTATAATGACATTTATTACTCTCAGGAGATCACTCTGACTATCATGTTTTTCACCGTTGATGAGTTCTGCTGTCCCATGCATTTCGACCAATCAGAAAGTGTTCCAGCGTTGTCAGATTGTACGAATGTATCAGCCTGACAAACATTACGCACGCATGCGTATAAGAGCCACAGTAATTCACTCGTGTCTTGTATCTTGTACTGAACACGTCGATTATACAGCGCGTTAACATGTAATACTTTATAATATAATCAGTTGGTTGTATGTTCATAGATTATAATTTTTATTGAAAAACCAAAAAAAAAAAATGGCTGACAAAATATAGAACAGACCTACGAGAGCGAGTATTAATAACGTTGCTGGCAAGTCATTGGCTAGCTATGAAGTGAGCAGAGGGTTCAGAGCTCATCAACTGTGAAAAATAGTATAGTGCCTTTTACACTTCTACTTCGTCTGCACTTAAGTGCTTCAGTCATATAATTGGCTGACAATGTGATAAGAAACAGATTTATTTTTTGTAGCCCTGGAATTAGTCGATCGTGTGCAAATAATTTAACACTCTTGCCATATGGACAAATAACACACCTAGAAAACTGAAAGGGCTGTGAAATAGAGGGACCTTTTGTGAATCGTCTTCAGGGGTTGCCAATGAGCGACTTCCTCACACAAGTGACACCAAGATAATTTAAGAAAACTATTGACAACATAACTGCTGGTTGTGTTAAAATGTTAAACACTGTAGATTATTTTTCTTAAATAAAATTAAAAAAAGTTTTTAGTCATAACAAAAATATGAATGCAATGAGACAGGATTTTGTTTATTGAACCGAAAAATTATATAAATTTCATGGTTCTTCTACCTGACTTCTTTTTACTTTCTTTTGCCTTAAATAAATTTAAAGGGAAGGAAAGTATTGTTTTCAAGTCGATTTTTCGAAATTGAGTTTTCACCGGAAATACACTTTTGAGGCCCCCTGAACCCAAAAATCATGTTTTTAGCAATTGATCTCTGTGTGTCTTTGTGTAAACAAAATATCTCAAGAACAAAACAAAGTACGACATTGAAACTTGAAACTTAAGTTAGGTACCACAGAGAACCAGACATCAATCTTCACCGCAAGTAAGAAATTGTAAAATACTACTACGTGGAGATAATAAAAAACAAATTCTAACAAACCATTAGTGATAAATATAGTAAAGAACGGAAAGTTATACATGTTGCTGTCAACTTATCGAAAAATGTTACCCCATTTCGTGGAAAACTTGAAATTTCCGCCACCCGGTATATTGCAAAACTAGTAGTATATTTATTCACCCAGTAATACTTGCGAATCCAATTTTAGTACAACACCCCAGGCTAGTTTTTAATATACAATTATTGTTAGTTTTTAATAGTTGAAATATTATATTTTCTAGAAAATACATTACTGATAATATTAAAATATAAATCCAATAAGGAAAACCGAATTTAAGTATGTAATATACAATTATAGATAAATATTTATTTATTAAATGGTAACCAAGTGAACTGAAAAATTATTGCTCGTACTGAATTTTCAAAATGTTCCATTGCTAGTTGATATGGAACAGTATTGGAAACTGTTGTTTCATTTAAAAGAATGCAAAATTAATTCAACCGTAAATAATTATTTCACGTACATACAAAAAACGTTTCAATCCATCAGCTTTTTCAATAGTATCTCATTGTTTAAAAAAATCAACGTAAAACAGTACTTCCCACCAACAGAATTGTATCTTTTAAGTCGTCATTATTTTGAGTGATTTATGTACAAATGCATGCCGGTAAAATGAAAACTGTAAAACCTTTTGTAATATAATTCTGAAAGCAAAATACAAAAAATGTTACCTACAGGAAGGGAAAACAAAATCGGAATTGTTTTTCTAGCGTCAAAAGCTGACAATGGATGCGTCATTGCAGTAAGCTATAATTAATTGTGTTATTCTATTTTGAACTCTGTAATATTGGAACTACATCGAAAAAATTTTGAAATTAGAAAATCCATCAGTTTCCGGTAGAAACATTATTAAATTAAAGTTCCTTTTCATTTCTTTTAAATAATTGCATAATCAGATGTTCAATATTTTTTACAATCATAAATCAAGAATGTAAAGGAAGTTGGAGCGCTTCGTTAAAATATTATTAGTTTTATAAAAGATTTCAATCAACGTAATCTAAAAGAAATATAACAAATAAAAATTATGAAAATAACAGTTTATCTTGTAAGACCAACGATTGTTAATTTTAATGTAAACTTTGGGTATTTTCTCTTATTCCTCCGCCAGCATGTTTTTTTTACATTTTCTGGGTATTTCGTATGTAATCTTATAGTATTTTTAACGATAAAAACGGGAAAATATTTTTAAAATTCTACATTAGGCCTAATATTTTACAAATTAATTAAGTTATTAAATCTACCCACTGCAATTATATCTTAATTAATAGGTGCCTCAACACTTACTATTTCTACTGCACCCAATATCCGATTTCATTGTGGTATATTCTTTACACCAACAGTAAATGAACCAAACAACTTTTTCCAGGGATAATGTACTACCTTCGAGCCATGTACCTACTCTTAACCCCAGTTCAACATGACACTCGCGGCTGTGACAACGCCATCGATCGTTTTTATCTGTAAGTGACAAATTCATAACCTTTGAACTTAATTACAAAAATTTTATTTAATTTAGGATTCTTTCCAAATTTTTTTTAACACGTAACATTCATTATTAATGGTGATAATGTTATATTTTGTCTTTTTCTGCGTTAAATGTATTATTTATTAATCTTATTTTATTTAAATGTAAGAAAAGATTGTAATTTGACTATTTAGATCACATAAAAATTTTGCAAATAATTCTGTTTGGTAACAAAATAGAAAAACTTTACCAAATCATACAAAACTTACGTTTAGTTTTACAAACTTTACTCATATAAATTTTATCATTATGAATTTGGCTACAAATATTGAACAAATAATATTAGTTTGCGAATAATTTAACGAAATAAATTAAGTACCAATCTGTTTTTTTAATTCTTTTTCTTAAGCAAATTTTTATCGTATTTAAACTTCAGCGGGTAACCCCCGAGTTACACAGAGCGCACATCTTAAATGACATGCGGCCTTTTATTCAGTATTTCATCGTTAATTTATTCAGCCGTTAATAATGTGCTAGTGTGGTTTAGAATTTTGTACTTTCTTGTATTTTACGTTTTATGTACAATCAGGTGTATTCTAACGGCCTAGGCGGTTACTCATTAAACTTGACCGGGGGAACCCGGTCGACATGAGTGCTAAAAGGAGTGATAGCCCCGCGGGCCTCAAACCACTTATTCGGGTTCAACCTCTTAGGGGCAGGGATTGATTGGGGTATTTATTTATCTATTGACGGAATATGGGGTACATGAGGAAAGAGATCACTTTTTAAGTTTGAAACGTTCGTAGGTCACTGAAAAAGGTCTTAGTTGCACTTTCATTTTAGCCTCCTTGAAGGACTGTCATGGTTGTGATCTGTTAAGTATATAGTCGAATGAAGTCGTTTTCGTGGCAGCTTGTTTTTTGATAAAAACTTCCGTACTAACCGAGTCAAATATGCTTGGTACGCGTAAGTCACTGTGCAGCATTTGGTTGCGAACGTACCAAGGATAATTCGTTACTATTTTCCTTAAATTTCGTAGGCGTATGCCCTTATTGGATTTTTAAAAATAATTATCAAATATAAAAAAAAAGTATATAGCTCATAATTTACTAATGCTTCCAGAACAGGGTGCTGAAAAATATCGTCAACGCATTCTGGTTCAACCCTTTATAGGACAGTACTACGGGGAAAATATATATTGTAAAATGTTAAATTTTTCTTTACAGAGACTTAAATAATGTATTTCTAGTTACAAAACAGTAAGATATTTCTTTGTTTTGATGTTAAGCCCTGGTAAGTATACTTACCAAGGAATGTTTATTGAAATGGGAATCACATAATGTTAGTGGTAAGAATGCTTATTAAAACAACTTGTAGTACTATGTAACGAAAAAATATGTAGAATAACTAAACTTTATATAAGCATGAATGCTTGCTTTCCCGCAAAGTACTTGAATTTTCTAAGCCCTGTACAAAGTAACAACAAAACAACATGATAGCGTGCGCTGGTATGAATCCTTGGTAAGTATACTTACCAAGGAATGTTTATTGAAATGGGAATCACATAATGTTAAGTGGTAAGAATGCTTATTAAAATAACTTGTAGTATTATGTAACAAAAAAATGTGTAGAATAACTTAACTTTATTAGCATGAATGCTTGCTTTCCCGCAAAGTACTTGAATTTTCTAAGCCCTGTACAAAGTAACAACAAAACAACATGATAGCGTACGCTGGTATGAATCCTTACCACATTCGTGCAACTCACGAAGTCACTGTGCGCTAATTTCAAAATTTGGTTAGCCTAATTACCAGAGAACATTTATAACACCATAAAATGCCAATAAAGTTCAACTGTGTAGCATATTCTTAAATAAAGTCAACCTTATTGCCAGTGATAAGTATACTTACCAAAGACCTATAAAGGGTTAACTAGCTCCGTGGGAACCGCCACCAACGCGCTAGTAGGTCCTGCTAGTAGTAGCAGATAGTAAACTAGCATCGTGGGATTAAGCCTTTAGTCTAATAATTTTACTTTCCAGCAAAGAAAAACCAACCTTGTCCGCTGGGTAAATTATATTTTAAGTACGTAACTAAAACTACATTAAACCGATTTTTCTTTAGCCTTTCAAACATAGCAGTATAAAACTTTAAGAGAAAACAGAAAAATTTCAATAAAATTTAAAACAAGATCATAAAAACAAGTTTCCAGTGTTCAGATGAAAGAACTTTATGAGACATAAACTTAAAAGAAGAGTACTACGTTAATTATAATAGTTTACTTTAATAAATTTCAGTAATTTAATTAGTTACCCCTATTCTATCAAAAGTACTACGTTTAGTAATATTTGTTTAACTAGAGTATTTTCACTTAAGTTATCTGTTAATATTCCTTACACAAAATCGTCTAAAATAATATTACAAAGTAGTTTAAGAATTATTTAACTTCCTAAGAGGATAAGTACATTAGATTTATTTATTTTAAGTGTGTAAAAGCATAATATTTTCTTTTTAGAAAACAGCTTATAAAAACCTGCTGTGAAACGTTCATACGACTTTCATTTGCCAATGTAAATAAACTCCAAATAACCTATATTTAATCATGAGTAAACAATGTAAAGCGAAAACATAACCTGATTTTAATCATGAGATAATGACGCGAAATTAAAATCAACAACCTCAGTAGAACTTAAAAATACGGAAAATAATTAATTGCCGCTAAATTAGGCTCTGTAGAAAAAGCTACTTAAATTAAAGTTGTAGGTTTATTAATTTCCTATAACTTATTTATACACACTTTTGTCTTAATATGCACACTAAGGCCGCAATCTTAAAATATACCATTTTTTACCGATTTTGATGAAAAGATAAAACAGAAAACCACTAATTGTTGCTAAACTAAGTGTTGAACAAAAATGTTTGAAAAAAAATTATAGGTTTTTAAATAATTTGTAATTTTGACTATACACTTTTGCCCTATAATACATATTGAGGTCACAATTTAAAAAAAAAAAACATTTTTTCCTACGAAGCACAGCCTCTCCAAGAATTTCAACAGACATATTGCTTACCCTATCTTCTAGAACACAACAAATATAGTAAATGAGGCGATTTTTAAAAAAATCGTAGGAGCCGTATTGAAAATCGTAAAATATTGAAAACTCACACGAATAAACTACTACTTCCGATAGACTGATTTTGATGAAAATGGCCGTGTCGGGTCCGCTAGTAGGTTCAGGCGGGGTTGAAAACGTGTATATCCGGCGGAAACGCGATTTCGAAAATCTATATGAAAAAATACTTTCCTTCCTTATATAATTTATTCATACAGGGCAAGGGAAAGAAAAAAAATTAACAATTTTTCCGTGTTAGTAAAACAAGTGAGTGCTACTGTTATCCAATAAATGTATGCCAAATAATTTTCGTGAGATTCAAACAGTTGTTTGAACGTTAAACTAAATTTTGAAATTTATCTTTGACTGTTGGAATAACAAGATCTTGGTGAATGTGGTTGTTCGTCATGTGATAACGCAGGTGTTAAAGACTGAAAGACCACTGACTCAAAACGCTGAATAATTTGAATATTTTAGTTACTTAAAGCGCCCCATTTCTGGATACCGTAGGTCTAGACTGATTTGAAAACAGTTCTGTACAACAAAAATTTGTTTTAAAGTGTTAAGTTTGAATTTGATCCAAGTAGCCAAAAGACTCAGCTGAAAGTATGTTCCTAAATTTAGGCGCCTATTTAGATGTAATCCAAGATAAATTTAAGACTTTAATTTTTTTGTTGAAGTACTTTATATTTTTGTAAAAATATTTGACAATGTCTATTTCCATAAAGTGTCGATCACAAATAAAGACTTTTTTGTCATTGCGGACAGGCCTTCGAGGACCACGCAAATATCATTTCATGCAGCCTCCTTCTTTCTCCTTCAGAAGTACTTAATCCTCTCTGACTGTTTAGCTCTCCTTTCATCAGTCCATTCTCCTCTGTTGAGATTCCTCCCTTCATCTACAAGGATTCTCAGTCAAAAAATTTTGTTTCTGTATTCTTTTCGATCTAGGAAGTCTTTTTCTGTAACGTTGAACTTCTTGAGTTCTCCCTTCATCTGTTTAATATAGTCACCCTGACCCTTATAGTTCCAGAGTTTATTAAAAATCTGTTTATTTAACCTTGATCGATTTATTTCGACCATAAATATGTTAAAGAACTTCAATCGTCGTTTTCTTTACTTCCATGTTTTCAATTCTATTGTATATTTTTTCATTTGGTCTCAGTCTTAACCCTCCTGTCTTCTTCTCGAACCATAAATCCTTCTTAATTATTCTCTCTACCTTGAGTAAATTTTCCATTCCAGTTATACTCGCAGTTTTCATGCCGTACAAGATGACTGGTTTTACCATTATGCTATAATCTTAATTTTTCATTTAGTGAAAGGTTATTTTTATTGTAAATATTCCTTGTGCAGAAGTTCAGTTGTTCCAATTTTTTTGTCTCAATCACCAGTTTATACAATAGAGATTTATTATATATTTAAACATTTATTTATTGACCAGAATATATAAGAGTGCGGCTGTCTCATGAAATGTCACGTTATAATAGAGTACATTATTCTCAGAAAATTGAATAAGTTTATTTATGAGATGTCTATTACAATTATTTTTAAACGATTTCTATCGGTAACAAATTATGCAAGATATATTTTATTGAAAAAGAATGATATGGTTAAATATGAAGTGTGTGATGTTCCAAATAACATGCATATAAGTAAAATATTAATAGGATGTACATATAAAAGTGATATATCTTATTGAAAGACATGAAGTGTCAACGACCTGGCACGTTATTTTGATTGATTTAGTACTTTTTAGGATGCAAAAGCGAAAAATCTATTTATTCGCCGACATCATCAACAAAGTTTAAATTACGTGCATGAAAAGCGTTACCTTATCTACTTTCTACTTAGTTAGTTTGGTTTAAATATTTCCTTATAATTTTCAGTCTAAAGTTTAAAATAATGATATATAGGAGGCTGTGGCATATTCATTTTCTTCCTTTACATTATTTTAGATTTGATATCAAAATTAAGTTGTCATTATTTTGTAATGGATGTCTCTGCCATTAAAATTTGATACCGCGATCCCCATTTATTAGACCTATTATTGATTTTCTTGTGGAAAACACTCTCCTACGCATCAAAATGATTTATATATTACTGGCTTTAAAGAAAGGCTACATCAGCTTTAAAACCCATATAAAATGTACTAACTGATAAAAGACATTTTCTTAATATCGGGCATTTTAACTTTAAACTTTCCTATTTATGGCCAATAAACATAGAGTGAAATTTCTAACTGAATTTACGACCTGTAGCGGCAATTCGGAATTATAGGCTGGGGAAGAAATATGGATAACAAAAATTACTGAAGGACCTGGAGTGTATAAGAGGAGTAGATAACAAAATTTATATACAGAGTGCCCCATGTATCGGTTTCCCCAATATTTACGGAAATCGGAAAAAAGGTAATTGGAATAAGAAACCTATAGACAAAAAAAAACAAATTTATTATTTGAACTGTACGTGTATATTACCTTGACAATTTTATAGCAGGTGTTCAAAATGTCCACCATGATTCTCTATACACTTTATACAGCAACTTAAAACTGATTCACAAATATTCAACAATAACATTTTATCGTCATTTACATAGTCAAATGCAATTTCAATTTTAAATTTTTAGTTCGTGCAGGTTTTGCAGCTTGGAAGAAAATAATAGTTCCTTTACAATGCCCCACAGTGAAAAATCGCATGGCATTATTTCTGGCGAGCGCGCAGGCCATTCGATTGTACCACGACGACCTGTCCATTCATGAACGTTGGAATTTAAAAATTCATGAACTTCGATACCGAAATGTGCCCGGGCGCCATCTTGTTTCCAGATGAGCGTTTGGATATTATTGTAAACGAATGTTTTTCAGAAATACTACTTCCTGTGGCATTTGTAAGTAATTTTCCGAGTTAACATTTCCCTCAAAAAAAGTAAGGACTTATCAGGGCAGTACTCAAAATACCTCCCCATACCATAACACCAGCCACATTAAGCTCTTTTTGAATTACAATATGAGGATTTTTATCCGACCAATACACACAGTTATGACCCTGTAACTGGAGCGAATACACAGCAAGTAGAACGCATTTTTGGATCAGCAAAATGGCGAAATAAGAAACACCGAGGTACAGATCGCCATCATTTGGATTCTTACCTCGGAGAATACATTCAAGAGGTCGGGAACTGCGCCCAAACGTGGAAATAGCTACCTAACACTCCTCAATGGCATTGCTGCATTCTGGAAGTCACAAAATTGTAAACAGTCATCATAAACTCATGTAATTTGTAAAATACATTAATAAACTTTGGATCAATATAGTTCTTTTGTTATTTTTAATGCAAAAAGAAATTTGAGTTTGTTGGTTGATGCATTAAGTACCCAACCAAAAAAATATAAAAAATAGGTCTAGTTACAAAGTAGTGTTTCCCAATCAGTAGAAGTCTGCGGATCACTAAACCAGAAATTGAACCATATGAAGTTGACCCTCTCTTCTGAATTGGTGGGGTGAGTATGGTGGAACGAAATACCTTCCTTCGGCAAAAGTAAGAAATACAAAAATGTCTCGGAAAATAAATTTTAGTTCAACGCCTGATAGTCATCGGGTAAAATTCAGGCTATCTCATTCAATAAATACCGCTTTTTTATGGTTTAACGTCCGACTGTTCTGCAATTACTGCTAATGCAGACGGTGAAGGATGAAATGATCTTTTGTCACGTATGAAAATATGCCATGTCGAATAGCATTCGAACCCAAGACCGCTTTCAAAATCTCTATTTATTTGGCAAATTTTTTATATATATACTTTCAGACCCTCCCACGAACCACCTGTTGGAAACCACTGTTCTAAAGGCATGTTCCCTTTATGTTGAAACTATATTTGGAATATTACACTGATCAAACGGAACTCAGAGACTGTCCACAAAATTCTGTGGTTTCTAATGGTGCAAAAACATATGAAAAATGTTTTAGTAGTTTTCCAGACAACCGGTTTTTAAATATTTTTTATAACTCTTAGTTTTCGACGGCTAAAATAATTGAGTGAAAATGTAACTTTTCCACCAAAATGAGGCGTCACTCCTCTTTATTTCGTAAAATATTTTACGACAAATTAATCAACTAAGTTCAATATTCAGCTTTATTTTTTGTTAAAAATAATAATTTATGAGTAGACCTATATATTTGTATTACGGTACTGTACAATGAACTGCAGAATTTCCGTACGTGATATTCAATTTAATAGTTGGAGAATTTCACTTTAAAAGGCACTCAATTTAAAAGGCGGTGGAGAGTTTCACTTTACGGAGAAGAGGTACCCATTGGTACATTCTCCGTTTAGAACTTTATGTTGTCCGTTATTCAGATCAAGAAGTCTCTGCTTTATTTTCTCTTTAGTCGTCGTACAGATGGTAAGTTAGAATGGTAAGATAGCTAGGCCACGGGCTAGTTGGTTGGGATATTCATCTAGTAGTTCGCAAAATTTACTACAGAAGGACATGGTTATTTCCTTTACTAACGAAATTTAAAATCTTTGAGAATGGTTTTATTGCTAACGTAAAAAAACGCTAGTAGCAAGTCTCAAGAATTTTGACTGAAAGGCTTGATCGGCTTTAAATTTCTCTCTTTCGCTGCGCCAAAGAGCTAGACATCATAAGTCCAGATTGGTCTCAAAAGGGTATCTAAAACTTTACGATTATCTAAAACTTTTTAATGTTTTATCCGTAATGGTGTGTACGTTGAAATCTTTTAAAATTAAGAACAATAAGCAACCCAATGATCCAATAAGATGAGGATGATATGTGACGTGTAAATGAGGTGTAGACTTGTACAGACTCGGGGAGTATTCTATGGTTAACTGAACCCCAATCATCAAAGTAAATCGATAACTACTGTATTTTTTCAAATACGTGTAAAATTACCTTAACTAGGATTTGAACCACGGACCCTTAATCTCCAAAATAAAAACTTTTAATAACACAATTTTTTTATGTATTTATTTATTAAAATTTAATGAATACAGTAATATCACGGATTCTCTAAACATTAAACAAAATCTGTAAATTTATCTACTGAAGGTCGTATTGTTAAATATTAATTGGAAACAGCTTCCATTGGAGCTTTTCCCAGGAGAACTATGTAATTTAAACACAGTAATTAGATCTGAGTTTGTAACTAAATTGTTAGTTTGAAAATGATAACGCATTTCTATAATATCTTATACGAGATACTTGTTTTCAAAAAATAAAACTATGTTTTTACCCGTTACTAACCATCTTATTTGTGTTAACTTATTTTATTTATTTTTCGAATGTTTAAATAAAACCATCAAAATGTTTGCAATGTGTATTTATTAAAAACCTCGTTGATGCCTTCGAGTAGGACACCACACAATGCTAGGAATCCAGATAATTAAAAACAACTTATTAAATTTTCATTGTATATTTTTACGCTTTCATTTAACAATAAATTACTATTATAAAATACAATTTTTTATAACTAATTTGGACTACGGATCCTAATGTGGGGAACTGCAAACCACTCTAACATAAAAATCTTGCAAAGGTTTAAGTCTAAAGTGTTCAGAACACCCTGTGATACTTAACAAACACTATACTAACTAGATATTTAGACATTCCTACAATTGAACAAGAAATACACGCAATAAGTACAAAATACCAAAGAAGACGTGAATCACACACAAATCATTTCGTCATCTCTCTTTAAGACAATTCAAACGATACTCGCCAACTAAAACGAAGACACCCTACGGACTTATTTTAAAACGGCCGTACAACAAATGGAATAAATTTTTAAAGTTCCTCCAGGGAGTTTTCTTCGATCATTTCATGAAAAAAGAAAACTCATCTGCTTATTATTCTGCGTGAAAATAGATTGCAGTTTTCGGCTGAAATTTAAAAAAATTGTAACTACTATAGGAGTTGAGTTAATTTAATAAGACTGTACTCCGTCGACGTTTCAGTTGTCTTTGTCATAATGTTTTGTTAACATTTTTATAATTAATCTCGATAAGTAATTTAATTGTAATTTGCAGTAATGAATCGCGTAATTACTTATTGTAATTTATATTCTGTTAATAAATAGTTGTAATAAGTTTCAAAGAAGTTTTTCTATCATTATTAACAATCAGTCCTTAAAAGAACCTGTATTAGACGTTACAATACAACTGTACGTATAAAGGGGAAATCCCTCACTGACTGACTTACTCACTTATCACTAAATTCTTTTCCTTGCACACTAGCTAGAAACCTGAAATTTAGAGGAAATATTCCCTTTAGGATAAATAGAAAAGTTCAACATAAATGATTTCGACATTCCACTGTTAAGAGGTTAAAAAGGCAGCTCAACCCTTAATCCGATATTTTCCGTTTACTCAGTTACAGACATGCTAGATGGCTGCAACTCAGTGGAGATATTACCTATAGTACACCTAAAAATCTTACCACTTAACAATTACGAAAATGTAAAGGTAAGGGGTTGAAAACGGTGTTTAACCCTTCTATAACAGTGTAGTTATTTTGCAATCATATAAATACTAAACACAAAACCTTTAACTAAAAATGATAACAGTCTGTGAATTTAACATTGAAATTACCCACACAAATACAACAAACAATTGGTGTGCATTAAAAAAATTTAAAAACAAACTTAGAATTTAATTAAATTTTGATCTTGTTAAAAAAGAAACGATGGTGAATACGATGATTCTCGGTTAAGTGAATCGAGTAGTACAATATTTTGAAACTTTTTAGTCTGTAAATGTCGTCCCTATTGTCAAGAAGATTGACTACAGATGAATTATTATGTCTTTCCAATTTTTCCAGATGTCTTGTAATGCGGGTTTTTCATATTTTATAAAAAGGATGTTTACGTATTTATGAATGATTTCGTTGGTAACATACAATGGAGCTCCAGTGATCAGTCGCAGACATTTTAACTGAAATTAGGTTATAGCCTATTAGTCAGTACGGAACAGTTTAATCCATCATTTCACACTAATAACTAAACAATATAATCCATTACTAACAATGTTATAGCGATGGATGTATTTACCCTAGTAGTAACCAAAATTTCTAAATAGTTATTAAAAAAAAGATTATGAATTTAAATTAATATAAAACTTAGTAACTTACACTATTAATATAGTTTTATGAGAGATAATCTGTCCTTGACTAACAAAGAGTATAAAATAATGTTACAGATGCATAATAATCTGAAAAGTTCTGGTAGAGCTATTGTTAAAATATAATCTCCGTGGAAGAAATACTTTGAATTTAGTGCACTGAATAACAAATACATGTGAACAGCTTATTTTATGATTTGAAACAAAACAGAAAATTGTTTTAGTACTATACTAGTTAAGTAAAACAAAACTTTTCCAACTGAGTTATATTATAATACATAGTTAATCGATTTTCCAAACATGACGTAAACTAAAAAGAGAATCCCTTGATAACTCACCAATAAATCTCTATCGAATAAGTTATTTTTGTCAAGATATCGTTTATTTTTATAAATTTATTTGTTGTAAAACTGAGACTTTTTAAAACATTAAAAACTCTTTTAGAAATCATTCAACTAAATAGATTGATCATTTTCACGTATTAATTTTTTCACTTGAATAAAATCTATTATAAAAGTTCAATGAGATATTTTTATTAAAATAAATCTACAAAATATTTATCATGAAAGACAAACAAGAAAAAGAGACAAAGAAAGTTGTAAAGGAAGAACTAATGGGAAAATTGTAACAAACGCAATGAAGTGGAAACAGAAAAATTTATTACGAATTATGAAATTATTTTGAAAAACAGTTATATTAAAAAGCAGGTGAAGTGGATGAGTTAAAAACTGAAAAAAATTATATCATTGGACAGTAAAATTAAGACAAAAAATCGAGAACAAAGTTGTAACCTATTACCTAAATAATTATACATGTATGTACTAAAAAATGCACTTCGTTTCAAAAATCTGTGAGATATTTTTTTGTAAGTGGGAGTGAAGTTATGGGGTCTTTTCTGATATACGACCACATTTTTTTAAAATTTCCGTATACAAATACAGTAATGAAATTATCATTATTAGTCCGCAGGTAAATAAACATTTAGCGACTTTGTAGTGAGTTAATCAGTAATTGAATCGCGAATGACGAGATTTGTCGGGCCGTTGAAATAGTGTGATTACGGGTGGTAACAAGTCGTTGTGGAAAGGTAAATCATTGTTTTTATTCTTGAGTGACAGGATCTTTTTTATAGTCGTTTTTAACTTTTAATTTTTTTAATTAATTTAATTAAGGTACCTAATACAATTGTAATTTCTCAGTAATCTAAGTTTAATTAATTGTACCAATAAAATATATTGTGACATTGTCTAAAGGGAATGTACGTTCGAGAATTTTTGAGGAGGACCAAGAGATTGGAAATGTTGACGTGAATAATAAGAGTAATAAATAGTGTTTTTTAAGAAATAGTTAAGGAATATTATCTGTAATATAAATGGTCTTTTATAGTAAAGGTAGGCCTGGCTTTTGTTGTCACTCGGTATTGTGAGAGCCAGGTACCTATTTAGATAATTGCTTTTTTTATAACACTTTCTATTCATTCATCCTAATTTGTTTACAGTTGTTAAGATGTATACAGAAGCCGTCAGAAGGATTTTGTATTTTATTATTAGTATATCGAAAATCTCTGTCTTTTCTGGAACTCACCATTACCCCACCTAAAAGCGCCGGGTTGTTAATGGTCCGAAATGAGTTTACATTTGTCTGTAATTGAATGAGCGTATTCAATAGTGCACACAGAGGGTACAGGACGTTAGAATAAGTGAACGTTATTGCGAACTCTTCACAGATAATGAAGAGAAGGAGTCCATTTCGCATATTTTTGAAAGATGTCCCTATTTTGGCCTCAACAGAATGGAGACATCTGAGAAGATAGGCGTTGCACAGTGGATCCCAGAGAGAGTAGGGGTAGCGATGCAGCAGGGTGAAAAGAGCTGGAAGTTGGTCGCTCAGTTTGCGGAGAGAGTGGTCGGGAGACTGCGGAGGAAGGAGACATTTGGAGATCTGCGAGATCGCCCTCTCGTACAGTGAATCAATCCTGTCCCGATCTCAGTAGGTAAGGTAGGCACACTAATTTCCTGAGCTGGTGATGAGAGAGATGAATGAAACTGAGAGAGTGAGTGTTGGTCAGTGACAGCGAGAGGGGAATTAGGCTACGGTTCCCTTCCGCGCCCCGCTGACAGTATGTAAAATTTTTTTAACCCGACATTTCCCTTGTATTATATAAAATGTTCCGAGGGAGGTGGAGGGTTGTTTGCTGATGTCGGATCAAGTGGCCAGGAGGCGGGTTTTTGGTTGGTAAGGCGGTTGCGGCCTCCTTGGGGCTGGACGAGGACTACTTCTCCCATTGTGAAGTAGTAAACATGAGTTTTTCTCGCCGCCTCGGATAAAAAAAGAAGTTATTGCGAATAACTGTCCATTTTTTAACTTTTATTTACTCTGTATCATTTCTGTAAGTAGTATTAAGTAAATTAGTCAAGTTATTGTATTAGTTTAATTGTAGCCTAATTAGTTTGTTATTTATTAAGTAGTTTCATTGTAATATACTTGTGGATTGTAGTCAATTATTTCATTGTAATTCTTAGTTGTAATAAATACTTATAATTTTAAACTTTATTGTGTTAATTATTTAATTTACCCAGATCCCGAAACGGACCTTTGAGATAAGTATCACAATATTGTTATGCATTTAATAAAAGTCTGGTTATTATTTTATTATACTCAAACCTCGAAAGAATCTGGGCTTAGGTGTTAAAATACATTATATTATATGACAAGTTAAATGTTTGGGATGAAGATTGAAAGGTAAAATTACTACACAGAAGGCATAAAGGAGACTGACCAGGTATTAACTTGCAGTGGCCAAGGAAAACTGTGCGAAAACCTTGACCAGGACAACCAAATTATAATTATTATACGATATTCTCTTCAACGATGTTGTGGGCGAAGTAAAGCGAGTATCCCACTCGATTTATGCAGAATTTTCTAGTATAATGAAATATGATAGTTTATGTAATATGAAATAGTGTCGTAACAATGTGCTAAACGTATGATTTCGTAAAAAGAGAATATTGGAAAAACTAAACATCTTTTATTCGGAATAATGAGTAGAAACAATATTGTCGCATTAAACTAGGGCAGGTGAGTACCTTACACGGTTGAATAATGTAAGTACAAAATCTCTTCACTTGCGATAATTTTAGATGTTATTGTTATTCCATTAATACTGCTATTGTTAATACGGTCTATTGTAGTTTGTCTTTTGATCGGGTCAACTAAAATCCTTCTATTCAATTACTGACTGCATAAAAGGTTTTAAGCGTCCTAATTTTAGAGATAAACACGAACAAAAAGAATTTTTAACCAAGTTATTACTCTATTAAATAAAAATATAAGCCAGCTTTTTCACCCTCTCATGAAGTATTATCTATAGAAATTATTAAATTTAAAAAACGTTTCAGTCGTTAATCGTAAGTGTTAACGGGAAAATAAGTATAACTTTAATAAATTTTCAATCATGTCACACATTTTCTTCAGTTCTTCAAACAAAGTAAAAATTTTCTATCTTAACTTTAGAACACTGCCGATATCATGGACACAGTACATCACCAACGTAAAAGTCTTACGGAGAATGAATAGTCTTGAAATTAGTCAACATCGTCAAATGTCGTAAGCTCAAGTTCCTCGGGTATATCATGTCAAAGAAGATATGAATTGCTACAACGTATTCAGCAAGGAAAAAGGAATCCTGGCAGAAGAAGAATTTCTTGGGTCACCAAATTGAGAACCTGGCTGGGTAAGAGCTTCGCAGAATAATTATTCCGGATAGCAACCAATACAGTAAGAATAATAACAGTACAGTAATTATAACCAATTTCAGAAACTGACTGCCACGTCAAGAAGAAGAAAAAAAAGGTTAGGTTACCAAATTAGGGTTTATAATTATTTAAGACTTACTAGATTATCATTAAATAATTTTAAACAAAATGAAAAAAATAACAGAAACAAGTGAAATTAAGAAGAAGCCAGACATTGGTATAAAATATATACACTACAAAATTTATTAATACCAAAAGCATACATGATTATTTTAATCAGTTCATTAGGAGAAGAAAAAACCAATAACTATTACTTAAAACAAATATTCGTCATCTGGAATGTAAAATAATGAAAGGAATGGAGGCTATATTACTGGTAAAACTCAATATTGTTTTTAAAAAACAACACAAAAATGTAACTTTCCTTACGTATACTTCATATAATGCAAGAAAAAGTAATAATGGGCAATAGTCGAAAAAATAACTACACCAGCTTACTTGTAATGTCTTACTTCATACTGCAGCTCAGTACAACTCATAATTTATGGCGTCAGCAAAATATTATATTATATTATTGTAGTACTGACGTTGGATGCCACCACGACGGGACACCAAGACTGGAGCCGTAGAGTAATGTCACAATGTGCCCCGTTTTCTACGAGAATGAACTTTTAAGTTCATTTACCCTTCGCTCATATTATCTGTTAATAAATTTTTCAACATTTATACGTAAGCTGTACAATGCGAAGAATTTTATCCTGTAAGTATTTTTATCCAGTTTATTAAGCCGTTAGTCTGGAAACAGTATTGTTGAGTCGTCTTATAAAAGCACAAAGTACAGTTATTCATAGTGCAATATTTTTTTTCGTATAGCACCAATTTTAGACCACGTGAGGTGACTTTGGATGTTTGTGGAAGCTCTTTTTGCTGCCCACATTCTCAGCCTTCGCTTACTGAAGGCTTTTCACCTTTCTTCTGTCCACTCGGATTCTGTTTTTGTTCTTCATGGAAACCCTCAAAGTCCGTAATTAGTTGTCTGAATTTGGTTGAGTTCATTAAGTTGTTTTGGTTTATTTAATATCCTTTCTGACTTCTTAGAACCATTAGGTCTATTATTTAAACCATCTTAGGCCTGTTATGAGTGGTTAGCAATTGTGGTTTAGAAGAAATGGGAAATTTAAAAGTAGATAACGAAATCATATAGGAAGTTGGAGAATTCTGCTATTTAGGGAGTAAAATAACAACGGATGGTAGAAGCACAAGTGATATCAAAAGTAGAATTGCTCAAGCTAAAAATCCTTTGAAATGAAAAACAGCTTACCGACTACAAATATTGACTTACAGATTAGGAAAAATTTCTTAAAACACTATGTTTGGAGTGTATCATTGTACGGGAATGAAACGTATGTGATAGGGGCTGTAGAAAGGAAGAGGATAGAAGCTTTTAAAATGTGGTGTTACAGGTTAAAGATTAGGTGGGTGGAAAAATAAGTAATGTAGAGATTCTTAGGCGAGTGAATGAAAAGAAGTATATGGAAGCGTCTTATGAGAAGAAAGGATAGGCTAGTGGGGCATATCTTAAGACATCCAGGTATTGGTCTATCAATAACGGAGGGTAATATTGAGGGAGTGAATTGTAGGGGGAGGCAAAGGTTAGATTATTTAAACCAAATTACAAAAGATGTAGGGTTTCATAGGTACATAGATATGAAACGACTTGCGCAAGATAGAACAGCTTGGAGAACTGCATCAAACCAGTCGCTGATGACAAAAAAAGATCTATTATTTATTGTCTTAAAAATTTGTTTTTAAGACACCGATTGTCATGTATTCTATACACGCGTCCGAAAAATTATAGTCTTTTTATCAAATCGTTTCCATTAACCGTTCATTTTCCTTGTACAATCCTTCTTGACCTCGTAACCTAATGTTGTTCGTCTACTATCTTCTGGTCCATTATCTTGCGGAAAATCTTCTCTCAAGTTTCTCAGCTTTTCTAAAATCAGCCTTCGCGGTCATTCTAAGGCTCTCACTCACGCACAGACAAAGAGGTTTCATCACAGTGTTATTATACTGTCTAATCACGGTTTGTGTTTAAAGTAATTTCTTCTTTCCTATACAAGTGGTGAGTTCCTCGAAGTTCGCTCATCCCGGGTCGTCCGTAGACTTAACTATTTTCTCACTAAACATTGCTGATCTGAGACCAAACTCAACCAAAAAAAAACCCTTATCGTTTTAAATACATAAATAATTTTTACTTACAAGGTAATAAACATATTATAAGGTAAAATTTTAAAATGAAAGAGTAAAATTCATAAAATCCATGAGCCTACTTTTGTAGTACATGCAGTTAAAATTACTCTTAAGCATAATGAAAAAACTTGTTATAAGCAAGAAAAAGATATCTTCTCACCTTCACACGATAGTAACCATAAATATTTTTGTAATCGTTAACATTTAGCAAATTAATTGTCCGAGGAGGAGAAGTGTGGGTCGGATGA
The DNA here is from genome assembly GCA_035578175.1 of Catonia carolina. Classification (NCBI taxonomy): domain Eukaryota; kingdom Metazoa; phylum Arthropoda; class Insecta; order Hemiptera; family Achilidae; genus Catonia; species Catonia carolina. The sequence goes on along the minus strand of JAQMRL010000008.1, from coordinate 20,993,562 downwards.
TTGTAAGTTTACTGTGAAATATTTGAAGTGTAAACGAATACGGTAGGTAGTTTAGAAGTTTAAAAAATGGAAAAACATAGGCAAAAGTTAGATCAGATATTACAGACATCACTCAGGTAAGAACAGATGTTTTCAAATATCCGAGATGTTCAAAAAATTAGGGGTTGAAATTTGTAAATGTAAAAGTAATGGATACGGCATATTATTTTAAAGGTCTGAAAAGAAAAATGTAGGTATAAATCGGAAATCGATCAGTTAAAATACGGTACCCTTTTAAATTATGAAGCTACAATAAACTTTGATGACCGTCAATTTTTTATATTTTTACCCTAAATTTTAAATTCAACGATTCCTAACACGGCAGAAAATCAGTTCAATAATAGATGCTATAATAGTTCACTTACAATATTGTTATAATTTAATACTATAGTGACTACCCCTATAGTTGGGTTTTAATAAATTTACAGCAAATTTTAATTACTTTTTCATCAGAGATGAAAAGGTAAGTACGTTAATATGCTTAAATGAATTTTGAACACCAAGAATAGTACAAATATTTTCATTCTAAAACATAAGCCAAAAAAATCCCCTGGGGAAAATTGGGACGCAGGGGAGGTCTGAGACACCAAACGTAACTCAATATAACATAACTTAACTTGGCAGGTTTCAAAAAGCTTGGAAAAAGCTTGTCAAGCTTCTTACCGGAATTAGAAAACTATGGATTTATACATTTTTACTAAAAAATGTAGTCTATTGCGAGAACTGTTTCAAGAACGAGGTCGATTCCTATTTTTAGTGACTATATATTTTTTTAATTTTATTTCTTAACCTGGAAGTACACTACAGCAGCATAACCACACAATGTGATAATAATACGTTATCATCACATTAGTTTATTACATCATTATTTTGGCTTAAACTTCTAGAGGCTTTACTAAATAAAACAAGTAGTTGGTTTACATTGTCTTCCTCACTGAGTGGAAAAGTATGCTTATCAGCATGCCAGGTCCTTTGAAAAGCATCTACTTTCCACCCTGCAAATGATACCTTCACTTCATTCACCACAGAATCTGGCTGTATAATGAAAATCATTACTCTCAGAGGAGATAACTCTGACCAGTGTATTATACACCTTTCTCTTTTTATTAAATGCTTCAGTCATATAATTGGCTGGCCATGTGATAAGAAACAGACACATGTGATTAAAAAGCTCATATATCCAAGTTGTACATTCGTAGAAAAAAACACTAGACTATTAAATTTTAATTAGTAATTGTCCTAATTTAAAAAACCTGTATAAAATAACATTTAAACACCATCCACTGGTGATAAAGGCATCGTTTTGCTGGGAAGTACTTTGGTGATAATGTTTTAATTATTTCATTGTTATTGTTTTTTGATTTATAATAAAAATAAAAAGAAGTATATGAAAGCATCTTACCAAAAGAAGGGATAGGCTAGTGGGGCATATCCTAAAACATCCAGGTATTGGGCTATCAATAATGGAGGGTAACATTGAGGGAGTAAATTGCAGAGGGAGGCAAAGATTAGAATATATAAAGCAAATTACAAAAGATGTAGGGTGTTACAGGTATGTAGATATGAAACGACTTGCGCAAGATAGAACAGGTTGGAGAACTGCATCAAACCAGTCGAGAGACTGATGACAAAAAAAAAATAAATAAATAAAAATTATTGTTGTAACTTCTTTCTATTTCTTTAACCGATGGAATGTATAAATCTGAGTGTAATCAGGTTTCATTCGTCAAATAGAAAGGGTATTTTTCTTGCTAAACGGAAAAATTTTAATTGAAATAATTCGAAAAATTGTAAATTCGAATACTAATTACGAATTTATGTATTACATAAATGCCCATAACAGGCAGGTGTTACATTATTTGCCCTCGATTTGCGAGTGTCAGGGCTACAAAAAATATTTCTCTTTCTTATCACATGGTCAGCCAATTATATGACTGAAGCATTTTTAACCCTAATGTGTGTACGTTACAATCTGTTTAATAGAAACCCCATGACCCAATGAGATGAGTAATGTGTATGACGTGTGAATGAGGTGCAGTCTTGTACACACCCAGCCCGAGCATTCCTGAAAGAGTATGATTAATTGAACCCCAACTATCAAAGTCCACTGGTAACCACTGTCTAGTATTCAATCCGTATATAGTAACTACTTTTACTAGGAATAGAACCCGAAACCTTCGTCTCCAAAAATCAGCTGTTAAACACCTGACTCTCGGCGATGACGTTACCTCTAGACCAGCCCAGTGGGTCTGTAGCATTTAAGAACATAAGAGGTAGAGGTGTAAAAGACACTAGTCAAAGTTAACTGCTCTGAGAGTAATAAATTTCATTTTACAGCCGGATCATGTGGTGAATGAAGTGAAGGTGTCGTTTGCAGGGTGGAAAGTAGATGCTTTTCAGAGGGCTTGGCATCCTGATAAGCATCCTTTTCCACTCAGTGAGAAAGACAGGGTAAACCACCTCACTCCTCGTTTTACTTAGTAAAGCCTCTAGAGGTTCAAACCAGCCTTTCAGCTGATGACCTAAACAATAATATGTATTACATAAAACTTTAATATTATTGAGAACATATTTTAAAATATTCCATTACCTCCAAGAAAACATTTTTTCAAGTTACTTAAAAAATGAATTCTAAAAAATATTCACATTAATATTAAATACGAAAAATGTAAAATAAAAAAATAAAACGAAAAAGTAATTATTATAATAATAAAAAAGAGTGAAGAAACGAGAATATGATTGGTTGAAATGGTAAGGGGAAGAGACGGTCGGGGGAAACAGGCGGAGAGATTCGTAGAGAAGGTTAAGCCGCAAGATGCTCATTAAGATAACACTTCCACCGTTGCCAATTTACCTCCGAGCAGATACATTTATTATAAAGACCTACCTGTAATGTAGAGTATACTTTCTTGAATGCAAAATGTTTCATTATACTTTAAATGCGTATCTCTAAATATTATTTACAAAATGTACTCTGTTTAATTTATTTTTTGCATAAGTAAAAAATAATAATTGGTACCAGACGCAGTTTGCTATAAACTGATTGCAAATACAAATCAACAAAAAAGTCACCGCAAATGTATTTGGTTAAAAATGGATTTTTATTGTACTACGATTTTCCAGAATACATCAGAAATACTACAATGTGTTCTTTCTGTTATTTTTTGCACTACTACAATATCATCTATATATTCTGAAAACTAGTAACAAAGTATATGAAAATCAGAATAGATAAGTAAAGAAGTACCTAGATTAAGAGTGAGTGGTAATAAACAGTTTTAAAATCCCAAACAATAGTAAAATTTATTGAAACAACTTAATCCAAAATTTAAAGAGTATTTAAATGTAATAAAATACGCTTTAATAAACCGCATTGCAGTTAACAATCGTCCGTCCATTAAACCATATTACACATTAATAATTGAGACTAATGCGGGTAGTGTTTTAGTAAGTCTGTCATTACTACAAATAATTGAACTTATAGCATTACTGAATTTAAAATTTTAATTAATTTAAATTCTGTTGTTTTTAATATTTGACAGTTAAATTCATTGTTTAAATACACCGGGTGTCCCACGAAGAGGTTGCTATTTTTGAATTAATATGCCGGACGAATCGCACACTCTACAGACTGGAAACTTAACAGTTATAATAAATAGATATGTAAAAAAAACCTCGAGTTCCATTTGCTTATGATTAATCAAAACTGAATGGCGGAATAAGAAAATAATATAAAAATTGAACAATAATCTTGTGGATAAAACCACTTAAATTTACAATAGGATTCAGATATATAAAAACAGCTGTTTTTGCCATTCCAAATCGATCAGCTGATTTTGTGAACCCACAACAATGAAACAATTTAGTAATAAAAATATCTATTTATTAAAGGCCAAGCCAATTGCTGTGAGCGCTGGGCTATGCATGTACAGTCAGTGTTGTTGAAAATTGACAACACCTATTGTATTTTGTAGGCATGCTGTTCCATTTTTGATTACATACGCTGCACTTTTGCATTACATACAAGACTACACTATTGCAGACGCACGTTTTGCCCAGCCCTCTCCTTACGAAAATCAGGCTATACCTAGTTGTGTTGTGTTGTCATATCTGACAATGAATTTTTCAGCTGAAAAAAAGTGAATTGTTGTTCCTAGGCTATTGCATTTGAAAATGAATATGAAGCGATAAAGTGTTTTCAGCAAACCTACCCAGATGTAGTTCCTCCTTCAAGGACATCAGTTCATAAATGGAAGAAAGCCCTACTAGAAAATGGATCAAATTATAAATAGGTACAATAGATTTTCTAATAAAGAAAATGAAGAGATTGCATGTGCTGCTTTACTTAAATCTCCAAAAAAGGCCCAATTCAGCTAAAAAAGTTGCATCTGCTACTGGGATACCAAAGTCATCAGTTCAAAGGTATCCCAAGAAAAACAAAATAAATAATTATAAAACGCATTTAGTTCACGGACTGCAGGAAGATGACCCTGACAGACGTCGAAGATAATTTATTCGAAGATAATAGAAAAGACTGAGGACATCACGGCGTACTTGGAGCAGCAGCCCGACACCACATTGGCTGAACTTACAATGGTGAAACGATTGCGCAATCGTGCTGCCTTTTAACGCCATACAAAAGTAAAGCAAAGAAAAATAAATGATTCCTTTGTAAAGAAAACCTGAACTTTATTTTGTGTTTAAAAATTATTGTGGTGCGTTTCTGTCTAACAAAATATATGCTAAACCTAAATAAACAGTTAAATTTTCACATTAGATTCTGATTCTATCGACTTCATATTTTTTCCAGTTTATCCGAATTTACAATAATTGTAAATTCGGATAATTCGGATAAACTGATCCGGATAATTATTATCCGGATCAGTTCCGTTCCCGAATATTTCGGATAAACGAGACGTACTGTACTTTATATATATCATAAAGGATTTGATGGTTTGATACTTAAAAAATTATCAATTAAGTGTGCAGTGTTTTCTATTATATGTAACACACGAATTTATTATATTTCTGCTATATTTTTACAGGACTGTTTGCATACGCGAGTGTGTAAACTTTCACTTTCACAGGTCGTCCATCAATGTCACTGATAATTTTTAACCTACTAAGGAACTTATATAACGGTGAGAAAAACTCATTTTCTCATCGTGTTTAGTAAAACTTATAAGAACATAAATTAACCGTTTGGTTAATGACCTTAACAAAGCTATACCTTTTCAAAAATATAACCACCATAATCAAACATACCGGTAAACATAAATATATTTTTATACTTCATAATGTATTTAAATGCCCATAATAGGCAGTTAAAGTGTTAAATTATGCACACTCGATCTGCTAGTTCCAGGGCTACAAAATAAATAGTTCCGTATGTTATCACTTGCTCAGCCAATGGTAGGACTGATGCATTTGATTTTTCCGATTCAAACTGAATAGTTACAAATATCACTTATGTAAAATTAGCACTACATTAGTTTATTTTGATATTTTTGGTTATTTGTATGCATTTCTTTTGTTTTTGTATTTTATTTTGTATTATTTATATTTGTTATGTATTTTCTTGAATTATTTATATTATTTTTATTTTTTATATATTGTTTTGTAGGCCTATTATTTGTATTTTTTATATATTTTCTTGTATTATTTGTAGGATTTTGATATATTTTTTAGTATTAATTGTATTTTTTATATTTTCTTGTATTATTTGTATGTTTTTATATATCTTTTTTATTAGTCAGCCGCAGGCTAATTTTTACTGATAATTTTCACATATTACTGATGGAACCTCCAAACAGACAATGCCTTGGAGGCCCTATTTTTCCTAGTTGTAGAACTAGTTTGTAGTAAATTCTTATTTAGAATTAGGTATGATTGTTTTATTGTTTACTGTTGGAATATCTTTTATTATTTTTATGTTCTAAGTTATATTTTTATGTGTTAATGTATCTGCCTACAACATGGAAATAAATTTTTTTATTCTTATTTAAGAACAGAAGAGGTAGAGGTGTAAAAGATACTACTCAAAGTGATCTCCTCTGAAAGTAATGAATTTCATTATACAGCCAGACCCTGTGTGAATGATGTGAAGGTGTTATTTGCATTGCGGAAAGTAGATCCTTTTCAGAGGGCTTGGCATGCTGATAAGAATACTTTTCCACTCATTGAGGAAGGCAGGGTAAACCACCTCACTCTTCGTTTTACTTAATTAGGCCTCTAGAAGTTTAAACCAGCTTTTGGCTGGTGACCTAAACAACTATGTATATAAGAAAAATTATGTTAGATTTCCGGTTAGTGTCTACTAACACGTTAATATTTACTATTTTGCGTAACTCCAGAGGGTGCGAATGGTTAAGATTTTAATTATACTAAATAAATCTCCCCCGTTAGCAGACACCTCGTCACCTAAATGTGAGGTCAATGACATACAAGACGGCTGTAGACAAACTAATACTGCATCTTACTGTAAAAATACTTTATAATATTTCACGGACCTATACAGCCAATATTGTTTAGATCATTAGACGTGTGACTGGTTGAACCACTAGAGGCTTTTCTAAGTAAATCGAGGATGCTTTTCAGCATGCCTGGCCCTCCGAGTAGCGTCTACTTTCCACCCTCCAAATGCCACCTTCACTTCACTACAGGTCTGGCTGTATAATGATGATTCCCTATTCACAGAGAAGATAACTGTGACTAGTGAAATAAATAATTAAAAAGTTTCAACCGCTCTTTTGGTACTCTCGTTAGCCTAAATGTCCAAAAAACTATTTTTTTTATTCTGCAGATTTTACTGATCGTATTTTATTATAAACTTTTTTATTTGGTAAGATTCGTCAATAATTTCCCTTTTTTGATATTTTTTTATTTATGTAATTTTTAAATATTCCTCCTTCTATTTTGGGTATTTTATAAGTTCTGTTTTTCTTATTTAATTTGAAACGTTTAGACATCTGCGTACGAAACGTTTAGAATTTAACCGCCACCAGAAGCTACTCTTCTGCTTAAATAACCCTCGATCAAGATTGAATCTCCGCTCCAAGATATTAAGACCCAATTAAGACCAATCTGGACTTATGGTGTCCAGCTCTTTGGAATAGCGGCAGAGAGTAATTTAAAGTCGATCCAGATCTTTCAATCAAAATTCTTAAGACTTGCTTCTGTCGCTCCTTTTTATGTAAGCAATAAAACCCTCCACGACGATTTCAAAATTCCTACAGTAAAGGAGCTAACCGCGTCTTTGCTTTTCCAAAGCAAAGTAAAATTTGGTTTGGTACATTTCACGAAAAACTAGATGACCATCCAAACCAACTAGCCCGTGATCTAACTACAAGGAACGTCCCAACTGTGTGTCGTTTAAAGCGAAAATGGAGTAGAGACCTCTTGGTCTGAATAACGGACAATACCCGAAGTTTTGAACGGAGAATGTATCACTGGGTGCCTCTTCTCCTTAAAGTGAAATTCCCCACCACCATTTAAATATCAAATACGGAAGTTGTGCAGCTCAATGTACAGTACCGTAATAAAAATTAAAGACAAAAAAAATTTGAAACGAGTTTTTTACTTTCATACGTCACTTCCAGGTGTTTTGTTATGTTTGAGCTTGGTGTTAATTGATAAATATTTTCTTTAGTATGTTTATATAAACTCATGTTTGTATGATCTTTTTTCTTTATTCTCACATGTTGAATGTGAGCTTCCAAAGTATTTGTACATCATCGTAAACCACTGTATAAACATATTAAAACCCCGGAAGACATTATGTAATAAAAATGCTGTAATTAAAAAAGTACTTCTTTCTCTTTTGACATCATCTATTAAATAACGAAAAACTAATAATATTAAAAATTATTACAAGAATTTAATAAATAAAACATTTTTCTTCTTGACGAATTTTAAAAACATATTCAGAATTTAATTTTATTTAGAATATTTACAGGTGAATAAATCACTTTGTGACAACTCACGTTAACGGAAAAATAAGCTTTAGAAAAATGTAACTGTAATAATAAAATATAAGATTGAACGCACGAGTATTTTGATATTCTATATTTTTTAAACTTTTACATTTTAAAAGGTTAATATTATTTTCTTTCTGAAACTTTTTCTGAAATTAATAAATGGATTTTCTCTTTACTCGAAAAACAATATAATAGCATTATATTATATTTTCATAAAGATGTGTAAGAGTAAATTTGTTTCAGCATGATAATTAAAAACAATAAATTTTACTCTTTAAAAGGTATTACTTATTTCTACTTAATATTTCAATACAAGATCAGTAAGAAATAAAGTATTAATGATACAGTTATTAACTTTATAACATTTATAACGTTTAACTTTCATCGTGAAAATGTAAAGTTTATTTAAAAATTAATATGAGCTTGAAGGAATGTAGTGGTAAAACAATGAAACCTATAAAATAACAACTTACACAATAGAACGAATTTTGTTTTCCTCAAATAAATTATTACCAATTTTAGACCACGTGAGGTAACCAGACGTTTCTGGAAGCTCTTGTTGCAGCCCACATACTCAGCATTCGCTCACTGTAGGCTTTTCTACTTTCTTCTATCTACCCGGTGTTCTGTTTTTGCTCTTAATGGAAGCCCTTAAAGCTCGTAATTAGTTGTCTGAATTTGGTTGGGTTCATGATGGTGTCTCAGTTTACTCAATATCCTTTCTGACTACTTAAACCACATATCCAACCCTTAGGTCTATGTTTGGTGTCTTTAAAATTTGTTTTGTCAACAGTTTGTCATCCATTGTATACAGGTGTTCGTAAATTTTTTTGTTGTTTTTTAGGTCATCAGCCGAAAGGCTGGTTTGAACCTCTAAAGGCTTTGATAAGTAAAACGAAAAGTAAGGTGGTTTACCATTGCCTTCCTCACTGAGTGGAAAGGTAGCTTATGCTTATCAGCATGCCAGGCCCTCAAAAAAGCATCTACTTTCCTCCCTGCAAATTACATCTTCACTTCATCCATTATAGGGTCTGACTGTATAATGAAATTCATTATTCTCAGAGGAGATAACTCTGACTAGCGTCTTTTACGCCTATACCTCTTCTGTTCTTAAATGTTTTAGTTATATAATTAGCTGATCATGTGATAGGAAACAGAACTATTATTTGTAGCCCTGAAACTACCAGATCGAGTGCAAATAATTTAACACTCCACCTGCCTGTTATGGGTAAAATTTTAGTCTTCTTTTTCTAATCGTTTCCATTAATTGTTCATTTTCCTTGTACGGTTCTTCTCGACTTGTATCCATATATTCCGTCTACTATCTTCGGACCCATTATCTTGCGGAGGATCTTACTCTGAAATTTCTCTGCTTCTCTTAGACCAGCCTTTCCGGTCATTCTAAGGCACTCACACGCGTACAAACGCACCGGTTTTATCACAATATTACAATGTCTAATCTTGGCTTGTTGTGGCAGTGTTTTTTTCTTATAATTACAAGTGGTGAGTTCCTCGAAGTGCGCCGGCCATATTCCTCGACTGTTGTAGTTAGCTTTTTTTTGCTGGTCTTTGGTTGTATAATCTTCCTGAGGTAGAAAGCTATCAACTTTCCTAATTTTTCCATATTGTGTCTCCAAGTGACGCCGGGCTGTTTAAAACGAACATAATATAAAGAAATAATCAATAAATAAATACATAACACGAATTGAGAAGGGTTAATTATTTTTGAATTTGGACAAAAACAGCAGACTATTTTAGACAAAATTAATGTAAACAAACATTACCAAAGGGAAACAAGAATTGACATTTAAAATTTAAACAATGTAAAATAAAATAAATTTATGACAAATATGAAGCAATATGTTATTCCTTGTCTGCTGTAACAAAGATTAAACTATTGTCATTATTCAAGCGATGTACCCGAAATTGCGTCGTGAAACACTATTAACTAGATCAAAAATTCACAACTACCAAAATGGTTGAACACACAGAATGGAATTTTGAATTCTCTCAGGGAATTTACTTGATAAATTATTTATATCAATTTGCATTGCGTACCTAACCTTATCAGGATCTGTATGGTTCAATTCAACCTTATATTAATGGCTCTACCCGGAAACATTTCCTGCTAGGATCAATCATAGGGTAACATGAAAGCGACGACAGGTAGGCAGTTACTACAAGCCCCTCTCAACCACTAATACCGCCGAATATATATCGTATTACATGGATGCGTTAACGATTTCACCATCAGGTAATTACTTTTGACTCCATTTGCAAGAGATTACGAAAAATCTGGTGTGAAACACTCGCATGACTTTCTACTGCTAATATAAATAATGACCAATATAACCTAATATTAGTAATAAAACATTAGAAATAAACAAAAAAACTAACCTCAAATAACACAACTTAATTTTAATCATGAGTGAAAGACGCAAAATGAAAATTAATCTTAGTTTGGCTTAATACGGAAAATCACTCTTTGACGCTAAAGTAGGTTCTGTAGAGAAAAATTCTTAAAAAAAAAGTTGTAGATCTTTTAATTTTTTGTAAATTTGATTACTACATATTTGTTGTAAAATGCCTACTAAAACTGAATTCTTAAAAAAACATTTTACATCTTTTCGTGAAAAAAACCAGATATTAGCTAATTACCTCTAAACTAAGCGTTATACAAAAAATGTTTGAAATAAAATTTGTAGATTTTAAAATTACTAACTTTTCTTTTTTATACATTTTTGAGCTAAAATGCATATTAAGGCTGCGATCTTAAAAAAAGCACTTTTTTACGAGAGAACAGCCTCCCTAAGAATTTCAGCAGACATGGCGCCTACCTTATCTTGTAGAGCATAACAAGTGTAGTAAATACTTAATTGCTAAGTCTCAATATCGTACGCTTTTTTGTTCTTCAGATTTTTTGCTCACACACTCTCACTCTCTCTCTCTATCCCCCCTCTCTTTCTCTCTCATGCACGCATGCGCACACAAACCAATCGGTAAAAAGTGTTTTTTATTTTTGGTTCAGGGACATGAGAACGTGTCGTTGTTTAGGTCAACAGCCGAAAGGCTGGTTTGAACCTCTAGAGGTTTTACTACGTAAAAATGAGGAGTGAGGTGGTTTACAATTGTTTTTCCCACTGAGCGGTAAAGTATGCTTATCAGCATGCCAGGCCCTCCGCAAAGCACCCACTTTCTATCCTGAAAATGACACCTTCACTTCATTTACCACAGTGTCTGGTTGTATAGTGAAATTCATTACTCTCAGAGGAGATAACTCTGTCTAATGTCTTTCACACCTCTACCTTTTCTGTTCTTAAATAGTTCAGTTATTTAATTGGCTGACTATGTGATAAGAAATAGAACTATTTTTTGTAGCCCTAGAACTAACAGATCGAGTGCAAATAATTTAACACTCCACCTGCCCGTTGTGGGGAAATGAGAACGTGTATTTCCGGTGAAAATTCGATTTCGAAAAATCGATATAAAAACAATAATTAATTTCCTTCTCTTTATATCTAATGTATTCATTTATAGAGCAAGGGACAGCAAGAATTATTATAAATATGACAAAAACATTTTTAATAAGAATAAAGTAATGAGTCGCAAGAATTTACAAAGTGCAAGTACACTTTCTTGTGGTACACTAGATACCTTCGTATATTTTAAAAAATTCATCTTCTTGCTTTACTTGGAAGTAACAAGAATATTTATAATTTTGTTTGTATTAAATAAACATAAAAAAGTTAAAAAATGAATAAGTTAGGGTCTAGGGAATATAATGAAAACACTAACACTCGTGTAGCTCCGTCCAAACAAAGTATCCATCAAAGAGACAGTAATAAAGTTAGTGTATGCTAGAGACTTGATGTTTAAGAATAAATTTTATAAAGTTTTTAATGAAATTTTACTAGTTTAAAAGCTCAAGATAAATAAGTTCATACAATCTTTCATATATTGAAAAGCCAGTGTAAAGTAAAGATAGTATTAGCTATTGAATTTCTTTGAAGCCAGAAATTTGTTTAAAAAACTATTTTAAATTAATGAGTATAATAAATAAGGAAAATATCAATAAGATAAAGATGCCTTCAATAAGATGCACCGGTTCCAACATATATGCGGGACTATCCATAGAACCTTAAAAAACATTACCAGTAAGGATACGAGGTTGAGATTTTATAAAACAATAGCAGTACAACCCTACTTTTTGGCAGCAAATCTTGGGTGCTAGCAAATACAGAGGAGAGCAGATTGCAGGCATCTACAATTAAATTTTTCAGAAAACATATGGATGTAGAAGAGAAGCCCGTTCTAGGATTACAGAGATAAGGAAAGAGCTTAAATGATAGGGTATTGAAAAACTAAATTACAGTGGCATGTGGAAAGGATGAGAAAAGGATACTTAAGCAGCCACTGGGTTATCAACCGGAGAGAAGGAGAGACCGAGGAAGAGATGGCCAGAATTTCGCGGTTCGGAACAGGCAGGGTTGCCTAATCCTTGAAGGACAGAAAAAGAAGAAGAAGGAGAACAAGTAAGGAGTATATTTAAAATATCGAGATTCCAGGTATAGTTATAAAAGTTCAATTAAAATGAATACCGCTTGTTAACGATTTTTATACCACTATAAAAAATTTAATTAGACATACGAAAATATGGTCCACTACAATTGAATGATTTTATTTAACTCTAAAAAGTGAAAGTTCAATTCATATAAGTTTACTTGTAGAAAAGTTTACGATAATAAAAAGAAAGTATAGAACGAAAACTACAAATTGCAGTTCATTATTTTCAGAACTTTTGATGTACGCATGAATTCACAGAAACTCAACAATCCCATGCTTCATAAGATTAGAAGTTCGGTAGTTATGCCTGAAGCAGACAGTAGACGACCTATGGGTCTTGTTAGACAGTCTACGCATTTTCTTTGTAATCCTTTACAGAGATAAAGCCTGTCTGTCTTTAATCCAACGTACATATACATAGTTAAATTGCTACTATACGAAATAAATGTACAATGAAAATTTTTTAAATTTCTCTTGCCCGATATGAAATATACGGAGGGAAAATATTATTTTCCTGTCAATTTAAAAATCGAGTTTTAACACAAAAACAGGGTTTTTCCGTTTGGTTTGTTACCATGAAAGCACAGGTCACCAAGAATTTCAGCAGACATCGTGCTTACTTTATCTTGTTGAGCAAAACAAATTTAGTAAATGAGGTGATTTTTAAAACAATCGTAGGAGCCGTTTTTGAAAAAAAAAACACAAAATGTTAAAAAACACGAATAAACTTCTATTTCTGGTTGACCGATTTTGATGAAAATGTTCGTGTCGAGTTCCCTAGTAGTACGTAACTTAAGTTCCAAGTTTCAGCTTCGTACGCTATTCCGTTCTTGAGATAATTTGTTCATAATACACACACAACACACATCAATTGCTAAAAAAAAATGTTTGTGTGGGCCTGAAAGCGTGTATTTTCGATGAAACTTGATTTTGTAAAACTGACATGGAAATAATACTTTCCTTCCCTATTTTATATTCATACAAGGCAAGAGAAAGCAAAAATACATTAATACATGGAAATACACGAAAATTATATTCTGAATATATTTGAAACACTTTGTAGTCACTAACGTACTTAGCATTTGATAACAGCTATTAACTCATCCGTTAAAAGCAAAAGAAATTATTTTTAAATACTAAGTATCATTTAACAAAACAATAAAATAAATATTAAAATAATTCTCCCCTAAATGTTACAAAAACAATGAAGAACCCTAAATGATATGTAAACAACGATATACCCCAAAATGCATTAAAGACAGAAGAATGACAAACATGTATTTTTGTTGCGTGTTTGTGAAATACCATGAAAAGGGTGCGAAATAAATTGATATATGTCTATTTCGAGGACATCGGTTATGGTAAAAATAATCAAAATTCTGGGATTAACGCTTGTTGATAAGGTTATGTTATTTACAAAAAGAATGAAAATAAAAGTGACAAACGACCCGCTTATTAGTTTACGAATAATTATGTTTAAATCATGGTACAAATTCTGCGTTAAAAAAAGTAATATTTCTTCTAATTTTAAATTGTCAAATAATAATTCTAGTTATAAAATATGATTTACTAGCAAAGACGTAGTAATACTCTTGACTTGCTTAACAGATTTAGGACTACAATGTACATAAGTATAAATAAGTATAAAAGATTCTAGGTTATAATATTATTATTACTTTTTCTTGCCCTACATAATTATGAATTTACATAGGGAAAGAAAGTATGGTTTTCATGATGATTTTTCGAAATCGATTTTTCACCGGATAGCTATATACGTTTTCAGGGCCCCTGAACCCCAAAAAAATATTTTCTTAGCGATTCGTTAATCCGTGTGTCTGTGTGTTAAAAAAGAAACATCTCAAGAACGAAATATTGTAACAAAGTTTAAATTTGTAATTTTAGTACCACTACAGGACACGACACGAACATTTTCATCAAAATCGGTCAACCGGAAGTAGTAAATTATTCATGCGATTTTTCACTGTTTTCGATTTTTTCAAAAACGACTCCTACGGTGTTTTTAAATCGCCTCATTTACTAAATTTTTTATACTCTGTAAGATAGGATAAGCGCTATATCTGCTGAAATTCTCGGAGGGCTGTGCTCTTGTGGTAAGATATTGTGTTTTTTTTAGATTGCATCCTGAAAATTCTTTCTAGGGCAAAAGTTTCTATAATCGAAATCGTAGAACATTCAAAACCTACAAGTTTTATTTTAAACCTTATTTTTGGAAAATGCTTAATTTAGCGTTAAATAGTATTTTGCTCATCAAAATCGGTAAGAAATGTACATAATTTTAAAACTGTGCGGTATTATAACTTCTCGATAATTTACATCAAAATTGGACATGCATAATATATTAAATTGTATGTTATTTTGTGAAAAAATTGCAATTCTAGACACTGTAGTTAACTGACTTTTGTATGCATAAATGAATTTTACGATAAGGGTGAAGAGGTAGCGTGACCTTGATACATGAGCGAAAGTGCGTGAAGACGCATACATGACAGTATAGTACCCAGCATTACATTACATTACATTACACAGTATTTAATGAAAAGAAGTCAAACAGTAGATATAACTTTTTAATTACGAGTAAATAGTTAATTACAAAAATTTAAAAAAAAATTGAGTATGTAATAGTCATAAATGCCTTTTTGTTTAATTTTTAACATCATATTGAGTTATATGGAATTTAGGATAATTTTCAAAGCATGTACAAAAATCCTATGAATTTTAATGAATAAACTGTTTCGTTTTCAAGTTTTAACGTCATTTTCAGTATTTTTTACTTAAACACTGAAAAAGATGTTAATTATTTCAGTATGTCAGTGTTCATTCTTTCGAAAAAGTGTTTTTTTATTTCAGTTTTTCCAGTGTTTATTACTTTGTAAATAAAGATTATTAGATATGAAACTAGCAAAGGAAATACAAAAAATGTTTTCTTTGGAAATTTCCGATTAATTGTCTCTCCCGGTTATCGACAACCGGCCTTCTCGTCGAAAACGGATAATCAAAGTTTTACTACATTAAGGTGAACGTATATTATTAATTTATATTAATATTACAAAGTAGTAACGGTTGTTTGTTTGTATGAGATTCTCAGAAATTAACCAACCAATTTCAAAAATTATTTTACAGTTGAAAAGCTTGGAGCTTCGTTATTAACGTAGGCTAACCTGTATGGCTTGCTCATAACAAGCAGGAGGCGTGTTAAATTATTTGCACTCGGTCTGGTAGTTTCAGGGCTACAAATAATAGTTCTGTTTTATATCACATGATCAGCTAATTATATAACTGAAACATTTAAGAACAGAAGAGGTATAGGCGTAAAAGACGCTAGTCAGAGTTATCTCCTCTGAGAATAATGAATTTCATTATACAGCCAGACCCTGTAATGGATGAAGTGAAGGTGTCATTTGCAGGGTTGAAAGTAGCTGCTTTTCTGAGGGCTGGGCATGCTGATAAGCATATTTTCCTACTCAGTGAGGAAGGCCCCGGTAAGCAACCTCACTCTTCATTTTACTTAGTAACGCCTCCAGAGGTTCAAACCAGCCTTTCGGCTAATGAACAACAACTTAGACCGCCTATTGCATTACATAGCTTTGAAGATTTGAAAAAAAATTTTAATTGGAAAGTGTAATTTGTATTTATTTGGTTAATTCGTTCATCTATTAATTTATTATCTATTATATTATGTAATCAGGTATCAAGTACGGTACAGTACCGCCCTACAACATGGCAGCATCCATCCTTTATTCTTTCCTTTTAAAAATAATTATATACAAGATAGACATTCGAAATAAAATGCGAAAATCTAAAACAATCTATAAGTTTTTGATTTTTTTTTAAATAAAATAATATCAAATCCGATATGTGCATAGCAAGTTATGTAAACCTTTGAAAAATTAAAGAGATCATAAGATATAAAAAATAGATATTACATACTTTTACTTATAATCAATTATTCTCAAGTCATATTCCATTGGTGATTCATACGGATGTGATCAAAATTCCACTTTCCATTAAACATTCATTGTATTTGTAGTCATGATTTTGCATTCAACGTATAAGGTTGTGTGAGAAGTTACACACTTTAAATTTATTTTGCCGTAAAGAGCAGCGAATGGGGGTTTAATATAAAACTCGGAAACTTAAAAAGTTTTCTTTGCATATTTCCACTTATCCGTCTTTCCGGTCATCCGAAACGCATTTCAACAGATAACCAGGGTTTTACTACATGTATGCCAAAAAACATATTAATTGCTACATGAAATACTTAAAACGATTTATTTTGCAAAACAAAAATAGTTAATTTTGATGACTTTTGACAAATAAATATGTAGATTATGTTTACAAAAAAATACATCCCAAATTTTGGTACTTACATGTAAGAAAATACGAAGCCACAAATACGCTCGCCAAAACCGGAGAGCGATAGATAATTATAGTGGCACGTCTAAACTGTGAAAGATCGTCGCGTATACTGCGCGTTCCGTCATCCCTTCCATTAGGATTTCAACCCCCTCTTTATTTTCACCCTTCTTCTCAATGATGTGCTATATACATACACAACACCCCCAATATATCTGTCTCACTCACACTAATCTACCTAGAAATCACAACCAGATTTAGCAAAAAAATTAATGTAAAGTCGTACTTACAAACTATTAAAATCTGCTGAAAAATATATATTTAAATACCAATAGGTGAACGCGGTAATGTATTTAGCTTTTGTGTTCGTGTATAAAGCAAATAATTCAACATTCAAATTCCATGCCATTAATATAGATTCAGGAAATATTCCAGGAAAACTAATTTTTTTTTCAAAAGGATTTATGTATAATTAATGATCTGAAAAGGAATATTCATCTTTGATAAATAATCGCCGTGAAATAAAAACGTAAACGCATTTTCTCAGCCTGTATTTACATCTCATCGTAATATCAAAAGTTCTTCTTTAGGCAAGATACTTTTTTATAATTCGGAATATTTATCTGTAAAAAGGATCTTTCTTTTTAATTACAATCTATTCACAATAGAACAATAATTAATTACGAAAAATCTGGTGTGAAGCATTCACACAACATTCTCTTGCCATGCAAATAATTAACAATAAACCTAACATTAGTAATAAAACATTAAAAATAAACAAAAAACTAACCTCAATAAACATAACCTAATTTTAATCATGAGTGAAAGACGCAAAATGAAAATCAATCTCAGTTTGGCATAAAAATATGGAAAATCACTCTTTCACGCTAAACTAGGCTCTGTAGAGAAAAATTTTCAAAATAAAAGTTGTAGAACTTTTAATTTTCTATAAATTTTATTATATACACTTTTGTCGTAAAATGCATACTAAGGCCGAAATTTAAAAAAATCGATTTTTCACACGTCTTCGTGAGAAAAAAACAGAAAATCGCTAATTACCGCTAAACCAAGCGTTATACAAAAAAAGGTTTGAAATAAAAGTTGTAGGATTTTAAATTCTCTACAACTTTTATTACATAAATTGTTGCGCTAAAATGCATATTAAAGCCAATCTTAAAAAAAAATTCTTTTACGTGAAAACAGCCTCACCAAGAATTTCAGCAAACATGGCGCCTACCCTATCTTGTAGAGCATAAAAAATGTAGTAAACCAGGCGATTTTAAAAAAATCGTAGGACCAGTTTTTGAGAAAATCGCAAAAACGTGAAAAATTACACGAATAAACTACTACTTCCGGTTGACCGATTTTGATGAAAATGTTCGTGTCGGGTCCTCTATTGATTTTTTTTAAGTTTCAAGTTCGTACGATGTTCCGTTCTTGAGATATTCTGTACACACACACAGACCAATAGCTAAAAACATGTTTTGTGTGTGTGTGTGTGGGTGTGTGTGTGTGTGTGTGTGTGTGTGTGTGTGCGTGTCGCCTATATGAATAATATTCATATAGGCGTAAAAATGACTATTCATTAAGTAAAAATGACTGAAATTTAAAAATTTATCTTGAATGGAGGATTCACCTATCAATGTATCTTCTCTGGATAATTGTATTATTTCATTTGTATGTGTACTTCAAAAAAGGGCTGTTTGATGTTTTCGTCGAAATCTCATGTTTCCGTGTTACCTAGGAAGTTTACCACCTAAAATTTTGGGTGACTTTTATAGTTTTGTGTTGTTTTGTTTGTTTTTTGTTTGCTTTGTTGTTTTGTGTTGCTTGTTTATAGTTTTGTTTTGCCCCGGTTCAAAAATAATAAGTGAATATGACTGCAAGACACCCTTGAATGTACGATGCACCTCACTTTTCGAGGTATCAAATTATGAAAAAAGGTGCGTCTTAGAATCGAGGAAATACGGTAAAATATAAAAAAGTTGTGTACAAAATGGTTTGGAATGGCGCAGTGCAGACCACGTAGTTTGCAAAAATCTTAATATATCTTATTTCCGAAAATTGTGACTATGTTGTTTTGTAAAATATAAAAAACAAGTTTCAAACCGGTGAAAAATCAAGGTTTCATCTTTTTTCACTGGGGAGATATCTGTAATCGAATGTGTTGTTTATTCTGTACAATAGCAAGTCTTGTCTTGGAAACCGATCGCGATTTTTGTATTAATTTTCTGACTAACCTTACAATATAAATAAATATACCATTAAAAAGAGCACATTTCAGGGAATCAAAAATGTCAAAAATATTTCTAAAAATACATTTTATTTTTTTCAACTCCTAGGTAGACTCCCCCCTTAAGGAATACAGTGACCATTAATTCCAAACAATAGAAACCTGATCAATTAACATATTAATATTAAAAAATTAAAGTTTAACTCAACATTTATTCTACAAAACCCTGTCACTAGGAGATATTCTCCATTAACGCCAATTTCCTTTTTGTTACAATTATTACGATCCTTTTGCTGATTATCATTGCACAGTTGCAAAATTAAATTTTCAAATTTACAAAAAAATATTGTGAATTTTATAGTGGACTACACAATATTTTATGGACTATAAAATTAGATATTACGAATAAGCACCTAGTTTCTAAGCGTGTCATAATAATACTGAACAATAAAATTTTTATACAATGGTGTAAAACATAAAATCTTATCCGATTTCTGTTGAATTATAAGCAGTAAAATAGGAATTATTATCTGTTACAGGTTAAGTGTAATAGCTTAACCTAACCCATACATTAAATTCGCACTAGTTCAACAAAGAGCACTTACTCTTCTGGGACATAGGGACGGACGGACACAGGGCCTGCTGTCACACTCATTCTCATCCTCTATACAACTTCCCTTTCAATAGATAGAATATTGATCTCCTCCTTCGGTCCAGACTGATCTCCCCTTCTCTTTACATCAGTTGTTATCAAATATATGGCGTACTAGTCGGCGAACGTCGTTTGCAGGTCATCTTTCCCCTAATAAACATCACGAGGGTCGCAGAAGAATAGTGGTGAGTCAATAATTGGATGTATAGATACATTTATGACAATACAAACCATAATAAAGTACACAGACTACAAACATCTCAATTCAAAATAAGACATTAATAGGGTTAATATTTTTACTTTCTCTTCGCCTATATGAATATACAAGAAAGGAAATTATTGTTTTCCTGTCAATTTTTCGAAAACTAATTTTCACCGGAAATACATGTTTTCAGGCCCCGTGAACCCAAAAAAATGTTTTCAACGATCGTTATATTACAACTCGTATCGTATACGTGCGTACGTGCGTGCGCGCGCGTGTGTGTGTGTGTGTGAACAAAATATCTCAAGAACGGAACATCGTACGAACTTGAAACTTAAGTTAGATACTACTAGCGGACCCGACACGAACATTTTCATCAAAATCAGTCGACCGGAAGTAGTAGTTTATTCGTGTAATTTTTCACTTTTTTGCGATTTTCTTTTAAACGGCTCTTACAATTAATTAATTCCCTAAGGTGAAATCTGCATTAAAAGGGACAAGATTTGAGTCTGTGGAAGCTGTAAAAGAGAAAGCGGCACGTATCCTGAAGGAGCTGACAGAAGATGACTTCCAGCACTGTTTCCAACAATGGAAAATTCGCTTGGAGCGTTGTAGGGATAGAGAAGAAGTGAAATATCGAAGGTGACAATAAGTGATTATGTATAAAATTAAAATTAAATTATTTACAACGTCAGTCTCGTTAGTTAATAGCCACACTTTGTAGTTACGTAGTCTTATGTCGTTTTGATAAACTTTAGTGGAATTTTTTCGACGATTGTTTGTGACATTTCAGCATCCTCGATTAAATTAGATAAAGCCGTAAATTTGTTGGAGATGTGAATCAAATTTTGATTGTTTACGTTTCGTTGATTGTCTACACTAATAAGGTCTATTTTCGCATTTTTCCTTGGATCAGCTGTGTGAAAACTTTTGAGACACTTATTTATAATCCAAGCCATCTTGATCAGATGACCGTTTACATTAGCAGAAATTAAAGAAGTCAGACGTAAAACAAAATAAAACAAAAAAGAAAAAAATTGATCAGATGACTTGAAATCGACTTCGTCTATTGTTGTGCATTATTTTTACACCAGCCCAAAGATAGGTCACGCGACAATTCCACTAACACTTATTGCAAAAGGAACAGTTATGTTTTATTTGCACAACACAACATCGGTAACAAATAACACTTTACATAAATAAATATGCACAGAACTCTCAAATATATAAATATTTTATAATAATAAGCGAACTAAAAAAACCCACGTGTAAACAAATAAAAAAATTAGCTGGTCAACTATAAATTAATTTGTAGGCCACTTTTTAAGATTCTGGCCTTGTTTGCATTTTAGAGCATAATTTTCTATAACTTTAGTGTCCACAACTAAGGTTATAGAAAATTATAAAACTTACGATTTTTATTTCAATCCTTTTTTAATTCTCTTGCCTGAGTGAATATATGAAAAGAAAAGTATTGTTTTTATGTCGATTTTTCTAAGTTGAGTTTTCACTGGATATGCACGATTTTAGACCCGCTGAACCCAACAAACATGTTTTTAGCAATGGCTGCTGTTTGTGTGCGTGCGTGTGTGTGTGTGTGTGTGTGTGTGTGTGTGTGTGTGTGTGTGTGTGTGTGTGTGTGTGTGCGTGTGTGAACAAATTATCTCAAGAAAGGAACAGCGTCCAAAGTTGAAACATGGAGCTTTAGTTAGGTACACTACTCCGTTCTTGAGATATTTTGTTCATACACAGACAGACATACACACAGACCAATCGCTAATAACATGATTAGCTTGAATCTCCCAAGTTCAAACCTGGAGCTTAAGTTATGTATTTTTCTCATATAACTTTTTTTAATGCATAATCTGTTGTATAACAATGCAACTTATCAATTAGAATTAACACATGAACAAATTACAACCCACTGGTGTAATTAACAAATTATAACATTAAAACATATATACTGCTCTTAATTATTATTTACAATCAAAATTAGATAGTGATTTTTTCTAAAAAACAAATAAAAATAAAAAAAAATAAAATAACTAAAACCTCCTTTAAACGAAAATAAACAGAATTAGAAGTAATAAATAATAAGCACATGATTCCAAAATTCATGTTTACCGAACTTTACTGGAGATAAATAAAAATGTTCATTTTGTTATTTACAACATAGACACTCAAACACGCCAGTCATCTACAGAATATTAACATTATATTATTTACAATGTAAAATCACACTATCAGAATCGCCCTGGGAGATCCAGTACTGTAGCACGTTTTAGTCTATAAACATCATTGCTGTTATCTAAGAGATTCAGTGCTAAGTGATTCACGTTTGATGTATTTACAACTGAAACTTTGTATTTCTTCTCGTGCCGTTTGCACATCCATATCACGATATACATCGGCGTTGGTAATATACCACGGTGCATTTAGTATGGTCCGCAGAACTTTTGATTGAAACTGCTGCAGAATCTCGATGTTTGAAGTCGATGCTGTACCCCGTAACTGAATCCCGTAGGTCCAAACCGGTTTCAGCATGGATTTGTACAAAAGTAGTTTGTTGTCAATCGAAAGCTGGAAACGCGTACCAACGAGCCAATACATCTTCCTAAATGTTAAACTCAACTGTTTCATTTTCATCTGAATGTGTAATAATGTTATATATAATATTCCTTTTTTGAGATATTTTGTTCACACATAGACAAACAGACACACATACACACAGACCAGTCTCTAAAAACATGTTTAGCTTAAAACTTGGAACTTAAGTTAGGTACAAAGTTAGGAACAGCGTAAGAAGTTGAAAATTGTAGCTTAAGTTATGTACACTATTCCGTTTTTGAGATATTTTTGTTCACACACAGACAAGTCGCTAAAAACATGTTTTTGTGGGTTCAGGGGGGGTTGAAACGTGTAAATCCGGTGAAAACTCGATTTCGAAAAATCGACAAGAAAAAAATACTTTCCTTCCCTATAAATGTTCATATAGGACAAGAGAAATTAAAAATTTACAAAAAAAATCTTAAACTCACCAAAACTGAAAAACATGAAATATTATTCTCCTACGATTAATAGATTTTGAATATGCTTCTATTAAATTTGTATAAAACTTTTTATTTCTGGTGCAATAGAAATTATCCACTTATATTTTGAAAGCTCTGGAAGGTCTAATTTCTTTTTGTGAATGCTGCCTAAGTAAGTTTTTCTTCAAACAATTCACTGTTGTAATTAGCAACATAGTAATCAATTCTGTTTCTTGTATTGGATTGTGGACATTTAAATTCTATAAAAGGGTGTTTCACTTTATACAACTTAAACTTTAAGCTTTATAACTTACATTATCACTTTAAAAATGTACAAAAAAGGAACTGTATTGAATTTTCTTAAATAATGATCTACAAGGGATTAGGTGATTTACTCCCAATATTCCTTTTTTACAAATTGCTTTTTCTGAATATCAAATATTCTTTTTATGAAAAATTACAATACACTAACACATAGGTAGCATACGATAGAATTAAACCATGATAAGTTGCTTTTAGCATGTTTTTAATCATTTAATTTGGCAAAGTGTTTTAATAAAAATACCCTAGGTAATATTTAACTACAGATTTGTCCAGTATTAAAAATAGTTGTATAGTCCCGTTTACGTCAAAAATTTATCCGGTAAAAACTCAATTTCGAAAAATCGACATGAAAACTTTACTTCTTATATTTTCAAATAGCCAAGAGAAGAAAGTAAAAATACCCTTGATTTAACAATAAAACTTAAGTTACATTACTTAAGTTTCGCTTAAGTTGGCAGTGAGTTTCGCTGAATTAAGTACAAAAGATGATACCTGTCAATTCCGCAACAGCTTCATTTTTAAATTGGTATTCTTTTAATGAGGTTAAATTGCTTAACTAAACCAAATTCTTGTCATTTAAGATGAATTGGATATTTCAAGTAAAAACTTTTTAACTAAGAAATAAAAATTCTTTAATCAGGCAGTCAGTATTAACAAAGTTGTTCTAACTTGAGAGTCTGTCTACAAATGACATACTGTTTTCATGGTTGAATAATAACTAATCGGAAGAAGTTTTTCCTAAGCTCCTTAAATAAAATAATGTTTCCACAAAATTTTGTTGGCTTGAATACATACCATTAGGATTAAAAGCTTTTACTAATGGAAAGCTGTAAACCAAGTAAAATTTTCAGCATTAAAACTTCCAGATATTATATCAACTAAAACCGATACTATCTTCTTGTTGAATTTAAAATCTGTCTCAAAATTACAATTTTGTTGCAAACATATGTTATAAAATTTTATTTTATTGACTACTTATTTTCCTGTGTTACAATCTCAAATTATATCAAAAATAAATATTGAAAACATTAATGCTATATTGTTTTATGTTTTCCATACATTTTTCTTTCAATATTCCTCTAAAATAATAAATAAGTACTTTGTTTAGAACTTGACCAAAGTTTATTGTCAACTAAAAATTATAATGTTTTTTCTTTTGGACACAACATAATAAATATATACTGGGTGTCCCAAAAGTCCGGAACGGCTTAATATTTCGAACGTAAACGGAAATTTCAAGATATATGCAAATGTGAACCTCACTCGAATACAAAATACTATTTTTGATGAACCAAAAGATTTTGACCGCCATCTTAAATGTAAATTTATTTTTTTAAATGGGAAGGTGGGCATATGATATGACACGTGATTTCAATGAAAAAATTCAAGATAATTTTAATGGGGAAAACCTTACATCGATATCTCATACAGTTTGGAAGATATTCACTTTTCTTTAAATTTCAGCAACACCTTATTGAATGTCGTGTAATTACTTAAGATAGGTGAAAATTCTTAATATTTAGAATATAAGGGAAATTTCAAGACTTGCGGTAACGATTTTATCTCTAGACCTTTGAATCTAGGTGGGTTATGTTAAACTTAGATAATATTTTTTCATAATTTTCATTGGCAAGAGAAAGTCGTGTGAATGTATACACCAGATTTTTTTGTATTTAAGATACTGGATCCGCCCCATAATTGGATTTCATAGGTCCAGACCGTTGTGAGAACAGTTTTATACGCCAACATTTTGTTTCGAAGCGACAATTTTAATATTTTCCCTAAAATTTTAAGTCTAGTTTCTTCCGATTCTGCTGAATATGTGTTCTACATAGGCGTCTAATATTCACATATTAACAAGTAATATTCAAATATGCTCTTTGTGTGTTTATAGATCTTCTGTAAGCATATACATGAACTGAAAGCCAAGCGTGTAGGCTTTGGATTTACAGATGAACATTACAGCTCTGCATTCTAAATTATTAGGTAAACAGATCTTTCGACCAAGAACATAAAGCATTAGAATAGAATCTCATTAATAAACTATTAACAATACGGAATTGCTATCTTACTAAAATGTTAAACATATTTTTTACTGACGGAAACCAAAACTTCTATCAAGATTTGGTTGGAAGAGATTCATTTGAAAGATATTTTACGTAAGATAAAATGTTATAACGGTTGAAGTCACTACTTCCAACTTTTTAACCACAATGCATTCAAAAAAACTCACTGAAATGAAAAATTACATAAACTGCAACTTCCACTTCAACTTTCTACGGAAGGATAAAATGAGTGTAGTTCTTTTCGATGGAACATCGATTTTCATACACAGTTATAAATAATGATGTACAACAATAGAAAAAAATTCTATTATATCATAAGTGAATCACTAATTACCTTTAAACTAAGCGTTGTACAAACAAAATGTTAAAATAAAAGTTATAGGTTTTTAAATATTCTACAAAAATTTTAATTGTAAACACTTTAGTCCTAGAATGTTAAGGCCGCAAACTACAATAAACTAACATATTTTTACGAGAGCACACCCTCACAAAACATTTTTTTATAAAAGCATACTGAATTTCAGCAGACTTTGCGCTTATTCTATCTTGTAGAGCATAGAAAATCTAGTAAATGAGGCAATATAAAAAAAAATCGTAAGGTTGTTTTTGAGAAAATTGCAAAAAAGTGAAAAATTACACAAATAAACTGCGACTTTCGGTAGACCGATTTAGATGAAAACGTTCCTGTTGGATCCTCTTACAGCATCTAACTTAAATTTGAAGCACAAGCACAAGCACACATACACACACACACACACACACCAATTGCTAAAAACATTTCTTTTTTTGGGTTTAAGGAGTCTGAAAACGTGTAGGTTATATTCGCTGAACACTCGATTTCGAAAAATTGACATGAAAACAATTTTCCTTACCTATATATTTATATGTATAGTGCACGAGAAAGTAAAAATACTCTTGATGGGTATAAAAGGGATATGAAGAGGCTATAAAAAAAATAAAACAAACAAAATTAACGACCAAACATCACGAAAATTATAACATCATGAACATAACCAATTAAAATTTATGTATATTTTAAATTTATGGCATAAATGATAAGTGTATTAAAATGTAATGTTTTTAAAGAACTATTATATAATAATATGCAATTATTAAATAAAATTCCATGTTTCATTGTGTTAGCACAGAACTACAGGTACTTCACATTTTTTGCAGCTTTCCGATATTGATTATTTACTGTTGAAAATGTACAAAATTTAAAACATAAAATATTCAGTTAATGTAGTTTTAATATATCATTTACAACAAATTAAATCTCGGAAACTTACATTAGAACTGAATAAATTTAAATTTCTCTTGTATAATTTAATTTAGTGGAAATCGTTTTCTTTTCCTCGAATTCTATTTAGAAGAAAGTTTTTCTGATATTTTCTATTCCATGCACGTCGACTATTTTCCGTAAGATACATCTCGGGATTTTCAGTGACAACAAGAGGGATTCTGCTCCAAATTCTTAACATCGCTTCAAATTCTTTTTTTTTTTGTTTTCCCATTATTGTCATAATATATATAAAATAAGATTTTCCTGTTGCGTTCAAACAATATTTTCACAACTCGAAATAAATATTATATGAATTTTCTTGCAATAAAAGACAAAAATAGAAATAACTCAAAGTGAAATGGTTTTTATTAATAAAAAAAAATTATAATACTCTATATTATTCTTAATGCCATTTATAAAGTAGGCTTAACTCAGTGTATTTCATTGCATTCGTGTTTTTATATTTTCATACAATTTTATTATTAGTTTCCCTTGCTCTGCATGCATAAGGAAGGAAAGTATTGTTTTCATGTCGATTTTTCGAAATATATTTTTCACAGGATACATACGTTTCTCTGCCCTCTGAACCCAGAAACAAGTTCGTATCGATTGGTCTGTTGTGTGAACAAAATATCTCAAGAATTTGAAATATCGTACAAAATTTAAACGTGGAATTTAAGTTAAGTACCCCTACTGAACCCAGTACGAACATTTTCATAAAAATCTGTCAACCAGAATTAGTAGTTTATTCGTGCGGCTTTTAACTTTTTTGCGGTTTCCTCAAAAACGAATTCTACGATTTTTTTAAAAATCACCTCATTTACGACATTTTTTATGTTCTACAAAATATGATAAGCGTTATATCTGCTAAAATTCTTGAGGGCCTGTGCTCCTTGGTAAAAAAAAATGATTTTTTAAGATTGCAGCCTTAATATGTATTCTAGAAAAAAAGTGTCGATACTTCATCAAGATTGCATTTAAACACCTACAAATTTTATTATTTAAACATTTATTTTTTTGTAAAATGCTTAATTTAGCGTCAATTAGCGTCTGTAATTCACTCATCAAAATCTGTAAAAAAATGTATATTTTAAAACTGTTCAGTGGTATAATTTCTCGAAAATTCACATCAAAATTGAACATGAATAATTATATTAAATTGTATATCATTTAGTGAAAAAATTGCATTACTGGACACCGTAGTTAATTGACAATTGTATGTCAAGTTTTCACCAAAAACATATACGTTTTCAGGCCTGCTGAACACAAAAAACCATGTTTTTAGCGATTGGTCTGTGTGTGAACAAAAATTCTCGAAACGAAATAGCGTACTAATCGAAAATTGGAACTTAAGTTAGGTATCATTAGAGAACAGAGAGAAAGATAAAATAGTTGTACTAATATCCTGGATATTACAATGTACAAAAAAAATTTATTTAAAGGAAATGAAGAATTAAATAACAAAAAGTTTCAGTCGAAGGGCCCAACTAAGAAATGAGGACATAAGAACGGAACTGGATGTTAAAAATCTGAATGGGGAGATTGCAGAATATCGTAATCGATGGAGGGAGCACGTAGAGGGAATGCCTGAGGGAAGAATCCCCCTCAGTGTTTTGTAATACAGATCGGCGGAGAGGAGAGATGTTGGGAGGCCACGCAAAAGATGGTAATAAATCAGTAGTTTGTAGCTGCTGAGAGTCGTAAAAGGTGGAAGCCAAATTCTTGATTGTGAAAAGAAGAAAAAGAAAGAATAAGAATTAAGGTAACGATTATATTTTTCAATGAACGCGTCTTTTTAGTGGTTTTGAATAGAATAACACAGAATATTATGAAGAATATTTTGTAATAAGCCCGATGACATGAGATACCGACATTTGATGTCATTCGCCGAATGATATAAACCTTCTAATACAGATATTTTGAAAGCAACCGCACTCAGCTACAGAAAAATTGATAAAAATGTACTTTTATACTTATTTTATATTGACAAAAGTATTCTGTCAAGACTGCATTATCTCTTCAATGATTAATGTAAGCAAAATAATATTTGACGCGTTACCTCTGAATGGAATAAAGCATAAGCTATTATCAGTTTATGTTAACAGACCTACAACAAGATTTTTTATTCTCTTAATATACCTATATTATAAGCTTCAACCTATTTAATTTTTTTAAATTTTATTTCCTAATTTTTAATGTTATAAATTCGTTCAGTTTTGTTTTCAAGAAACTCAATGTATATACTTTTATGAATTTTATAATTTGTGTAATGTTATAACTTCAATATCAGTATTGTTTGAGGAGGACCATCGCTGGGTGGCCTCCTCTCTTTTCATATTTATTTCATAATCATTTACTTACATAACTGATTGTAAATAAATTATTATAATATTCAACAAAAACAAAATCACATTTTTTTATATTTTCAAGTTTTATTTTTGTATTGTTTGAACCTCTAGGTGGCAGCTGTGCTCTGCCCAATACCAGTGTATTTCTTTTATTTGCGTATTCTGTATTAATTCTAAAAATCTGGATTAGAATCTTTTTTAAATATTTAGGAAAATTAAGTGTGAAGTATAAACATAAAAAGTACGGTATAAACCAGTTTATTTAAGGGGACCCGGAATGCCTATTTCCTTAATGTTAATAATGTAAGGAACATTTCCTCAAAAACTGTTAGAGTTATCCTGTCCAATTTTCTTGTGGTTACTTTTCAGGCTATTCTACACATTGAGTTAGTAGCAACTTGATATATTGTTAAGAAGATAAGACATTTTTTTTAATTTACCACTTTTGAAAATCATAACATATTGCCTATTGAAGTGGAAAATAAATATTAAAACAAATTATTTTATTGTAATTTTAGCTCAATACATTGAAATTATGGTATGAAAGGCTGTGCAAAAATGTTATTAAAATCCATTCACAGTTGGTTGAGAAAATCTTCCTTATGCGTCAAAAATTACTATTTATGGGAAACAAAAAAAACTAAAGAGAATACATTATACGTTAAATAATTCAGTATGTTGTTTTAACAATTCAGAGGTTAATATATTATATTCACAGGTGATCTGGTGCTAACAAAAAGTTTTAAAACAAAATATATCGCACAAAATAAAAAATTATGTATTTATCTGTTGTCATTCAAAAAAATAGAGGTGTTATGCAAATGGTAACGTTTAAAAATTAACGTAAGGATTCAACATATTTTTAATTAACAAAAAAACTGCAAAACCCCAACAAATTATACGTATATCGTTAGATGCAGAAAATTCTGAATTTTAATCATTTGCAAACAACCGGAAATGTGAAAATTATTAATTTCTTTCGTTCCGGGTATCCTTAATGCATCCTTCTGATAATAAAAATTTGCTAGTCTATATATATAAAATTCGATATATATATATATATATATACGAGGGGGTACCCAAAAGAAACCGGAATTATTTTTTAAAACTATTTATTTTTAATTTTTTTACAAAAGAACCTTATCCCATTCAAAATACTCTCCATTACAACTAATACATTTGTCCCACCGGTGCTTCCACTGTTCAAAACATTTTTTGTACTCCTCTTCAATGATGGCTGCCAGCTCATCCGTCGTTTTTTTCTTGACATCATCAACGTTGTTAAATCGGAGACCTTTCATGCCCCTTTTCATGCGTGGGAACAAGAAAAAATCACACGGAGCCAGATCGGGTGAGTACGGTGCGTGTGGTAGCAAAACCATGCCGTTTTTCGCCAAAAACTGGGTAACCGAGATTGCCGTGTGTGCAGGCGCGTTGTCGTGGTGGAAAAACCAGTCCCCTGTCTGCCACAAATTAGGTCTTTTACGACGAATGCTGTTTCGTAGTCTTCTTAACACTTCAAGATAAAAAGCTTGATTTACCGTCTGGCCTGGTGGAACGAACTCTGAATGGACAATTCCCCTCACATCAAAAAAACAAATCAGCATTGTTTTGATGTTCGATCTGACTTGACGACTTTTTTTTGGTCGGGGTGATAATGAAGTCTTCCATTGACTGGATTGTTGTTTGGTTTCTGGGTCGTACCCATAGCACCAAGACTCGTCACCCGTAATGATCTTTGACATGAAATCTGGATCAGTTTCAAGCTGTTGTTTCAAACCACTACACGTTTCAATTCGACGCTCCTTTTGAGTGTCTGTCAGAACCCGAGGCACAAACTTGGCAGCGACTCTTTTCATTGTCAAGTCTTCTGTTAAAATGCTTTGGACTGAGCTCCAAGATAACCCACTAACCTGTGATATTTGGTCAATGGTCTGTCGTCGGTCTGTTCGTACAATTTCTTTCACTTTCACAACATTTTCGTCTGTTCGGGAAGTCGACGGTCGTCCAGAACGAGGTTTGTTCTCAATCGATATGTCGCCATTTTTAAAGCGCAAAAACCACTCGTACACTTGGGTTTCTCCAATAGCGTCGTCTTTGTAAGCTGTGTTCAACATTACAACTGTTTCCGCGGCGTTTTTACCGAGCAAGAAGCAAAATTTCACAGCCGCACGTTGTTCATTAAAACTTGCCATCATGAAAAACGACACGAGCACAAAACAGCACTACCGAGAACAATCACTGCACGAGAACAGAACAAGCTAGATCAACGAACAAAATGGCATTGAACTGGCCATGAGTAGCGCTACAAGCAGCCTAGTGGCGGGAATTTGTACTGCACAAGCTCCGCCCACAACAGAGCTATTCCGGATACTTTTGGGTACCCCCTCGTATATATATTTTTTTTTTTTTTTTTTTTTTTTTTTTTTTTTTTTTTTTTTTTTTTGCGCCCTGGAGACTCCAGGAGGAGTATAGGACATGTCGTCAGATGTAACACCTGAAATACATATAAGAAACACACTATGTATCACTACTATCAAGAAAGAAATTCTTGTACGCTATAAAAAGTTTCACCGATCAAGTAATTTTTTAAATTTTTTTTAAAGGAATTTAAAACCTCACAACACTTTAAAGATTGGGGTAATTTATTTATGAATTTTCTCCCTGCATAAGTAGGTTTTTGTTCAAACAATTTTGTGGAGTGATTAGCCACATAATAATCATTCCTGTTTCTCGTGTTATGATTGTGAACATTGAAATTCTGCATAAAATTATTTTGCCTAACATACATAATCACCTCAAAAATGTAGAGACAGGGAACTGTAAGCAATTTAAGCTCCTTAAATAGTGGCCTGCATGAGGTTAGCTGGTTAGCTCCCACCATACACCTAATAGCTTTCTTTTGAATTTTAAAAACCCTATTCATATTACCCATGCTAGAATTACCCCATACTAAAATACCATACCGGATATGAGACAGAATGAGGCCATGATAAGCTGCCATTAGTAATTTTTTATCATTTAATCTGGCGATTTGTTTTAGTGCAAATACCCCAGATGATATTTTACTACAAACTTGATTGATATAGAAGTCCCAAGACAAAGATCTATCTAGAGATACGCCCAGGAACTTCACTGTTTCTACATGCTCTAAACTATTATTATGAATAAATACATCCACTTCTCTACTTTCTTTAACGTTATGTTTATTTTTGAACTGCAAGTACTGACACTTTTTCCCATTAACTGTTAATAACATTTGATTCAAGAACTGCACTACGGACTCTATGTTAACATGTGTATTTACTTCAAGAGCATCTACCAGTGAACTGTTACTGATTACTGAAGTATCATCAGCAAACAACAAAGCTCTGCCATTAGATATGACTTCTGGTAACCTATTAATGTACAATAGAAACAGAATTGGACCTAAAACTGACCCCTGTGGAACGCCTGCTTTGACTTCAAGCTTCCCAGATACAACTTTTGTAAGTTTCCCTCTAACAACCCTAGTTAACTCCACACACTGTAATCTATTAATAAGGTAAGATTGAAACCATTTCAACTCTACATCCCTAACGCCTAATGACTCTAGTGTTTTCAATAAAATTTCATGATCAACACAATCAAAAGCTTTACTCAGATCCAGAAACACTGCCAATGCTTTCTCCCCGGCGTCCAATATATCAACTACTTGCTCCACAAGTGAAACAATTGCAGTTTTAGTTGATCTACCTTTTTGGAAACCATGCTGATCCTCTGAGATGATTAGGTTTTCAGTCAAGAAACTGATTAACCTAATAAATACTACCTTTTCAAAAATTTTACTGATTGTGTTTAAAATACTTATGGGTCTATAATTTTCAACTAACTGGCTATCTCCATTCTTAAATA
Organism: Catonia carolina; assembly: GCA_035578175.1. NCBI lineage: Eukaryota > Metazoa > Arthropoda > Insecta > Hemiptera > Achilidae > Catonia > Catonia carolina. The sequence continues at coordinate 20,960,580 of JAQMRL010000008.1, read as the reverse complement.
TAGGCAATATTTTTGCCTCCTTCAGTTTGTTTGGAAATACACCTGCTTCAAGTGAGAAGTTAATCAAATGAAGGAGAGGAGTAATTAAAAGATGTTTACATTCTTTAACAATTATACTAGAAATCCCATCTAACCCACATGTTTTCTTACTTTTCAAACTATCAATAACTGATTCTAATTCCTCCCTTGAAACTAGGCTAAATAAGAATTGATTAACTACCTTGTTACCTTTTGGATCATAACATCCCACTGTTTCCCTAATCTGTTGTTTAAGTTTTAACGCTACTTCCTGGTAATATTTGTTAAAATAATTACAAATTTCTATACCATTCTCTATAAGTTCATTGTTTTTGTTAACAATATTAGGTATGTCAGTAAAACTTTTGTTGCTAACTACACCTCGATTCTTATTAATTATTTCCCATATTGCTGAGTTTAGATTTGGTGAATTATGAAGAACTTCAGCAGTTTTTTTACATTTAGCTCTCTGGACTTCTCTGGCATAATGTTTTTTAATAGTTTTGTACCTTTGTTCATTAAAGGTAGTCCTATGTGAAAGAAAATCTGAGTATGCATCTCTAACTTCAGACCTCATTTGCAAAATTTCCCCTGTGACCCACTCATCTGTTTCACTGACAATATTTTTTACATCTTTCTTTTTAATTGGACAATTATTATTATAATGAAATTTTAATGTCTCAATAAAATTATGATATTTTTGATTAATGTCAGATGAATTGAAAACCGTCTTCCAATCCTCTTTGGCTAAACTATGTAACAAACAATTAATATTCCCTTGGTCTTCCTGCCTAAATTCTTTAATATTTTTTTGATTTGGGACATGACTACCTAAATCCTGAATCTCTAATACTTGGTAGCCGTGATCAGAGAGCTCTGAACCCCTTAACCTAACCTGACAACTCTCCATATTTGTTAAAATATTATCTATTATGGTTTGTGAGTGAGTAGTAATTCTTGTATAACCTTTAACTTTTATATCAAGATTGTTCATCTCCACAATATCCCTAAACTCTTCAGCCATTTTATTTTCAACAGCAAGATTTACATTAAAATCACCCAAAACTACCACTTTTATGTATCGTTCTGTTAAAACTTCCAGTAGTTCACTGAACGATGAACAAAACTGACCCCAATCACCATTAGGGGATCTATAGACACCCACCACAACCATCTTTCCCCTCTTTTCTAACCTAACTTCTACCCCAGCCACTTCAATAACCATTTCCCGAGAAAACCGTTCTAAGAATACTGTACATAGAAATAGTACGACTACATACATAAACATTAAGTTAATTACATAAATAAATATTGTTAATAAAATTTTATTTTCATCACTTAATTATTACTCTTTATCTGTGTGTGTGTGTGTGTGTGTGTGTGTGTGTGTGTGTGTGAGTGTGTGTTCCCCTTTATCTCCTAAATTACTAAACCAATTTTCATGCAGTTTTTTTATGTTGTAACTATGATGCCAGTGCAGGTTTTAGGTTATTGAAACCCTTAAAAAGTTAGCCCTAAAGGGTTGAAAATAATGTTTATGTCCTACATTAACGCTTTTATGAGGTTAGATAATCTGCTGTTTTTAAACCAGCTGATGTGATTCAAATAAAGATTTGTCATAAATTAAGTCATATGATTTAGCAAATAGCGACGCGGTGCTAAGGATCAGCTGGTGACAACATCACATGATAATTTTATTGTATTTTATTATGTAGGTACGATTTTGTATTTTTGATTATTTTATAAAAGTAAAGTTCCGTGTTTATTTAATTTGTTTTAATTTTCTTTTAATTGGTGAGTAATCAATTGCTTTGATATTTTATTGTGACAGCTTGAATTCGTTCTACACAAAAATGAAGAGTCGTTACGATCTAGCAGGTACCATTTTTCGCGTTCAAACCCGCGACAGGGCATGCTAGTAGTAAATAATAGTAAACTTACAAAATTTCAATAGGTATTTAAGAATACTGTACATAGAAATAGTACGACTACATACATAAACATTAAGTTAATTACATAAATAAATATTGTTAATAAAATTTTATTTTCATCACTTAATTATTACTTTCTCTTGCCTATATGAATATATAGGAAGGAAAGTATTGTTTTCATGTCGATTTTTCGAAATCGAGTTTTCACTGGATCTATACGTTTTCAGACCCCCTGAATCCAAAAAAAACATGTTTTTAGCGATTGGTCTGTGTGTGTGTGTGTGTGTGTGTGTGTGTGTGTGTGTGTGTGTGTGTGTGTGTGTGTGCGTGCGTGCGTGCGTGTGTGTGTGTGTGTGTGTGTGTGTGTGTGTGTGTGTGCGTGCGTGCGTGCGTGCGTGCGTGTGTGTGTACAAAATATCTCAAGAACGAAACATCGTACGAACTTGAAACTTGAAACTTAAGTTACATACCACTACCAGACCCGACACAAACATTTTCATTAAAATCGGTCAACCGGAAGTAGTAGTTTATTCGTATAATTTTTCACTTTTTTGTGATTTTCTCAAAAACTGGTCGTACGATTTTTTTAAAAATCGCCTCATTTACTCAGTTTTTTATTCTCTACCAGATAGGATAGGCGTCATGTTTGCTGAAATTCGGGGTGAGGCTGTTTTCACGTAAAAACATTTTCTTTTTAAGATTGCGGCTTTAATATGCATTTTAGCGCAAAACGTTATATAATAAAAGTTGTAGAGAATTTAAAATTCTACAACTTTTATTTCAAACATTTTTTTTAAACGCTTAGTTTAGCAGTAATTAGTGATTTTCTGATTTTTTCTCACGAAAACGTGTGAAAAATTGATTTTTTTAAGATTTCGGCTTTAGTACGCATTTTACGACAAAAGTGTATTTAATCAAATTTATACGAAATTAAAAGATCTACAACTTTTATTGAAAGCGTTTTTCTCTACAGAGCCTAGTTTAGCGTGAAAGAGTGATTTTCCGTATTTTGAAGCCAAACAGGTCGATTTTTATTTTCCGTCTTTCACTCATGATTAAAATAAGGTTATGTTTTTAGAGGTTAGTTTTTTGTTTATTTCTAATGTTTTATTACTAATGTTAGGTTATATTGTTAATCATTGCATTGGCAAGAGAAAGTTGTGTGAGTGTTTCACACCAGATTTTTTTTTTTTTTTTTAATAAATTCAAGGTACATCAATTTTGAAGGGTGTTCACGTTATGAAAGTAAAAGTGTATAGGACAAACAAGTGACAGAACTGTGCTGCGTGAAATTAGAGTTTCTTCAGTTAGTTCACATACATCCAAACTTTTACTAGGTAGTTATATAACTAAAGATACTAAACCTACTTTGTTTTATAAAAAAAAAAACTTATCTTATTTGAACCAAGTTTTTCCAGTTTCATTAACAACAAACTGCCTTTATTTCGACTAGAATACTTCTTATTCTTCTTTTGTTTCTTTACTAAAAACCTATCCAATTATTTTTCCTTAATAGCATTTCACATTTTCTTTTATTGCTTTTCTTTTAATGTGACCTATTTTTTAACGAAACAAAAGTACGTATTCTAAAGGAAGATAAAGTGAAAAATACTGTCAAATTAACAACAGGTGGTGTGAACAGTTGCTGCAAATAATAAAGTGGAGTAAAAAATAGCATTTGATTCACAAAGTAGGGCGAATTCTGTTTTACTCAAACAAGAATCACAACTTATTTTATATATAATCTATTCAAAAACCAACGTAAATAACATCATTATGAAATGTAATTAATCTAAACCAACAGTTTTAAGTTTTTTTTAAACCACCATCAAATAATAGAAAAATATATATATATATATATATATATATATTTAACTTTTATTCTTTATTTAAAAACTATACAATATAGTACACCAATCAAAAGCTTAAATATTATTTTAATAACTAAATAACGTTAAAAAACAAAAAAAATTCTTCATAAACTATATCCCAGTTGATAATTCAAGAGTTGAACAATAAAAAGAAAATTAATAAAATAAGACAACAAACATAAGAAATATTTTATAATAAATGTAATAAACATTACAAGAATGACATAGAATACGTAGAAAAAAAGTAGGTAACGTAGAAATTAAACATTTTAACAAATAATATTGTATGATAAAATTAAATCTATAACCTATATTTTATAATTAAATCTATATACTTAATTTATTAATGAATAAAAAATATATATAACCCATCGGGTTAGTTTAATGGTGAAGTCGTCACCGCGAATCAGCTGTATGACAGTTGAAGTAAGGAAACGAAAGTTCTGTAGTTCAAAACCTAGCAAAGGTAGTTACTGTTTGTACGGAATTCAATACCTGACAATATTTATCAATGACTATGATGGTTGGGATTCAATTAACCATACTCTCTCATGAATGATCGGCCTGAGCCTGTACACGGCTACACCTCATTTACACGTCATACATCCTGATCTCATTGGGTCATGCTTATTGGTCTTAATTTAACAGATTATAAACGTACGCATATTAGGATTAAAAATGTATCTATATTTACACGAGTAATAACAACGCAAAATAAAATAAATTACAAAAGTGAAATTTTAAAGTTTTATAAAATCTGTACGAAGAAGAAGCGATAGAAGAGGATACAAGCTTTTGAAATGTGGTGCTATAGGAAAATGTTAAAGATTGATGGGTGGACAAAATAAGTAATTTAGAGGTTTTTAGGCGAGTGGATGAAAAAAGAAGTATATGGAAGCATCTTACCAGAAGAAGGGATAGATAGGCTGGTGGGGCATATCTTAAAACATCCAGGTATTGGGATATCAATAATAAAGGATAATATTGAGGAAGTAAATTGTAGGGGGAGACAAAGATTAGAATATATATAAAGCAAATTACAAAAGATGTAGAGTGTTACAGGTATGTAGATATGAAACGACTTGCGCAAGATAGAGCAGCTTGGAGAACTGCATCAAACCAGTCGAGAGACTGATGACAAAAAAAAATCTGTACAATAAAAAATATATAGGTAGGCCTACTATATGGCAATTTTTTAAGCATTATAAAACTTTTTTGGC